>BCKW01000010.1:111768-294257 GCA_001600755.1 Ogataea methanolica
GTTCGATAGTTATTTAAAACTGATAGAATAAAAAGTTGATATTCTATTTGATGATCCCTCTATCAAATCGATAGGAAAAGGAATCTAAACAAAATAAGGGAAAATACACAAAATATATAATAAGGTCAAAAAGGGAACAATTCAAAAGATAAAACAATAAAAGGGGATTACTAATTTTAGTAAGGAATTAGTAATGAATAATTAGTAATAGATAATTAGTAATAAAGGATCAACAACAAGTAATTAGTAATCAAAGTCCGTAGGCCGAAAGTAGTAACGAAAGTAGGATAAGGATGTGAAAGAAGGATGAGTACCTTACAGTCTTATGTAATGAATTGGGTACCATTCGCTTTAGTAGTTTAAAAATTGAGTTTCATTCTATAATGTGGAATGGAATAGCTCTTAACTTCTAACTAAGTTATTAACTAAAACTAATTAAACTCTAAACTAAGTTAAACTAAACTATCTAAAAACTTATTCTAAAACTGGTCCCCTTTTTGTAAATGCGAAAAGGGATCTAAACAGTAATAGGGAAATACAAACATATTTGAACAACACCTGGATGTCGACAACTTCGTCGACAACCTTATAAAAGATTCTTCATTGCTTAGTAATCAGCAGAGTAAGCAATATGGGGAAAAGGGATGTTTATCCCGGGATGGAGCATCCTCTACCTTAGCTGACACTCGATTCCCTACATCCTATGTAAGACAGACTTTACTCTGTGAAAGGAATTTCCTAGCTTAATATCTATACTATTATTTTGCGGTTCCACGTTATTTTGCTATGCACTCTCAAAATTTACCGTTTCTTCATCTTTTAAGTTTAGTTTCTTCCCTATCCAAGGGATAGAAAGATTATCAAAGCAGCTGAAATTTTTCTGTTTTCTTTTGAGCCGTTCTAAATAACCTCAAACCCTTCATACCTTATGAGAAGGCTTAAGAGAATAGTAAGTCTCCATTGCTAATTTCATGAAAGTTCCAGAAAAGTGTATTTATAGCCTGTTTTAAAACTCTAATCGTTTGAGAAAAGAAAGCTTGATTATATCCTTATCAGAAATATTCTAAAAAGTGGGGCATTGAGTAAAAGATCCATTCTTTCAAACATAACTGTGTGAGATATAAATCATTTCGATGCTTACAGTTTTCAGTCGAGTTAGCCTTAGTTCTATAAATGAATTATCTATATAAAAAACTATAAATCAATAATTGTCAATTCTATTTTCATTTGGATCTATTTTAAAGATTTTGTCTGGATTGAACAACATCTTCGGATCTAAGCTTAGTTTTAGTTTTCTCATAACATCAACAGCTTCAGATCCTAATTCCATTTCTAAAAACTCTCTTTTACCAATACCAACACCATGCTCACCGCTAACCGTTCCCTCATTTTCAATGGCTCTTTTAACCATGTTTTTAACAACCTTTTTAGCGATCTCAATCTTTTCAGGAGGGAAAATAACTAAAGCATGAATATTTCCGTCACCAACATGACCAACAACAGTTGTGAGTAAACCGTTTGATTCAATATCTTCAACTGTTTCAGTGATTAATTTAGGTAATTTAGAAACAGGAACAGCAACATCAGTTGGCCAAGACCTAGCATTTGGTATTATTCTTTTAGCCCAGTCAATTGACGTCCATAACTGAGTTTTTCTTATATGCCAAATATCGTCTTTCTCCTGATCATTTTTTGCGAACTCAAAATTGAAACCACCATTTTTTTCACAGATTGAAGTAACTATGTTAATTTGATCTTTCAAAACAGCTTTAGAAACGCCTCCAAGTTTGAATAAAAGTAGATTTTTATCACTCCATTTTCTACCGTTTTCAACATCCTGAGTCATTTCTTGGATACATTTCATTTGGCGATCATCCATTAACTCAACTGCATTAACTGCAATACCACGCTTGAAGATATCGGTAACTGCTTTTGCCGCATCCCCCAGTTTTTCGAAATTAACCATGGCAACAACTTCTTCAGCCGGTGAAACAGTTAACTTTAACGTTGCCTCCACAATAATACCTAAAGTACCTTCTGAACCAACAAACAAACCTGTTAAATTATAACCAGAACTAGATTTTCTAGGACGATTCTTAGTTTTAATAATAGTACCGTCACTTAAAACGACAGTCAGGGCAATAACGTTGTCCTTCATAGTTCCAAATCTTGAAGCTCTGGTACCTGAACAATTAGTTGCCACCATGCCCCCTATACAAGCACCTGGGCCAGGATCGGGACCAAACATTAATCCATGTGGCTCGAGATAGGTGCCTAGTTCTTGCCAACCAACACCAGGTTGGACAACAACGTCTAAATCGTCTTCGTGCAATGCAATGATTTTATCCATTCGAGTAACGTCGATACAGATGCCTCTTCTAGTTGGTATAAAATGGCCTTCTATCGAAGTTCCACCGGAGAAGGGAATCATTGGGATTGAGTATTTATTACAGATTTTGACAATTTCTGAAACTTCTTCTTTGTTGTTGGGATAAGTGATCAAATATGGTCTTTCATCGTGATTCGGTTTATGAAAAGTTGAAGAATTGATCGAGTGGTTGTATAATTCACCTTCAGAATTAGTCATTTGATCTTGTTTCAAAAGTTTTGAAATCTCTGCAATTGCCTGCTCAACTTCCGACGAAGATGCATATTTCGGTGAGTTTCTTAAATGACTCAATGGCGTTGTTGCAGATAATGGGAATTGATCATTCGGTGGGTATTTTTGCAAATATTTGGTTGTCAAATAGCTCCCACCTAAACCACCTGAGATCAAGCCAATTAAAAGTAAACCGTATTTCTTTGAAGCTGTTGCAGGTGATGTTGAGT
The DNA here is from genome assembly GCA_001600755.1 of Ogataea methanolica. NCBI lineage: Eukaryota > Fungi > Ascomycota > Pichiomycetes > Pichiales > Pichiaceae > Ogataea > Ogataea methanolica. The sequence goes on from BCKW01000010.1 coordinate 114,598, forward strand.
AGTATTTTGGTTTGGGGAAAACTGATTTGAACAATTTGGTGGCATCAGTTTGCAAAGCGGTTACTCTTTTCAGCATTATGAATGGATTAGTGTTAAATTTCCTAAATCTTGGTACTTCTGGAAACCAAACAACGCTGAAAGATGTAAGATAAATAAAAATCGATGAATCTACCAATAGAGAGAGAGATAAGGATATTAGCTGAGATCTGGAGATAAGGACATTTTCGCTCCAAAGAATCTCCCGTGGCCCAAAAGGGAAAATGTGCGGCTCATAACAGACGCCGATCGTCGAGTAATATAGAATCGACGCATATGGAAAAATTGTCCTTCTGCTTCATACATACCGTCAGATAGATTGGAATAAGTATATTTTAGCATATACATGTGTATACAAAGGTATGGATCTATAGTCTCGTCACTCCAAATGCACCGTAAGTAAGTCACAAAGAACAAAATGCCGTCTATAATCAAAGTGCCAACTCCGGTTAAAACATTGGTTGAAAAATTTCCCTTGTATGAGTATCCGCCAACTGCTTCTGATAGTTTAGAACAAACCAATAACGAAGCAACTCGTCGTTTTAAATTTAGACCAATTATTGAAACCAAACAAGACTCTGATGAATTCACGAAGTTTAACCTTGGTGTTTATAACATTTCCCCATTAACATACAATACACAGCTTCTATCTTCCTTAGATCCAATATGTTTCTATACTATGCTGCTACTAGCATCAAAAACTAAATCCCAATTACCTTTGATATCGAATGATCCACCAACGTCATCGAGTACAAAGAATAAATCTTCTTTGGGATCCGTTTCTTTATTATCGTACCATGCTTCTGTTGATGGCGAATTGCCTATATTAATTGAGGATGAACAAAATAAAAAATTGAAGAAAATCAAGAGAAAAATCAGATCAACCACTATGATTAATAAGTTCAATCTATCATCCATTGAAAATCCAACTGAATCTATGTTTATAAAGTTACTAGATACAAGAGTTTACGATTTTTTTATGTGTTGTATTCTTGAATCTAGTTCGGATACAACTAAGTTGAAATTATACTCCTTGAACAGAATCAACAATACCACGACTGGTGAAGACGCTAGTTTATTTGATAAGTTGACTCTGCCAGCTGCATTGGCTCATGTTATCAGAAGGTACAATTTCAATATTAGAAATCCATCTATAACATACAAATATTCCCAAATAGTTCCTATAAAACCGAAGTATTTTATGGATGCCATCAAACTTGAGACCAACAGATGCTTAGGTGAAGGTTTGGATACGTTGAAGATTTTCAGCGATTATTTGAACGATCTGGATAGCGATTTTTATTTTGGTAATTCGCCTTCTGTGTTTGATTTCAAATTGGCTGCTTTTGTTTATTGTCTAGTGACCATTGATGATTGTAAAGAGTTTAAGAATATAAAACAAGACTTTTCCCATTTGATAGGTCATATGGAGAAAGTTATCAAGACTGTTATATAACGTTATCTATCCCCTTTGCATACAATAGCACCTATTTAGCTAGTGACACTAATAGTATTTATCTAGTACCAAAGCACATCTCGTGTAGTCATCTTGTGAAAGAAAATCAAAAGGGCAAACTTCAAGGCTGTGAATTTAAATCAAACTGTGAATCCGAAAGTTCGGTATTATACTATACATACTTTTTGCTTCTTTGTAAGTTACTTCACTATACATTCATTCATTATTCATCTAAACGCCCTCGAGGATGGGTATATAACGAGAAGAATGATATATAAGACAGCATAAGTTAATAATGGGTGGAAACCTTTATACTGCAAATCGAAACTCGACATTCAACGACAAGGACACCTCTATAATAATAGACGCAATGAAATCAATTAGGCAACCACCTCCCAACAAAACATCTCCACTATTCTCTACATTAATTGACGATCTCTCAAATCCCTTGCTCAGTTTGAAAAAAGAAAATAAATTGACACCAAAGGCAACGGATGAAATATTAGAAAAATTTATACGTGGATATAGGTTGATCGTTGGGGACGATATCCTGCCAGTTATGAGACTCATTATGTCAAAGTTTGACCTTGATAGAAAGTACCTTTTGAAACAAGCTAATTTAGGATCATGCATTTGTAAGATTTTTAATATTGGTAAAGAAAGTGAAACTTATACTAAGCTTACACAAAAGAAAAATATCAATGATAAAAATGCACCTTTTGCAGACGTTTTGGTTCACGAAATCTCGCTTAGACGTATTAATGTTCCTTCTGGACAATTGACAGTTGATGAAATTAATGAGTTTTTGGATAGATTGAGCTCTAGCTCAAACAGCGCTGATATTCGCGAAGTTTCCAATGATAATCCCTCAAAAGTTGAATTGATTGGTTCCATATTACCAAAATTATCAAATAATGAACTTCGATTTTTGTTTTGTGTCATACTCAAAGCTAATCCACTTCCAATAGGTACTTTCAAATTCATGAATTTTTGGAATCCTAATGCAAAGACACTTTTCGAATATACGAATAATCTTCAATTGGTATGTTGGAAATTGCTGAAAAAGACAGATACGTTATCAAACAAGGATAAACAAATAGCTGTTAATTATCCTTTTACTCCAATGAGGTCGAAGAAAATTGATAAAAGTTATGAACATGTTGCAAATGAGCATTTTGTGAACGATTTTTACATCGAGGAAAAATACAACGGGGAAAGAATTCAATTACACATGACAAGAAACGGTGATGAATTAAATTTCAAATTTTTCACTAGAAAAGGTTATGACAACTCCATTTTTTATGGTACATCAACTGAGCATAACTCAAGCGGCGCAATATCACCATTTGTTAAAGACTGTTTCCACTCAAAGATTGAGAGTTGTGTTGTTGACGGAGAAATGATCTGCTATGATCCGGTGAGGAAAGAAGCCCTCCCATTTACAGCCGTTAAAACATCGGCCATGGATATGCTTTATAAACAAGGAGAAGACAGAATGACGACAAGTGAAGTTGATATGGAATTTGATCCACATCCTATGTTTATTGCATTTGACTTATTGAGATATAATGATAACTCTTTGCAACAGCGGCCATTGTCTGAACGTAAAGCTTTGTTGGGTAAAGTGATAAATAAAAACTGTTCATATCTTCAAGTTGCAGAATATAAAAAGGCCAGTACAAGCGCAGAAATACGAAAAGCTTTACAAGATGAAATGGAGAGGGATTCTGAAGGTTTGATACTAAAAGATCCAAATTCTGTTTACAAAGTGGGGGAAATGACAGCTTTTACGTGGGTAAAGATCAAACCTGAATATTTATTGGAATTTGGTGAAAACTTGGATGTAGTTATTGTAGGGATGATAACTGGAACGAAAAGTAAGTACATTTGTGCTTTGAGAAACTCCAAGAGAAAGCGCACTTCGAGCGAACACAACAGCAACTGTGAACTGGATGATACAGATGATGACGGGAAAGGGGAAGAAGAAGATGAAAACGACAAACAGATCGATCCAAATTGTGAATTTGTTACATTATGTAAAGTTGCAAATGGGTTTTCAGCTGGTGATTATAAGAAGATTCATGAAATAACAAGGGGAAAGTGGAGAAATTGGACAGAAACATCACAGCCACTACAAGGGATTGTCCAGTTTGGGAAAGTTATCCCCCAGAAATGGATCCATCCGAGGGATTCTGTTGTGATCGAAGTGAAAGCTAGTACTGTTGATTTACAGTCCCAAAAAAACAAATATGCTACGGGGACCACGTTACACTCCGCATATTGTTATGCAGTGAGATTAGATAAAGATTACACTATGGTTAACACTTTACGCGATTATAGAATTTCTTCCAACAAGAGCAGGCATGATGAAAGCCATACTGTTCAATCTAAGAAAGGTTTGAAGAAACAGAGACTGACGAAGAAAGGCAAAGAAATAAGCCTTTTGAATGCTGGCTTTGAATCAGTTTATAAAATTGAAGATAAGGTAAAAGATAATTCCTCAGCTTTATTCAAAGATTATTCTTTCTGTATTAAGTCTGATTGTAAATACAAAGACAATTGGGTTAGAATATCTGATTTGATAAACATTCTGAAATCAAAAGGCGCATCAACTTTTAGGAATTACCAGTCTGTTATTTCTGATGAAAAAAAGTTGATGATTATTGCTGACAAGCTAACTATGGAAGTTGATAAAATATCACAGGAGTATAACGTCTTCAGATTTAAATGGTGTGAAGATTGTATTAATATGGGACATATTGTTAATTTTGAGCCCGATCATGTATTGAAAGGTGAACAGAAACTACTGGAACAATGTGCATTGAATGTCGATAAGATGGGTGATAGTTGGACTATTGATTTAACCCCAACTTCATTTGGAAAATTGATAGCCAATAATGAAAACGTAATGAACAACAAACAAGGGATAAAGGCAGAGGAAAGTGAAAAAAATATCCTTAATTCTGAAGAAATGAATCAAATACTGAGGGCTTATTTATTTCAAAATGTGAGCTTTCTGATAATAAAATGTAGACAAACGTCATTCATTCAAATGGACATTTTAAAAGACAAAATTACTTTTGAAGGCGGTACAGTGACGAATGATTTAGAAGATTGCTCAATTATTATTTTCGTTCTTAGTTCTGAATCGAAAAAAGTACTAAATGATGGAGATGGCAATGGGAGTGACACTGTCTGCATGATTGCAGATGATGACGACGATTACAAACAATTTAAACTTATTAAGCACAAAGTTGCTTTAATGGCTGCCAAGGGAAGAAGTATTCCTCGTTTGGTTAATCAATTTTATGTTGATGCTTGTATGAGAGAAGGAATCCTCGTTGAGGCCACTAAATTTCCTGTTTTGAAACCTGTAGGAATAGACGATGAATGAACAGTATATAAGATAACACTAATGGCTTAAGAAACTGAAGATTCAACACCCGTGAATACTGAAATGGCCAGAACAAGAAGAGCAGTTGGGTAAAAACGGAGAGGAGCGAGGTGTAAAGTAGAGTAAACTAAATGCGTAAACTGATTTATATTCAATTGACCTAAGCACTTTATTTACTTGGGTAGTCTTGTACAGTGTAAGGATTGTGTTGTAGTAAGATACCTAGACAGCCACCTGGTGCTACAATATACAATGCTGAAGCAAGGACATTATTATTCTAAAGCAATACAGATTATAACAAGCAGATCGATCTCAATCCAACAGGCACCAACTAACATCAAAGTGGTCTCAGATACAATCTCCAGTGTCTCCTCCATTTCGGAAAATGTTGAACAACTTCCAACCTCACCAACTCAGTCGGAAGCAGAAACACTAGCATCTTCAGAAACCCCTCTTTTTCAAACAGTTGGTCAAACACAATCCACACTTTCATTGACGCTTCCTCCTTCTCTACCTATACATATCAAGAGGGGTTCTTTGATATCATTGTATACGTCTCCATCTACAACAACGACCTCACCATCATCATTAGAACAATCAGGACAAAACAATACATTATCAAGCACATTAGATATCAATTCTCCAATAACGCGTTTGCTTCAGGGGGGCATCACATCCTCTTACCAAAGACTCATCTCTACTGTTCCAACTAATCTATTGATCAGTGCTTATGCAAGCACTGCCACTGGAAGAATTGCAAGTTTCTTCACACGTACCACTGAAGCAACGAAGACTTTCTGTAATGTGACTTTGGATGGAACTACTGATTGGGCTTTGTTCCAGCCACGTTGTTTGCAGTTATATGCGGGTACGAATCTAAGTATCAAGACTGGCAAAGTTCCGGTTAAAGTGACTAGGCGTGGTATTTCCAAGTTTGGATTACCAAAGGCATCCTCTACAGGTTTACGTAATTATGGATGGTTTGGTTCGGGATACATACTATGCTCAGGACGTGGATATGCCGGTATTGTGGGGGCCGGATCTGTTTTCCAACTAGGACTAGAAGAAAGTGAAAGTATTTTAGTTAAGAGAGACAATTTGTTAGGATGTAGCTTACTGGATAAATCCGAATTGGAATCAGGCTTCTTCGTTGGTGAGCGATTGAGTTCTGGAATTTCAGCTAATAAGAAAGAAAATGAAGAAAGTGATATTGAAGAAGAAGATTTGGAAATCGTTGTTAATAAAGACGATGCTCCAAGTAAAGAGCCTGTTGTTAGTAAGACTTTTGGATACATTGAGAATGTTTTTTCGTGGTTGAAAAGTGCCAAAGATGATATTTACGAAGGCTTGATTGTTGGTAACGGCGATTTCGTTAGAGTTAGAGGTCCAAGAGTCCTCTTGATTCAAACAAATACAGGGTCCGATAGATTTGTTGTTAATAATAGAAATGGATTAACTAACCATGGAATTGCTAAAGTGGAGAAATTCATTAAGAGCAAAAAATATTTTACAAACCCTGAAAGAACTTCTGAAGATTTTTTAAGTTATGCAACTGTTAAAGAGGGTAAGGTTGAATTTAGAAGTACCCCGAATTTCAACGAGACTATTGAGTATATTGAGTCCTTGAAGACAAAGAAAAAATAGCTGTAAAGACCATCATTTTCTTCATAGACATGAAAAAGTGCACTTCGATTCTTGTATATTGATTTTTTATATTTTGTCCATACTTACACATTAAAAGTCCAACTTCTTAAAATTTTCTAGAGATAGCTATCCTGTATTGGGCTCCTTTTGGATTTTTTGGGTTTTCGGAAGAAATATTCAACTATACCCATTTCCAACTACGGGAAGCCTGACGTTTTATATAACTGTACGCGCTAAAGATTGCCATTAATAGAATCACTTGATTCTGTTTGTGAATACTAATACATTATTCAAAATCAAATAATCTCGATCATATTTCAGCTTAAATGGTGCTAGGAAAGGAGCCTTTAGCGTGGCCGCGGTATCCTAAAAAACCAGTCCAAGTAGAATATTTAGCCTTGTTTATTTTTGAATTACCGGTGGTTTTAGCTTTATTGAATAGCCAACAGTTGTTTCAGTAAGTTCTAAAACCAGAATTTTCTTGATGGTTACTGTATCAAGTGAATAAGTTGGAACTGCACAGTTAATAAATTTGGTATGAGCCAATCTATTTAAGCCTTTGAACCGACATAACTACGTAACATGTTTTAATATTGTGATCTTCTGAAGAATTTTAAGAAAAGCCTCATAACGAAGATGCCTTGTTCTTATGGCTCTCATAGCCCGTGCCATGTTTATCCTTTTAAACCAATAAAGATCTGATCAATATGGAGCCTTTAATTTAAGATATTGGTAGGAACCATTGCCAAACATGAATTTTCGTTATGAACTGAAATCCTTAGTTTCACCGAGACCATAATTATCGGTATTTGTATGCCATCCAAGAAGAATGAAATATCTGAAACACCTGTATCGTAAAGACGTTGGAAAATGGCAGCAATGCTTCCTCCCCTTGGTGCAGGATCTCTAAAATGATTTTCGCCTCTGAAAGTCTTTCAACTGCGTGCATTATCGTAAATATAAATTACCAGGGTTATTAGACGCCCAAATGAGCAAAGTTCGCAACTGAACTCATCTGCTCTTTCGACCAAGTCCTGTTAGTTTTTGCTGTTTGAGCACTCCACCTAAACCACAGTAATCTTATTTGGTCATAAAGTTGCTAAAAGAAGGAATCCAGAGATGGGAAGTTGATAGGAGTCACAGGACTTCCTTCGTTAAGGAAGTTGCGGTTAGGGGAAGATACAATTAATGAAGCTACCATGATTTCCGCCATTTGGATGAGGGGGTCGTGGAGAAATAGCGAATTTTGACTTTCTAATGTAATATTAAATTAAATTTCATTTGAAGAGAAGTTGAATGGCTTCTGTTCAGAGCTATTTTTAATGATTTGTTAGGATATTGGAAGCTTTTCCCATGAATAGAAAGAAAAATTCTTTCTTCAAAGCTTCTGCAAGTTTCATGACGACCGTAACAGACTTTGTAATCGGCTTTTCGATAACAGATTCTGGTAACTTTTTTCTTCACATAGCACTTAAGGCAAACTACAGTAGGTAGAATAGTACTGTGGTGTATGATAGGGCGAAGCAAGTCTGACACCTACTAGCTATAAGTTATAAACCGAACAAATTTGATTTGTTTTTTAGCAGATATGCTAGGGAGCAGAACATTTTGAAGGAGCCTTGAGAGATATGTAATATAAGAATTCATAGATATATCTCAGTATTGTATGACTTAAACTTAGTTTCAATTCACCGTGATATAAGACATTTTGTAACCTTTCATGAAAGAGGGATATTATTCTGGTTAAGCGTTTCAAATATTACTTTAATCGTTTTTGGGTCCTGACGTAATCAAAACGTTACTCGCGGGAAACCCTACAGACAGAGCAGACTTTCCTACAGACAGAGCAGATTTACGTAATATTGTTATATTACATAGTAAATTATGCTATATTATGACATAATCAGTTTTGCCCACCTCATCTCTGTTCTCAAAGACTTGCTCCACTGGTGGCTCCATGGTAGGATAAAGATTCATACGAAGAACTAGATTACAAGGGTTCTTATAGTAGAGGAAGATAGAATGTAGTTGTGGTAGTAGTAAGTTAAGAAGCTGCTGGAGCAATTAACGTAAATAGTAATATATAGTGGGCAAGATTGATTATGTCATGATACCTTTTTAATTAGTATATAGTATGAAAATATTACGTAGTTGCTCTGTCTGTAGGAAAGTCTGCTCTGTCTGTAGGGTTTCCCGTTACTCGCTCTGATAACAGAAAAATCAGAATTGGTGAAATGGCAAGCAGTCAAAAGAAACTACATTAGGATGCATACTGCTATCTATCATCTCTTTACTTAACTACTTCGTTGACATCTTAATTAACACAATTTGAACAAAGTAGTGCCATTTTAGTCATGTCAGGGTTAGAAAGTAAGTATTGTTTAGTGCCTATCTAGTAGCCTATGATTTCTTTTATACTAACATGGCAAACGGCAAATCTATTACCATTTCTTTATTCTAGAATCACTTTTCCAACTTAAATTCACAGCAAAGCAATTGACAAGACAGTCGGCAAAATCTGGAAAGGAAGAACAAGCAGAGAAGAACAAGGTGAAGAAAGCTTTAACGCAAGGAAATACAGACATTGCACAGATATACGCTCAGAATGCCATCCGTAAGCAGCAAGAACGTTTGAATCTTCTTCGTTTAGCATCTCGTATCGATTCTGTTGCATCTCGGATTCAAACTGCAGTTACAATGAGATCGGTGACGAACAACATGGCACAGGTTGTGAGAGGAATGGATAAGGCAATGGAAACTATGAACTTGGAGAAGATCACCCTTGTGATGGAGAAATTTGAAGAACAATTTGAAGATTTGGAAAGTTCGACTAACTATTACGAAGGCGTTTCTAATGATATGAATGCAGTGAGTCAACCACAAGAACAAGTTGACTTGTTGATGAGTCAAATTGCAGATGAAGCTGGATTAGAATTGAAGCATAAAATTGGTGGAGCTAGCATGGAGGAAGTTTCAACTTTACCTAAACAAAAGGAAACTAATGTTGAAGAAGAAGATAAGCTAACTGAAAGATTAAGAGCCTTGCGTAATTAGATAGTTATATAAAACAAGTTTTGCTGAAGAAACTACACAAAGTTGGCCAGTCTGTAAGCGGTTAATGTCTATATAAATAAATGAGTCTCTTTTGGCACGATTTAGTATTTTTTTCGTTACTTCTTTATTTTTGATTATTATTTTAATTCTGGTAACATTACTGTATTTTAGGAATAAACCAACTTCAACAGCAACACCCAATAAATTAAGGGAAGACCACAAGCTGCTTGGCGCTGTAAATAGGGTGGATAAATGGATAACTCCACAGATAGCCGCCCCACTGCTAAAGGAGAGGTGCAAGGTGTTCAGCGGCCGCTTCCTGCCTTCAGGCTTCCATTCCTGGAGGTGAAGCAGATAATGAGATGATGATGATGATTTGATCTGTTGATGCTTGGGCACCGTTTTTTTATATGAATCATACATAAAACATCCATGACTATCTTAAAATCAACCTAAAAGCAGAAATTTGGCGTATTAACCAACTCCCCAATCTATAATGCCTTCAGATTCCATAATACCGGATGGTGAATACGAACTGGATATGTCCAGTCTATTCTCAGGCACTTCAATATCTGACATCTTTGGAATACGATGTAAGTTCTGAATTTGAAGCAAAGAAGCATCCCGTGCCCTTTAAAAGCTCTGGTTTTCTTTATACTAACACGATTCACAAAATTACTTGCGCAATCTTATAAAACAGATGGTTTCCGTCCCGACATGATAGACACCACTTATCCTTCCTTAATGGTCAAGGAGACCAATTCTGCAGACTCTTTTATCCTTAAAACCGAATCCAAGATAAATCCAAAGGCAGTCTCCACTTCGCAGAACAATGGTACAGGTTTCAATCAAATATTATTCGAAGGTAAGATGCCGCCAACTATACTGCTACCTCCCCAAACCCTACCGATATCCAGTATTTTACAACAAGGGAGTGGAAGTAGTGGTAGTAGTGCATCGACACCACCCAATTCTTCAAATTCAAACGTTTCTTCCATATCATCTTCCAGCAATAATAATAATCTTTCCGAATACATACTAATATATAATGATGTGACGAAGAAGTTCAAAATGGAGAAATTTCAAGGAACGATTAGAATGAACAAATCAAGAGAACCTATGAAACTTAACCAACGGCTGTCTGATCTGCAAATGAAATATTCCAAAATGACAAGATCAGAGTATTTCAAGCTCTGCAGCAATACAAATACCAACTCCGTAGTCTCACATTTAATGAATTCTACAACTAATTCATTGAGCTCCAGTGAAACAGCATCTCCTATGAAGTTTGGAAAGAGAAAAATGACCCCTTTGAATACGCCACTTGGAACTCCCAATTTACTACCTTCTACGAACTTCCATAGTAACAATAACTCACTAATGCTCCATCCTTCTCCCATAAATGCTACTGCCAATATAAGTAATGGAATTAGGAGACCATCCTCAGCACCTTCATCAACGTTGACAACAATATCAAGGCCATCATCAGTTACTAAACCGAAAAAGTCCAAGCTATTAAGAGCTGCTGAAAGACAAGTGAGAGCTGGTAAAGTTAAGCCAGCGGTTCCACCTCAATCCATATCAAAGAAGTCGACAAGGTCAACCTCTATTCCGAATTCATCCAAGCCAATAATGATACCGCCATCCACTGAATCCCAGCAACTCATGACTAATAATAAATCGAAAAAAACTGACGATTCAGATGTTGATGAGATCAGATTATCACCACATTCTCAAAACAGTAACATAGGTCCAATGAGCGAGGAAGATATAGAGATGTTTGCAGATGAATTAGAAGAGACATGGGCTAACGAAAAGGTCGAGGAAGATGGAGATGTCGAAGTGGTTGAAATTATTGAATCATCTCAAGAGAAAAGTAAGAATGCTAACAATAAATCCAATCTTACTTCCGAGACAAGTCAGATATCAAGCAAACCGAGAAGTATAGCGGAAGTTATGGATCAAGGGACTCCTGCGACAGTTACGGAGACTGTTGATCACTTTGACGATGACGAAGAAGAATGGACAGTTAATTTGTCCGATTGGGAAGAAGAGACTGGTATTGATGTCCCAATTGTTAACAAAAATAAAACTCAAACGGGAGATGATGATGACGAAGATGACGATTCGAACGACGCAGAATTTGAACTGATTATTGATGATACCCCTACATTTGCCAACAAGGCAAAGAACACCACTAGAGACACACCTTCGCCTATTTCATCTCAAAATGCGTCTCCTGCATCTTCACCAACGCTAGGATCGTTCTCTTCGAACTACAAAAAGCCTATCAGCATGAGGGAATTGGCTGCTGCTGGAAGTCTATTGAATAAAGTCAGTAGCTCTGCAAATTCACCTAACCTTAATAATAAAACTCCAACGAAAAGCGAAGATTCAAGGCTAAAAACCAAGGCAACGGCAAAGCCGAAGAACAAATCGCCTGCAAAGAATAAAACGACTGCAAAGACGATGCAAAAGGATAAACCCGCATCTTCACCGCTTATTTCCATTGGAACTCCAAGGTTGGATAACTATCCATCAACCAATAATTCACCAGTGCAAAGTTTCGATATTGGATCTAGCTTGCAAGTAATTAAAGATGATGGCAAAGAAGATGGGGATATCGAGTTTGATGAAGAAGAGTTTGACCGTGCTTTGGAGGATTTGGAAGATTTGGATGAAGAAGAAAGTGAAGAGGAATGATTTTTTTCCATTGTTTACAGATTACCTTTAGTTTTTCTCATCTATTTTTTTCCTACTTTTGATTACCGTCCCATAATTTAATACACATATACCACCTTAACAGACGATACATCTACCACCATGACATAACATATCCGTATACTTTATTTGTCATCTGAATAAATTTATCCCCGTTCCTGTAACTTATTTGTCAACACGCGCCACACATAGCCACACACAGCCACATATGTCGTCATTTCAAAATCCCGAAACAGCAATTCGGTGTTCCAACCGAACGAAATAGAACCATGTTGTCGTACATTTCTTGCTTGTTGTTCAATCTGTCTCAACATAGCTGCAGTCTAGTCGGACAACATACAACAAAAAATTTCCATTAGTTTAGTGATAAATAAGTTACTGCTTTGCTTGTACTTGAAATCATAGAATTCATAGGCGAAAAATCTAACAGCACAAATAAAGAAAACACTCGTATATGTATATATAGAAACAGCTCGACGAGTTTCAAACAAAGATGAACACTGGAAATTTAACACTACTTATGTCCCAGTTGAATGTGTCAATTCATTCAATTAATATCACAGAATTTGCAAAGCAAATCCTAAATACATCTAATTACCACGACTTCAACAGCGGCTCCAATTCGATTTTCCCAATTCAGATCTCATTGTCAGTTATTTTGTGCCTAATACCAATAGTTCTATATCTGATAAGGAATAGCAAGAAAAGGGTTGAAAAGCCATCTAAATTCACCTTACCTATTCCTGACGAAGCGAAACCAAACTGGAAGGGTAAAAGGTTAACACCACCAAATATCTTTCAAGAAGAAGATCCGGAAAACATATACTGTTATTGTCCAGCTACATCTCAGTACCTTGGAAAATTCAAATCAAATTCCAAAGCCGAAATAGACTTGGCCATTGATTCGGCAAAAGCGGCTCAGAAAACATTTTATAATGATCCAGAATTCAAAATCAAACGTCGTTTGGCATTAAGAACCTTGAGTGAGTTCATCATTCGTAACCAAGAATCAGTTGCTCGTGTGGCTTGTAGAGATTCAGGTAAGACAATGGTTGATGCCTCAATGGGCGAGATTATGGTCACTTTGGAAAAGATTAACTGGTGTTTAGTTAATGGTGAAGCTGCTTTATGCGATAGCGATAGACCGGGTCCATTCAGTATGTTTATGAAGTACAAGAAAGCTCAAGTTAGATATGAACCATTGGGTGTTGTTGGAGCTTTAGTTTCGTGGAATTATCCCTTCCATAACATGCTTGGTCCTATAATTGCTGCTATTTTTACAGGGAATGGTATTGTGGTGAAGTGCAGCGAAAGATGTAGATGGTCTTCTGAATATTTCATTAGTGTTGTTAAGAGCGCTTTGAGAATTTGTGACATTGACGATAATTTGGTTCAATTAATTTGCTGCTGGGGTAAAGATGCCGACTATGTTTCTAGCCACCAAGGATTTGACCACTTAACCTTTATTGGTTCACAACCTGTTGCCAAGAGGGTTGTTAAAAAAGCAAGTGAGTCATTGACTCCCATTGTCGTTGAACTGGGAGGTAAAGATGCCGTTATCATTTGTGACGATTATTTAAAGAAGAAAGGCGTTTCTGGGATAGCATCCGTTTTAATGAGAGGTGCTTTCCAAAGTGCCGGTCAAAATTGTATTGGAATTGAAAGGGTTATCGTTTCAGGTGATAGAACCAACTATGAAAAGCTTGTTGATGCTTTATCAGAAAGAGTTGCTAAATTAAGAGTGGGATCCGATATTGACCAAAGTGAAGAAATTGACATGGGTGCTATGATTATGGGAGGTGCTAAATTTGACGAATTAGAATCATGGATATTGGAAGCTGCGCAAGGTGGAGCCAGATTATTGCACGGTGGTAAAAGATACATCCATCCAAATTACCCGCAAGGCCACTATTTTACACCAACTTTAATTGCTGACGTTGATCCCACTAGCAAATTAGCTGTGAATGAAGTTTTTGGTCCTGTTTTGAATTTGATATTTGCCGAAGATGATATGAAAGCAATTGAAATTGCGAACTCCACTGTCTATGGCTTAGGCGGTTCGATTTTCACAACTGATTTTAACAAGGCTGAAAGACTGAGTAAGCTATTGAAGGTTGGTAATATTGCTATCAACGATTTTGCAACTTTCTACGTCTGCCAATTACCATTCGGAGGTGTCAAAGGTTCCGGGTATGGTAAGTTTGGTGGTGAAGAAGGTTTGAGGGGACTATGTAACGAGAAATCCATCTGTTATGACAAATCCAGATTCATCTCTACATCTATTCCTAAAGTTTTGGACTATCCTATACAAGATGGCAAGAGAGCTTGGAAGTTTGTTTCTGGTTTAAACAGAGGTGGTTATGACTATAGCTTATGGCAAAGATGTAAAGCCATCTGGACATTGGCTACAAATGCTAGCTAAAGCTTTTAATTCTGACAAGAAAAGCCGTTTTACGTTTTCCAATGATGATTTTATTTTACGTCTGATTTTTGTTTTTTTATTTTGGCTTTGATTGTATATTAAGATAAGTACTTACATGTTTTTTCTGTATTTCTAATATTTAATGTTTATAGACTATATATTAACGAGACGAAAAAACAAAAATCTATAGAAATTGATGGCGTATGTACAAGCGATGAGCAACTTAGACTAAATTCAAACCGCAAACTTCTTGTAGCTTTCTTCAATCTTTTCACTATAAGTCTTGAATAACTTGTGAACATCGGCAGTCAATTTTGTAACAACATCTTTAGAACCACCAACTTTCTTCAATCCATTAATGGCATCCGCTCTTCCATTAATCAATGAAAAGCGGTATGTCTTATTATAAATGTAATGATCCTTTGCAGATCTCATCTTCTTTGCAATTTCCTTCTTGGCATCTTCGGATGAACTTTGAAGATTGATCTTCAGCACTTGTTCATTCTTTGGGTCAACCAGCGGGGTTAAGTTTAGTTGCATTGCTAAAATTGCGCTGACGATTTTTTTAACATTGTTTGGTTCGAAAACTGTCACTACCAATTGCTTGCCTTTCATTGTTGTTTGTGCTAGTTGTGTAAAGTTAGTTGGTTCTCCGTCGTCAACTTTAATGTTCAAAGAGTCAAAGATTTGCGGATTAGCTTTTCCCATTTTAATAACCGTTAGCTCCTTGTCGAATTTTTCATGTTCCGATTTGAATTTCGTTTCCAGCTCTTCTAAAATTGCTTTTGGATCAATATCTTCAAAAACTGTCTCTTCTTCCTCAACTTTTTGGTTCTTACCTCCCTTTTTACCACCTTTAGCTCTCTTTTCTTTCTTGGCTAATGAAATTGAAGACATGGAAAATGGCCTTGATTGACTGGCTGAACTAAAAGCTTGGTTTTGGAGTATTAAGACTGGAGAAACGAGCGACCTTGATGACGCTCTTGCGGACATCCAGCTGGATCTGACTGTGCACAATCTAGCAACTTCGTTTCTAAACATAATGTACAACAAAGTCTAAAGATAGTCTCAAGTGGCAACCTTAATAATTAATTACAAACAAGTCATGAACCTAAAACAAGGTTCCAAAAGTATTTCTTTAAGAAGGAGCTGGTGCTATCGATTAATCCTTTCATCGTCTCCCAACATCGATCATTTTGAAATTTCACTAATAGCGCTGTGAGAAGGAGATAATTAGTCACGTGCATTTACGCTCGTGATGGAAAGAGGCCAAATAGATCGGCAATTTGAACAATTTAAGAACTTTGAGCCAGTAGCAATAAGAAATAAAGAAGTACAGTAACAAAGAAAATTTGTAAATAAACTATGTGCATATTTGTATATATATATCATTTAATCAAGTGGAACTATTGAAGCTTGATGAGTTAGATCTCATTGGCTTTAGAATGACGTCCAAGTGAAGTGGGAATTGAAGTTGAAAGATACCCTTGACAGAATTTTGTGGAGAAAATCGACCGTTCTTTTCCCAGGATAATCGACGGGTCTATCAATCCATTTTACACCGCCTTTCACTTTAGATCTATTTTGAGGTTTTGAATCAGTTCCAAGTTTTGCTTTCCCTGAAAAGGGTGATAAGTCATAAGTTCATGTTACCTTCTGAATCAAGCTTTCCCTTGTCTGTCTTTTTCATTAAATTACAGAGATATTTAACTTATGATTAACTGGTATAAGTACTACCTTGGTTCCTGTCTTCCAACTGTTCATTTTCCTCAGTTTTATATACATTTCAGAAATTAAAACAAATCTAGCTCCCTTTGTATCAGTATTTGGCGCTTTAATTTAAAAGTAGCCATAATGGAATTTCAGCTTGATTTGAACAAAAATCCAATAATGCTATTAAATAACCATCACATTGAAATTCATAGAGATAGTGATCTTACTTTAATTTCAACCGATGAAGTTAGCGACCCTGAAGTGCTAGAAAGGGAAACAATTCTACCCCTACTAAATCATGCATATAAGACCCAAAATTGCGAAACTCGAGAAGATGCCAGTGAAGAAGACGGGGAGGAAGTTTTCTTTGATTCGTCATCTTCAGGCGATCCAAGTTCCCAACTACCTGCCGTAGAAACTTTCAAAGAACAAGTTACATTAGAGACAGCTGTTTTAACACCACTTCAACCTTCAACTACTCAGAACGATGTTTCAACCCCAGTTTTCAAAAGATCGTTTGTTAGACAAAAGCAAATTAAAGAACTTTTGAATACAGAAAGCGTTTACGTCAAATCCCTCAAAGACCTCAAAGAAATTTACTTAAATGGGTTGCTAAATTCTGGTACCGTTCCTATATCAATACAAGTCTTTAGAAAGAAAGTTGATTTACTTTTCAAAGAACATAGAACATTTTATGTCGGTCTGAAGAAAATCTACCAGGAGTGGGTCAGTGGAAGTAGCTCTAGCATCACTAATTGGGATAGTTCATACTCATTGCAATCACCTGAATATTCGACATTTAAACCGCAGTTTAACGATGCATTATATATAGAGAAAATTATAGATTGGATTTCAGAAAGCAGTATCAATGTTGAAGCTTACTGTTCTTATTGCAGACTTCAACCAAAGGTTTTAGAATTCACAAGTGATAAAGATATTGAAAAATATAGAAAACAAAATCAGGTTGTTATTTTGAATGATTACATGGTAGAATCCCAAGCAACTGAATCTAAATTCTTGGACAAGGGAGTTGATATGAGTTTCGATTCAGTTATTCAAAGACCAACTCGTAGAAGTGCTATCTACAAGATGATCATTGAAGCTTTGTTGCACAAGTCAGCGGATGATTTCACCGAAGAACTAAAATTGAAGATGAAAGCATGCATTGCTTCAATTGAAAATAAATGTGTCCAAATAAACACTCATCTTGCAAAAGCTTCCAAGCTGAACGAAAAGAATAATTTGATGAAAGGAATCTTGAAGCCGTATATGGAAAAGTACTTTGAAGATTACTATCTCGAAAATTTGGGAGATATGCATTTAGTGGGTGGTTTTGCAACTGTCTGGTTAGACGAAGATAATGTTAGAGGAGAATATATGGGTGCCATACTTTTTGACTCGCATTTAATGCTAATGAAAGCTACCAAACATCAGCAGCATGATATCAAGTTTGTGATCCCATTAACATCAATCTTCAACATTCAAAGGGATGATTTGGGTGAAAATGGGCATCTGTTCACCGATTATCCTTTTTCTTTCAAGATTCAATTCGAAGAAGGCTTTTGTCAATACGAAATTGTTTCCATATTATCGACTTCAGAGGAAAAAACTACGTGGATTGAAGAGTTAACTTCAAGATTGGCTTTCTATAGAAGAAATATTCCAGATTATGAATTTTCTTACTCAGATCTTAAAGAAATATCAGTGACACGTTCCAAGATTGAATATTATAACAATAACTTTATTTTCAACTGCTGCTTACCCGAAGGTATCAAACCTTTCAAACAAAAAGGTGAAGACTATTTTCTAACAAGTACCGAATATTCTTTCACAGTTGATCATTTCATAGCAGAGAAGAATTCACACTGTTCAACTGAAATCAAAAGGGCGAGATCCTATTGTCGATCCCAGAAAAGCACCTTTCCAGTCAAGAAGCATCATCGTGTCAATGTTGAAAAAGTCTTGAGAAGATTGTGGTCTACGGAAAAAGGGATACCAATGTATTTGACAGAATTAACCAGAAGTATCTCTGATTTCAGCCTGAAGAAAAAGCTATCCATGTCCACTTTCACTGCTGCTCAGTCCTACCAACCACCATCTTCTTCGGCGGTACTAAGAACTCAGTCCCAAGCCGGCAAAATACATGCGTCTCAATCACTGAGAAGTATTAGTCTCTGTAAGGCTAATGCTGGCTCCTGTTCAAATAGATCAAATCAGTTGAATATCACCGTTTCAAATGAGAAATCCAGTAGTCATTCCTCTGGCTCGATAATAATGGATGACAATAATTCAGAGAATGTTTCCCTTAAATCTGTTGCAAGCGCAAAATCCCAGACAACCACAAACTCGAAAAAACAGAGATCGTTTAGTTTTAGGAGTATGATAAGATCTATTAGTGTAAGATCAGGCATTTCTGATATTTATCAAAAACAGGAGTAATGTCGTCATTTCTATTTCTGTTTATATCTCTCTGAATATTAATCTATATTTATACATTATTCTTGTACTAATTCTTCTACTAATTCTTCTACTCATTAACGAAAAAAACACATATGATTATTATGCTAAAAAATATAGAATATACATCTAAAAAAACATGAACTCAAAAAGACTTCTATTGATTAGAAGTACCGCGACTATCGTTCGTACTTGAATACTGTCTTTTATTATTAATATGACCCGACTTTAACGACTCACCACTTTTGATTATAATAGGAAGCACATCCTCAACGTTTTCTTTCTCGAACTCATCAGCTAATTCCAGTTTGGAAGCTGTTTCCAACTGCCCCTCTGATCCTGAGCCTGTTATAGTTTTATAAACCTTGTATGTTGAGACAACCTCAGACAATGGAACTGATGATGGATCCTTTCTGTATTTCTCGTAAGCCTCTTCAGAATCAACAAAGATTATGAAATCCTGTGATTTGCCTTTATAAAATAGTTTAATTGGAGATGACATGCTGTTTTCCTGGTATTTGTTATTTGTACTAAAGTAATATTATAAGAATATGCAACTTTTATAAAGAATTGTTCTAGTAGTTGAAATTAGCAATGAGTTGAAGAAATGAAATGATAGGGAAACGGGGACTTTGAGGGCTATTTATACGGACATCCTTTCGGATTGCTTACCTCTAGAATCAACTAGAAGCTACCGAAAACAGTCTCGTGATGAAAGCCATTCTTTCCATCACAAAAATCAGGTGGTGGAACCCCAGTCCAAAGTTGCTGTTTCTGCCTCGTGCGGCGCCGAGGGTGCCAAATTTAAAAGCCGAAACAATAGGCATAATAGTGACGTCATAATAAATTGATTCTGATAGTGCAATACAAGTTAGTAAAAATACATAATATATATACAAGTCGAGGAGTATCAGAGAAGCATCTGTTCTTCTAATCGTAGTAGAAGCCGCCACTAATGAATCTAATCATGTATTCATCAATATGCCCAATACCATCGTCCTCTTCATCTTCCTCGTCATACCCGCCCTCACTTTCTTCATTTTCTTTTCCTCCTTCATCATTAGTACCATTAGTTGTTACAGAGGCAGAAGCTTTGATAACCTTTTTGGTAACATCTGCGATCTTATTTTCCTTACTAACGATTCTCCTAATCATGTCGTCAGGTTCAACAGATCCAGCACTTCCAGCAGCAGTATTTACACTGCTGGTTCCATTAGTTGGTGTGTTACCTCCTGTAGGAGCAGCAGCATCATCATTAAAGTCTTCTTCATCCATATTGGCTTCTTTCATTGCCATTTTTGCTGCATTCGCATCTTCTGCATCTTCAGCTTGTTCTAAAACCTTAGAGAAGTCACCATTACCTGATGGTGCGATTAATAATCTATTGTTATTTGCCGAAGAGCTATCTTGGCCATCATCGCCTTCTTGACCAAGCATATCTTGAACCGTAATCTTACTGAAGTAGTCAGTAGTGAAATCACCTTCTTGAATAATAACATTGTCTAACTCTCTCTTTTGGTTAGCCTTCTTTAGAATATTAGATTCAATTGTGTATTCAGAGACAAATCTGTAAATGTGAACATCTCTGGTTTGACCAATTCTGTGGCATCTATCTTGACACTGCTTGTCCATAGCTGGATTCCAATCCGAATCGTAGAAAACAACAGTGTCTGCCCCCGTTAAATTAATACCTAAACCACCAGATCTGGTTGATAAAATAAAACATTTGATCTTGGAATCTTTGTTGAAACGCTCGGTTAACAACTGTCTATCTTCAATCTTAGTGGCACCATCCAATCTCATATATTTGTAACCATTATAGTTCATGAATTTTTCCAAAATATCCAACACTTTAGTCATCTGTGTGAAAATTAAAACTCTGTGCCCCTTCGGAACAATATCTTGTAGTAAGCTCGCAAGCTTTTGTAACTTACCACAATCAAATTGAAGTAATGACTTGTCAGGGAATGTGATTGAAAGTTTGCTTTGTGAATGATGGAACGGATTGGTAATTTCTTTGTTGTTTCTCAATTCTGCTTGTAAGTCAGATGGAATTGAAAGATCAATTAGATCTTGGGTAATCACTTTGGGTGTAACAAATGAGTACTTTTCAATTGAATCGTACATCGAAGTTGATCTAGTTTCAACAGATTTAACTAATCTCAGATCGCTTAATTGATCCAGACTCTCTTTGGAATATCTTTTAACAGTTAATAGGTTGAGCAGATTAGATGAAACTAGTTGTTGTCTGTCGCAGTTGAAGTTGTTGGTATAAAGCCTTTGCTTCAGCAATTGCACTAAATCAGCTTGTTCTTTATAGCCCAAGTATTCGTAGTACTTTTCCAAATTTGTAAAATTTGGCTCAACCACAGTCAGGTTCTTTTCTAATTCATCAAATTGTTGAGCGAACATTTTCGAAGCTGAAATATTTTTCAAAGTTTGAAGATTGAAAGAATTTAAGCCACTGTTATTGACAGGAGTTAGATTCAAAAATTGTAAATTAACGTTCTCTGATGTTGACTGGCTTAAATTCTTCTTAACGATCAAATCATTGATTCTGAAGTTAGAAGCAACCGACTTTTGCATTGAGAAACTGGTAAGGATTGGTCTGACTTCAAACAAGTCAGGATGATTGCACACCTTTCTTAATTGCATCAAGCAATTGATAATACTTAAGAAATTACCGCTAGCTAATGTTTCTTTAGTTTGAGCCCTACTCATGAAATCGTCATACAATAGCCTTTGTCTCTTTGATAAACGGCAGTATACAATGTGTTCATGTTTAGCAGGCATTTGCTTTTCAACATCTTGCTTCAATCTTCTTAGCAAATAAGGTCTTAGAACTTGATGTAATTTGTTAACAGTTTCCTTAGTTTCACTATCCTCTTGAATACTAGCATAACCACCACCTTGAATAATCTTATCAACAGGTCTACCAAACCATTGTTGGAAATCCATTAAATTGGCGAAACCTTCTGGCATTGTTTGATTTGTTTTAGTTGATGGCATTAAAAAGTAAAGCAAGGACCACAATTCCATGATATTGTTTTGCAATGGGGTACCAGTTAACAATAGTCTATTTTCAGTATTGAAGTTCAATAGAGCATTCCAACGTTGTGATCTAAAATTCTTGATGTTGTGAGCTTCATCCAAAATCATATATCTCCACTTCTTTCTTTTGAAAACTTGCTGATCTTGAACAACCAATTGATAGGAAGTAATACAAACATGGAAAGTATCAGGTGTATTCCAACCTTTTCTTTTTTCCTTACGTTGTTGGGGAGAGCCATAGTAAGTCATAACTTTAAATCCAGGGGCAAATCTCTTGAATTCCATTTCCCAATTAAGCATAACTGAAGTTGGCACAACAATTAAATGGGGACCCCAGATGTTCTTTTCACACGCTAGATATGAAATCAATGAAATTGTTTGAATAGTTTTACCCAAACCCATTTCATCCGCTAAAATACCATTTGTACCATTATTGTAGAGTGACGCCATCCAGTTTAAGCCTTGCTTTTGATAAATTCGCAATTGTCCATGTAATAACTCTGGGTATGGAACATCCGGAATCGCGGAAGTTGTGTCATCTTCATCCTTTGGTGATGAAGAAGGTGTATCATTGTTTTTGTCAGAGTAAATGGATTCTTCGTCTGAATCATCAACAGGTTTACCAAACAATGAAGCTAGTCTAGGTTTGAAATCTCCTTCAACCTTATCTGCATTTTCTGGGCCAGATTCAGATTCATCCATTGATTCATCATCACTGTCACTCATTGAATCATCAGCACTGTCATAGAAGCTTTCATCTTCATCTAGTATTGCATCAGCTGAATTTTCTTCTAGTAGTTTTGTCCTTTCTTCTTCTGTCAGTTGGTCAACGATGCTTAATTGTTTAGGAATACCACCATTTGCTAGTGAAACGGATCCATATAGTCCTGCTAAAGAGCTTGGTTCTTCCTCATCGGACTCATCGTCAGAGTCCGAGGCATCTGGTATACTGTCCAGATTCTTATACTTTTCCTTGAGCTCTTCAACCGTCAGTTTGCTATCATCTTTAACTTCAGATTCATCTTGAATTTCTTCTTCATTATCATCATCACCTTCATCACTTGATGAAGACATGTTTTCATCCCCTCCGTCTGATTGAGAATCCATACCTTCATTGTCATTCTCACCGTGCCCAGAGTCGTCCATACCAGGTGTAACACTCTTTCTTATCAGTTGGGCACCTAAAACCTTCGTGGAATGATCTAAGATCTTGGATAGTTGCTCCTTACTTCTGAGAGCCCTCTCCTTTTCTCTCTCTCTTTCTTCTAGAATTCTGTAAGCCTTAGCTGCAATGAGCCACTTCTTTTTAACCTCCTTCGCAGTATCTTTCGCCAATTTCAGAATCTTCTTTTCGAATTCACGTTCACTCCTTTCCTTTTCCTGTGATAGTCTTTTGAAATGCGTTTCTATCATTTGAGCAATTTTCTTGCACTTTTGGAGCTTAGTATTTCTCAGGTCATGAATTAATCTAGCCGATTTCACCCCTTGGGCTAATAAATGATCATAATGGGTGAGATCATTTCTTATTCTATATGGCTCAGCGGGAGGCCTGTAGTAATTTTGATTATACTGTGAGTTCTTTTTTATCATTGTTGGTTCTCTGGCACCAGCAGGAACATTTCTGAAGATATTCTCTTCTAAATCTAATCTCAATAGCTTGCTATTTATACCTTTTTTAATTCTCTGTACTAGTTGATTTTGAGATTCCAGGTACTCTTGATACTCCTCAATTGGCAAATCTCTTCCAGGCTCCTCTATTGTTCCCCTATAAGAATTGAAGAATTCGTCCAAATCTTTATATTTAGGAGCTGTGACGTGGGAAGGATGTGTTACCAGTTGTGGCTTGACATCAAATTTGAAGCGAATCGACTTTGGAATTCTTGTAGATGGTGACAAGGAAGGAATAGATACATCAGAGTCTGAATCATACTCCAATTCAGATTCACCTTCGGACTTCATTGTTTCACTGTCGTTATATTCTTGCTCTTCTTCCTTGACTTCCACTTTGACCTTTGGTTTTCTACCTCTATTTGATGATGGAGGAGTCTTCTTTATTGGAGAGGTCGCTTTGCTTTGAGTTTTCTTGCTCTTTGGTGTTCTTGTCGTCACTTGAGCTTTTTCTTTCTCTGCTTTCGCGTCCTCTTCTTTTGTTATGTTGCCGTTAAGGAGAGTGCTTTTCATATCTTCGTCTTCATCGTCTAAGACTTGAGTCTGCTGTTTCATCTGTTGTTCCCTGATTTTTGCGTTGCGAAGTTTCAGGTTCTTCTTGTGTTCATTTAATTTTTCAATCTCCAGCCTTAATGGATCGCTATGTTCAGTGACTCTTCTGCTACGTCTACCTAAGGTCTCTTGGTCAATTTGTGGCCATAGTTGGTGAGACAAACGGAAAGTGGCAAAATTGTCAGGCTGTTTAGGCTCCCCAGGTTTGAAATACAATAGTGATGTGAAATGTTGTAAATGATAAAGTTCTTCGATGTTTGATTCTTGAGCAGTTACTATATCGCCCAGATTGGACTTAAGTTGCTTCGTTTGAAGTTCTTTATCACCCTCAGGATCTGCCTTGGCAAATTGTATTTGTTCGTTGTGCAAAGACTGTTTGAAGCAAGCTGGTAAATCATGTAAATCCTCCAGCACTATCACATTTGGATCTATTAGTGTTTCGTTCTTTATTGACTTTTTCTGTGAAGTAGCCGTAGACAGACTCTTCTTGGTTCTTGTTGTTTTGTAATTGGGTATATCCTTCACTCTAAAGTTGCTTCTTCTTCTCTTCCTATCGTCGTCATTAGTGTCGACATGTAAGCCATCGGCTGCACCAGACTGTACAGTCTCGAGTGAAAGTTTACGCTTAGGGCGCGGAGGAGTGGTTTCTTCTTGTTTGATAGTTGCCCGAGAACTTGCCTTTCGCCTTGTAGGTGGCATTTCTGAGTTTATATCCGGTATTTTTTAAAAGCTTGTTAGGTTTTTTTTATCTTGGATTGCTAGCTTATTAATGTGAGCTCCTCTTGAAGGAACGAATGAGTCGATTGATGGAATTTAAAAGAGTAATTATACTATCCTCTCTACAGGTGTCCAGCTGCTATCCGTCTTGCTTGAGCAAAGGAACAAGAGCCATATCAGTGTAGCGAGACTTAAATCACGAAAATTTTGAGGGTTGTTCTTTTCGTCTGCCATCTTCAAGATACGTGTCGATATCTCTTTCTGCGTTTTGTGCAATTCCTTTGAGAATGAGGGGAAGGATGTTTTAAAGAGGATTGGTTTATATAGTTTGGCAAGACCTGACTTGTTGTTTGTTCAGCTGGGGGCATCAATATCAACAAGATCGAAGAACAAAATAATGCTCCTTAATCATACAAGAAGATCTGTGCTAACAGCTTCAAAGTTTGTTCCTTTCCTAATCCCTTCACAGTCCATCTTTCTTCAATCAGCTAAAAGGTGCCACGGTCATGATGCTACTGAAGTTCCAAAACCACCAGTTTTAAAAACAGCCCAGGCTGAAGTTCCAAAGAATTTACCCCAATTCATGCCATTAACTGAGGATTTCCCTGATTACAAAATTCCGAAAGATTTCCAATTCCCACAAAGGAGAGATCCGTATGGTGTTTACGATGATCCGCAAAACAGACGTAATTTTGGTGAACCCCTACATCCTTATCAAGATATGATTGACGTTTGGGGTCCTGATCATATTGATTTCGTGGAAGATAAAGTTGCTTTAAAGCAATTCTCTATGTTCTTTGCTGGTTTGTTGAGTTTTGCAGGGGCAATATATGTTTTTGATTTGTGGCCTGATAGGCCAAATATGCCTAGATCATATCCTTATGAAGGGTTGTATAGAGATTTAGGTGGTAAAGAGGGTGAACAAGAGTTGTTCGGTGCTAGAGTTGATAAAGGGTTATAAAATTAATCAGTTCTGACGTACTTACTAACTTACTTACTCGTTTACTTACCCGTTTACTTACCTTCTTACAAGCTTAGTTATTTATTTATTTATTGATTGATTTGTCTGTTCATTTAGTTTTTTATTTATTTATTGATTGATTTGTCTGTTTATTTAGTTTTTTATTTATTTATTCAATAAGATACTATGAATGAGCAATAAAATGATACACAAATAAGAAGCATACATACAAAAAAGCACAGTGGATTAAAGATCATAAAAAACAATAGTGTATGTGATAATAAAAGCAGTTTGGACAATAAATGAAAAGCTAGACGCATCAGAGAAAACATGAAAAATAGGAATTTTTGGAAACAAGTGACAAGCTATAATATGGAAAGTAGAAGAATAAAGATAACAAACAAACAGGACAAAAGGAAAACTATGAAGTATATGTAAAGGAAAATTAAGAAGTGATTTATAGAAAAGGAAGAAAAAAGAATGGAAAAAATAGAGCCGATATGATATAATGAAAAGGAAATAAAAAAGAAAGCAAGGAAACCAATTAATGCAATTTGTAGATGCTCGAACCCATATCCAGTTTATCTAAACTGCCATCTCTTGCAGCAAGTAAAAATTCGTTCAATTTAAATTCATCAGAAGTAATTGAATTCTCTAAAGATCCGCCACCGGATGAATTGATAGGGCTAAATGGAATAGGTTCATTGAATAATTTCTCTTGATTCAAAACTGAATCAGCAGTAGTTGATAACTGGTTGTCAAAATTACCAATGCTGCTACTGTTGGGATTTCCAATAGCACCATCACCGGTAACCGGGTTTGAAGCACCTCCAATAGAAGTTTCGTATGGCCTGTTACTGCCAGGAAGTAATAAGTCATTTAACAAGTTGTAATTGGTACCCAACAAACCTAAGCTATTAGTCATCTCCAATTGAGTAATGCTGCTGTTAGGGGTTAATAATGAAGATGTGGGAGACGATAAAGCATTGAGAGAGCTGTTGGTACCAGCCTGTTGAGCCTGTTGTTGTAATGCCAATTGTCTAGCAAACCAATTTCTTTGGGCTGCCCTTGCACCCCAACTGACTCTAATTTTACAGCCACCTCCAATATCATACCCTTGCATCTCCGTAATTGCAACCTCAGCACTTGCTCTATGATAGTATTGAACAAATCCACAGTTTTTGGAAGGTGGAATCTTAGCGTAGGTAATATCACCGTATTTGGAAAACAATTCACGTAATTGCATTTCTGTTAATGGAACGTTCAAGCCACCAATGAAAACTGTAGTATTGTTTGGATCGTTGTAGTATTGCAAAGGAATAGATTGAGGTAATGGTGGGACAATTAATCTTGGCTGCTGGGATTGAAGTTGTTGTTGATGAGGTTGTAAAGAGCTTTGCTGTAATCCTTGGTTATAGTTCACGTTGTTATTATTGTTGCCAGTATTAATCGTAGCACTTGACTGTGATTTGGCAGCAGTCGAAACTCTGATAGGTCTGCCCATCAAAATATAACCTTGCATTTCAATCAAAGCTCTCTTGTGTTCATCTTCATTCAAGAACTTAACAAACCCATAACCTTTCAGATTACCAGTTAGTGGATCAATCATAATCTTAACACTAGAACATGATGGATATCTGGATTGGAAAGTTTGTAATAGCGTAGGTTCGGTTATGTTCTGTGGTAAATCGCCAATAAAAATTGAAAATTCTCTTGGTTGTTGAGTACCTAAACCATAAGCTGGTGTAGGATATTGACTTTGAGAGAATTGAGATTTTCCCGAACCTAAAGGTGCTGCACCATTGGTGGAAGACCAATTGATTCTAAAATAGCGTAAATTGTTTGTACCTGGAATTGGCTTACCATTGAAAGCATCTAAAACTCTAGTTGCATCTTCAAGATTATGAAATTTCACAAAGCAATAACCAGCATTAGCTAGGCCTAAACCCGTGCTCTGTTTATCTCTGATCAATTTGACTGAGTGAATGACAATACCCATTGGTCCTAAAATGCTAGTCCAAATTTGCTTAATGGTAGCTTCATCCCACCTTTGATCTAATTCACCCATCCATAATTGAGGCAATTGTTGAATGGTAGCATTGAAACCGTTCATGGATGGCAAGGATGATATAGAAGGGCTGGCGTCTTGATAGCTACCTCTTTGGCCATAACCAGATTGGTACTGCTGTGGCTGCTGTTGTTGTGGCTGCTGTTGTCCCTGATGATGGTAATAATTATCCGAGTGGTACATTGGGATATGTTCTTACGTTTGTGCTTTTGGGTAGATGTTATAAAGTCTATATGAGCTTTTTTGGAATAAATATGTAAGAGAGTCTTTCGTTAGCTTTTCTGAATTTAATCTTTCCTTATTGTAATAAATAGATATAGGTGTGGTGCAAAAGAAAAAGAAATATGCTGATTTGGATTAAAAGTATAGTAAAACTTAGTTTTTCTGTTTGTGATCTTTTTTATGATTATTGGTTTGAATAATATTATCTAAGGAAAATCAGATAATAAAAAAGTGAATAAAATAGATGTAATTTAAAGTCGTAATCGTAATCGTATCAAAAAATGGGGACAGGTAAATAGGAAAATGAAAGCCGGGCCGATGGTTGGTTGGTTATAAATAAAACAAAACGAAATCAAATGAACAGAAAGAATTAGTGCAGAAATAAAGACAAGGGTACAGTATGAATTCAAGAATGATTGGTGGGAAATTAAAAAAAGAAGAGAACTAACCTTTGAAATCGAATCAATTTAAGAATGGATATACAGGTTGAAGCGGAATCAAATGATGTTTCTCGGCAATTTTATTAGCGATATTCGTGCTATAAAACCAGGCTTTGAGATAAAGCAAAATATAGTAATAAAGGTTTGAATTAATATCAGTTGATCAAATTTGGAAATTGAAGAAAAAAGTCAAATTCAAAATAGAAACAAGAGATAGAGAGAGCTTTAACTAGAAATGATCTGGATCAACTTTAGTGCTATAGAGAGGTGACGGTATGATCGGGAGAGAGAAGATCTATAGTTGGAGGTGAAGAATCTAAAACTGGTTGAATGAAGTTCGTCTCTATATTAATGTAGCTGTGTCACTTCTTCTGGAGGTGTGGGGACAGTGATGAAGATTTTTGTTTCAACTTACGAGATCAGGTAGTAAGTACTTAGTAGGAAGGCAAAAATATAGTGACAAAAGTCAGAAGTGTACTCGTTAAAAAGCAGCTCTTAATGACCAGATTGAGAAACAATATATTGGATCCAAGGCGCAGGTCTCCTACATTCAATTCTTCGATCAGGGCTGAGGTCAGCACATACATTAACGACTTAAATGATTATGTCATCCACAACTTTCTATCTTTCCATATCAATTACTACCCCTTTCCCTGCCTTTCCTTCCTTGGTTTGTGGCGCGCCAGAAGAAAAATTTTCGGCCCCATTGATTTTCTTTACTTTTTCGCGGGGGTCTCGAGACTGTGGTCCCTGTGATCACTAGTTTCGCCGGTGACGGTCACGACGGCACCTAATGCGGCAGGATCCTTTGTTCATGACTCTCACTGTTTCAAAGTGCCGCGGGCTATCGTGGAACGATGGCGACATATCTGGTACTCATTCAAACTCCAATTACTCTCTCTTCTAACCAATGAGAAAATAAGTTGCTAACGGTTTGAGCTGAAATCTCTGAAGCAAAACAGAAAGATCACAACTATTGTCAAAACAGTCAAGTCAACTTACACTTTCGTGGGTCGCCAAGCCACGCGGTTTATTTATTGTACCAGAATATTCTTCTTCCCTTGGGAAAAAAATTGGTGATTTCGAGAATCGTAAGTGGAAGTTCCCGGGGTGAAAAAAAGTAGTCGTAGGAAGCTGGGGTCGAAGTAAAGTGAGTCAGACACATACAGAGACTCCGCTTCAGAGTAATATTATTAAGTCCTGGGGTACACTAGACAGGCAAAGTTGCCAGAATTATTGGAACTATAACAAAAATAACTATTAGAACAGTCATCATCGAATAATACCTGCCTATTCTCATTGGGAATTTCAGTAAATGCGGCTACGAATCCTGGGAACGTTATCATGCTCCATATTTACAAGTGTCAACAGGTCACAAATAGAAATAGTTAAATAAATTTCCTCTTTGAATAACTAAAGATCAGGATGCCATATAATTGCTCTGAAGACTTGGCAAATAATAATTTTCAATAAACATAAATCCAAATTACTAAAGCCATGGCTCAATAAGTTTGATTTGATACCTGTAAACTATCTTCAAGTTGGCAAGGCATGTGTGTATGCAAGTAGGCACAGTGGTGCACCACCTCCCTTCCAAGCTAGGTGTCTCAGGGTAAAACAAGAATAATAGAAAAACTCTTCAAATTACTGATTATTTCTCTCCAGAATACTATTGTAAAACTTCTCCAACCAGACTCTTCTATCTCCCTTATTCAACCAGTCACTATCCAAGCACTTATTGATATCGTATCTGTTATCAGGGTTATATTTCAAACATTGACCGACAAAATTTTTAGCAACAAGCGAAATACCAAACCATTCTTTATTATCCAAAAATGATACACCACCTTTAATTTTATGGGCAATTGACTCTTCGGATTCTGCAAAAAATGGTGAGATACCTGTTAGTAATATACAAACTACAACACCAAGTGACCATACATCAACCTTCTCGTCATAGCCATCTCTCTTTGCAGCAAATGCTCCTGTGTTATAGTGTGAATCCAATGGCACTGCATCACTTCGTGACTTGATCTCTGGTGCAGTATATTCGGGAGTTCCAACCTCAGTATGCATTCTATTTGATTTTCTATTTGTAGGATAGATGAATTTCAACTGCTTGCTATGAGTTCGCTCTAGACCCCTAAATTTCAACTGTTGTGTATTATCAAACTCTTCAATTTGAGAAAAACTCAATGGCAAATTTTGTTTAGCCATTCCAAAGTCAGCTAATACTATGTATGGATATCTAACTGGGGCATTCATGATTAAAATGTTGTCAAGCTTCAAATCACGATGAACCACCCCTTTCGAATGTAGGTAATGCAATGCTTTTAAAACTTGATATACAATTACTAGACTCTCACTTTCCGAAACTGGTTTCAAAACTTCCCCATCTCCTGATAAATAAGAAAATAAGTCTCCACCAATCGCCAAATCTTGGAAAATTCTGATATCTCCTTTTGAACTTCTGGTCTCTTTATAAATCTTAATGATGTTTGGATGATTCAATTTTGATAAAATTGAGGATTCCACCCGTAAATAACGGTCCTTAAGTTTTATCTTTTGGGTGATTTTAACTGCAAATAGTTTCTGTGGTATTGTTATATTAACGGCAAGTTGAACCTGAAATTTCAATGATTGTTAGTATTCAAGCATTTCTTCTCGGCAGAACAAGAAATAAATAGGGGTTTCGGTTACTTTACCAAAAGTTCCAACGCCAATAACTCTATCCATAATAATCCATTCGCCGTCATCGCAAGTTGAGTAGTCCTCGGATTCTCTCAACAAATGCTCGTTGACAGTATTTAGTTCACGTATACTTTCTTCATAATTAAATGTTACTCTTAGCCCAGAATTTATACGAATTTCATCACCATCTTCTAGAATCCTATAATTGTTTTTACCAACTTTAACATCATTGATATAAGTACCATTTGTCGAAAGATCTTGTAGATAAGTTATACATGGTGTCGATTTGTCAAATTGAATTGACCACATATAGCAATGCATTGAAGAAATACAAGGATTATCCAATATCACTTCCATGTCAAGTTTTCCTATCGGATTTTCAGGTATTTCAGATCCTACTCTTCCAACCTTAATCAATTTGTTTAAATAAACAGGAATTTCCACTTCACGGTTAGTTCCCTTTTTAGTTTCGAGAAATCCTTCTAAGGTGGCAACATAATTCAAATTATTGGAGTTAAAATCACTGAGGTTTGTTGACATTTTGATCTTGCTCAAAGTTCAGGTAAGGGGATCGAAGCTTCAGTCTTATTGATGTGATTGACCGTTTAAAACGCTTCTTATACTCTATGATACAGAAGGGTATCTTGAATGTTTTTCTACTTATAGTCCAAACTTAATATTGATTTGTTTGAATACATTAGTTCGTATAAAGGTAAAGATAGATTCAAATGATCCCTCTAGTTCATCCTCACTTGCCTGATTCCAAGCCTCCAACATTTTTCAGCAAAATACACTACACAGCCTTGAAGCACGATTTGCCTGTTGACCTGATTCAGATTCCCATTAGCTTTTTGAAACGATATTTAGCGTTACATATCCCTCTTTCTCATGTAAAACAATGAAAGAGAATAAGTCAGACTCGGAAAATACGGCTTCAATCTTGACACTTAGAAAGATTCAACAATAACAACTAAATAGCTAGTCAATTGGTACGCATTAAGGAACGTAATCCTTTCCTTTTTTTTTGATGTCACAGAAAACTGTTTTGGGAAAAAGTTAAGGCGGTGTAAAGCAGCGAAAGCCCTTATGGCCAAGTTGGTAAGGCGCCACACTAGTAATGTGGAGATCCTCAGTTCAACTCTGAGTGAGGGCAGATGAAAGCGCTTCAACTATTTTTTTGCTTGTAGTTTGGTCACAAAGATGAATCAGAATGACCGTCGTCAATTATCAAAAGTAGGTATAGTATGGAGCTTTTATTAAGGAAAAATAAGGCACGCATGTACGGTACCATGGGGGAGATTGAATGGTTCGAATGAACTTATTGTTTTGGAGTATGTGAAATGGGGCCATATATGACAAGAGCCCATGAGTCCAGATGGGATGATCCGATTGATGACTGGGATTAAGAAAAGAAAATAAATTAAGAACTTTATCGTCCGAGAATTCAAGTTGAGTCGGAAAGGATTGGATGCATAGATGACGACCGCCAGTGTCAAAAAAAAAGACTTTCGTGGACCGCAAATATATCTGATTAGATGAAAGTAGGTTACCTTCATCTGAATTGAAAAATAATCATATATACTGATGTAGAAAAGCGCTTAGTACGAATGCCTAAATCAATGTCTGCGACCAGTTTGTCCATATCTTCGGCTTTTGACTTCTAATTCACTGGACCATTCGTCCAATTGATTGGATAGCAGTAATAGATTAGAAACTCTTTTCTCAAGCAGTCCTAAATCAGATTCTTTCGATTTTAAAGCTTTATCTATCATAAGTATCACAGTATTGTTAGTAACTTATGTTATAATGCCTAACTTCCAACCAAATATATATTGTATTGTACTTACTTATTTCAACAAGTTTCTCACTATCAGAGACCATACCATCTAGGTACGTGTCTAGCTCTTTGTATTTCAAGGTAGCTGAATTATTGAGGCTTTCTAGTAGGTTCAAGTCGGTTATGGTTGACAATGTATCCAGTTCCATGATCTTCTTAGTGCATTCATAAGAGGCCCTTATTAGCTTCTTTGGATCTTGTTTAGCTGGGAGATGGGTACTCTCGTTGTTACTAATTTTATTTGATTGAGTTGACATCTTTAAAATTTAGATTATGGTCACCATGTATATGTCCAAGAGTATCAACAGAAAATTAGGTAAGGATGGTAACTAGAGATTAACTATTAGAAAGTGGAGAGGGACTAAAGGTTTTAAAGTCCAAATGATTCTGTGTGGAAGCTCATTTGTTTCCACAACAGGAAATACTCACAGCACAGCCGTATTTCGATGTAAAGCTGGCGTCTGTTTTTATGTTAAAACCAAACTGATCCTTTATTTGTTGGTTTGTTTGTTTATTGGTTTCTAACCGGTTTGCTACCTTACTCTTCAAACACCTGTTTTTGGGCCATACCAAACAGCTTACTTTCTTCTTTTAAAATTAGCAGTTCAGAGAAAGAGAACTAAAAACAATGAAGTTATTGTCGAAGTCTAATAAATCGTCTTTGATCTGGTGTGCCCTGCTTCACTTGAATGCTCTTTCAGTTGCATCATTATCACTAGATCATCTCAAACAACATGTAATTGAAAACTCGAATCACAATATTTTAGTCAACAATCAAGCTTTACCACTTGGGCAAGCTTCATTAAATGATCAAGCACAATTCGTTATGTATGCAACCCACCATAAGAGAGATGTTGAACAAGATTCCGAAAACTTTGAAGGATCAGAAGACGCAAAAGGCTTTGAAGAATTAGAAACCTTGGAAGGTTTGGAAAACACGGAAGATATTTCAGAATCCGATAATTTGAAAGCAGAGGATAAAGGTGAAAGTGACAAAGATGTTTCAGAGACTGATTTAGATTCTGAAGAATATCATGAAAATGAAGGTGAAGACACAGAAGCTACTCAAGAGCAAGGACCAGGTTTTTCTGAAACTACTCAAAATCCATTGGATTCAGTCGCTGTTACTGCCGCCCACAAAACATTTGAAGTTCCCGTGAAAGGTCCTGTTAAGCATGATCAATTGTATGACAAGGAGGAAAGGCCATTGGTTTACGAGGTTGATGTTGATGAAGTTGAAAGGCTTATTGACAAGTACTTAGGTATGGGCAAGGAAAAAATGTGCGCCTTCTTTGCTACAGCCTCTACGGGACACTTTAGAGCTGCAGTCAAAGGATTAGTGGCGGAAGTAAAATCTAATAAATCAGAAGCAGATCTTATGAAGCTAAAAAAATTGATTGAAGACACAGACGAGTATGTAAACTCTGAAACCAACTCTGATGATAGATTATTAGATGCTCTAAAAGGTGGTACTAAACTGGCCGACTACAAGCAGTTTGAAAAACAAAATGATCCATATTGCGCTTTACATGAATATGACTGTGAAAAAGAAGCTTCTGAAATTAGCAAAGACTTGACCAAGCCTGGTGCCACTGACTTTTATATGACCAAGGTCCAAGCAAGGGCTAACGTCCTTAAGAGCATCTTAGAAGATGAAAACTTAGATGAAGATGCTGCTTTAAACTCCCAAGAATTCAAGTATAGAGAAGGCAATATCTTCCTAGATGAAGATCAAAATGAAGGAGGCTGCAATGAAGGTGATTGCAGTGGAGCTACTTTAAACAATGTTCCTGTTAGCACATCTCTTTTTGTGATTGCAAGTTTAGTTTTATTATTATTCTGAGGAGGAGGGGAAACATTGTACGCAGCTCTTTTTTATACACTATTGGCACAGTTTTATATAGATTTTCTTTATCATTTTTTTCACTATAAATATCGTGATATATACCACTTAGCAACATATATGGAGATCATTAATCTGAATTTCTCTTTCTGAGTTTATTCAAGTTAAATCAGAGCTAATCCTCAAAAGTAAAAAGCCGAGGCTGATGAAATTCACCACAGCCTTGGTTTGGGAAACACCGGCCACTTAATCCCAAATAAGGTAAGAAGACAAAATATTAATTGAAAATAAACTCAAAGGCCATTCCCGACTGTTTGACTTTTCTGTAGGGATTCAAGGGATTACATTCCCATATTTGCTCTTCAAAACCACTTTATTATATTATAAGAATTGAGCTGTTCTTTCTTTTTTGTCACTTATTCCCTGAAAACTCACCACACTACATATTGTTTTGCATTCTATACCTAGATTTTTCAACTTATGGTTTCCCAACTTGTATTGCAGCATACCTCAGTTATAGATCCTGTGCTTACTGAAGCCACTTCTTCAGTACCCTCTAAGGGTACTATAATGGGGTGTAACTTACTACAACCATTAATCTCCCACGATTCTAACGCTCTGAATCCTTGCTTTATTTCATCGTTGTTCTGCTGTTCTTCAATACTATTAGGGGTGATGGGATTGTATCAACTAGCAGATATGTTAATTTCTTTTGATTTCACCAATGGAACAGAAAAAAGAAGAGGTCAACAGGAGGGCAAAAAAAAATATGGCTCAATTGGGCTGACTGATAACTCCATAGAAAGTGTCAAATTCCTACTAATACTGCTTCAGATTTCGCTTTTGGTGATCTGCTTTATCGTTCCAATGAAAACTATCGATTTTCAATTCATCAACTATTCCATTTTTATCGCAATCTTGGCTTTTGTTATATTACCTCTACATATATTCGAAACTTGTCACTCAATTGTTCAAACCGCCACTGTACTATTTTATTGGCCTTTACATATTATTTTGCTCGCCGTCGTTTTCTTTCAACAGACTTTTGCATCACCTGAACACAAACCTATACCATCTGATTACGAAGATGGAAGTCCATCCTCCTTCATCTCAAGCTTTTTGATTTTGTTGATACTCAACTCTTTGATGATTTTATTCTTTGAATATTTACACTATCAACCCACTGATGAATTAATTGAGCACTATGAACAGAGTGGTCAAAATACGTCACCTCCTAATATTATGTCTAAGATTACATTCTCGTGGATGAACAGCTTGATCAAAACCGGTTACGTTAAAAAAGGTTTAGAGCATGATGATCTTCCTCCACCTCCGGAGTTTGTCACAACGGAATATTCTGCTCCCAGGCTATACAACAACTGGCACGAACAACTAGAAAAATTAAAGAACAATCCTTCGAACAAAAAAGGTCAACCTTCATTATTGATTGCATTAATTTATACATTTGGGTATCCCGTTTTGGTTTCATTGTGCTATGACATGGGTGATAGTATCATTTCCTTCATTCAACCTCAACTCTTGAAACAGCTAATTTTGTTTTTCGGTAGAGAAGATAACCCTCCAATTATTATTGGGTTCAGTATTGCATTAGGAATGTTCACTGTTTCATTGGTTGAAACTGCATTATATAATCAGTATTTCATTAAGACTGTTGAAGCTGCTTTAGGTAGTAAAGCTGCGTTGATGCATTTAGTTTATGATAAATCGATGAGATTATCCCCGGATGCACGTTTAGAAAGACCAACTGGTGATATCATCAATTTGATGGGTGTTGATATCAATAGAGTGCAAGAATTAACATCCTATATTCAGACATTATTCAGCGCTCCAACCAGGTTGGTTCTTTGTTTGTTGTCCTTACATAGATTGTTGGGTAATGCTACTTGGGCAGGTATAGCTACTATGATGATTATGATGCCGGTTAATACTGTATTAGTCAAGTCCTTAAGAAAGTATCATAAAGAGCAAATG
This sequence comes from Ogataea methanolica, assembly GCA_001600755.1. Classification (NCBI taxonomy): domain Eukaryota; kingdom Fungi; phylum Ascomycota; class Pichiomycetes; order Pichiales; family Pichiaceae; genus Ogataea; species Ogataea methanolica. The sequence continues at coordinate 151,537 of BCKW01000010.1, forward strand.
ACCATGAAAGATGCCAGAACTTCTTTGGTTAGTGAAATTCTTCAAAATGTCAAGAGCATCAAGTTATATGCTTGGGAGAAACCAATGCTGGAAAGAGTCTCAGATGTTAGAAACAACCAGGAGTTGAAAAATTTGAATAAAATTGGAATTCTTTCCGCAGTCGTCAATTTTGCCTGGACCTGTGTTCCGTTCTTTGTGTCATGTTCTACATTTGCCGTATTTGCGCTAACTTCAAAGACTCCTTTAACGCCGGAGATTGTCTTTCCGGCTTTAGCTTTGTTTGATTTGTTATCGGATCCAATTTTCGCTATTCCTGCATTGATGACGGCTTTGATTGAATGTAATGTTTCTTTGAATAGACTTTCCTCGTTTTTGTTAGCTGATGAAATTGATGATGATACTGTCGCTAGAGTTCCAAGATGTACAAGATTGGGAGAAACAGCTGTTGATGTGACTAACTGCACTTTTATGTGGTCTAGGGAACAGAAAAAGTACTCAGATAGTTATGACGAGGAAGCGGCTGTTGGCAGTTCCAATATTGCACTCAAGAATATCAATTTTTCGGCTAAAAAGGGTGAGTTGACTTGTATAGTTGGTAGTGTTGGTACTGGAAAGTCCACGTTTTTACAGTGTTTACTTGGTGAATTGACTTGCGTTCCAAGCGATGGATCGAAAAGGCATGGAATTCAAATACATGGTTCAGTTGCATATTGTTCGCAAGTCGCTTGGATTATGAATGCCACTGTTAAGGAAAACATTTTATTTGGATACAAGTTTGACGCTGAGTTTTATGACCGTACAATTGAAGCATGTCAATTGAAGCAAGACTTGGAAATTTTACCTGATGGTGATGAGACACTCGTCGGTGAAAAGGGAATCAGTCTATCTGGTGGTCAAAAGGCCAGATTATCATTAGCTAGAGCAATTTACATGAGAGCTGATATCTATCTATTGGACGATATACTAAGTGCTGTTGACGCTCATGTCGGTCAAAAAATAATTGACGAAGTTTTAAGTACTCGCGGTATATTGGCCACAAAGACTAGAATTTTAGCAACCAATTCAATTAGGGTGTTAAGTGAGTCAAAGAACATCAGCTTGATATCTGATAATGAGATTGCTGAAACCGGTAACTTTCATCAAGTGATAGCAAAAAAGGGAAGATTGTACGATTTGATCAAAGAATTTGGTAGAAAGGATCATGAATATAATGATGAGGATGACGCTAATAATAAAACATCAATCTCATCCGATATTTTACCTATTGGATCATCATCTTCATCATCAATTGAGGATGAGGATGAAATTCAAGAAAGCGAGGAAACAGAAGAGATCAGAAGCTTCGGTGATTCCGCTGTAACTGAAGCTAATGAATCGTTTGCGTTCCGTGGTCATATGATGTTGAAGAGGGTCCCCTCTCATGTCACCCTTCGTAGGGCAAGTATTTCATCTTTCAAAAGAAGACCATTGGATCACGACCGAGAGAACGCTAAACAAAGAAAAACTGCTCAACAAGAAGAAAAAAAGGAAAAGGGTAAAGTTAAATGGTCTATTTATTTGGATTACGCCAAAGCATGTAGCTTTATTGGGATTTTTACTGTTGCTATTATGGTCATTATTACTGTTGGATTATCTGTTTCTGGTAACTATTGGTTGAAACATTGGGCAGAACAAAATGATAAAGCTGGCTCAAACTTGAATGTCATGAGATATGTCGGTATATATGCCTTGTTTGGGATCAGCTCTGGTATATTCACTCTATTCAGGGCTATGATTATGTGGAGTTGGTGTTCAATCAGAGCATCAAAAAAATTGCATACCCAAATGATGAGTGCTGTTTTGAATTCTCCAATGTCTTTCTTTGAAACCACTCCAATGGGTAGAATCTTAAACAGATTCAGTCAAGATATGAGTAAAATTGATTCTGCATTACCAAAAGTCTTTGTTGCAGTTTTTAATTCTGTCATCAAGACTATGTTTACGTTGTTCATTATTGGTTCGAACATGCCATTGTTTTTAGTTATTGTTGCTCTGTTGTCTGTTGTTTACACTTACTATCAAAAGTACTATATTATCACTTCCAGAGATTTGAAAAGAATTGTTTCAGTTTCCAAGAGTCCTATTTTTGCTCATATTCAAGAATCGTTGGCCGGTGCAGAAACAATCAGAGCTTACGGTCAAAGCAGAAAGTTCCTGTTCCAAAACTCTGCTAACATTGATTACAATCAAGTTTCAGCCTATTGCATGAAGTCTGTCAATAGATGGTTATCAACTAGATTGCAGTTTATTGGTTCCATTATTATCTTCTCTACTTCAACATTAGCTTTGCTTTCTTTACGCACCAGCCATCCGCTCAGTTCCGGTCTCTTAGGTTTAATCATGAGTTATGCTTTAAGAGTTACATCATCTTTGAGTTTCATTGTCAAAAGGTCAGTTGAAATTGAATCTGATGTTGTCTGTTGTGAGCGTATATTTGAATACTGTCAACTAAACCCAGAAGTTGATGAAGATGATGAGGCATTCAGATTTATTACTCCTTCTACTTCTTGGCCTGAAACTGGCTCTATCGAATTCATTGATTACTCAACTAGATATAGAGAAAACTTAGATCCCGTTTTGAAACACATTAACGTATCTGTCAAATCAAAGGAAAAGATTGGTATTGTTGGTAGAACTGGTTCTGGTAAATCTACTTTTGCTCTATCGGTCTTCAGAATCATTGAACCGATTCAAGGGCACATTGAAATTGATTCTCTTAATACCAGTGACTTGAGATTATTTGACTTGAGACGAAACTTATCCATTATTCCACAGGATGCTCAATGCATCAACGGTAGTATCCGTTATAATCTTGATCCATTCAATCAATATTCTGATGAACAAATCTGGAAGTGTTTGGCCATGTCGAATTTGAGAGAACACGTTCTGAAAATGGCCAAAGATCAAGAATTGCAGAAAGAGCCATTGAGTTGCAAGATTAGTGAAAGTGGTTTGAACTTATCAGTTGGTCAGAGACAATTGTTTTGTTTAGCTAGAGTTTTGTTGAAGTCTCAGCAGTCTAGTGACAAAACTGTCCACCCTTCAAAGATTTTGATCTTGGATGAAGCTACGTCAAGTGTTGACGCTGAAACTGACAAGATTATCCAAGAAACTATTAGATCTGAATTCAAAGACCTAACCATTTTAACAATCGCTCATAGATTAGATAACATTATGGACAATGATAAGATTTTGGTGTTAGATAGTGGTGAAGTTATGGAATTTGATGCTCCACAGGTGTTATTGAAAAACAAGGACTCCAACTTTTTCAAGTTATGTCTGAAAGGTGGATACATTAAAAAATAAGGAATTTATTAGCAATATGATGCTTCTGGACTACTTTATATATGATTAAAAAAAATCGTCCGAACTTCTTTAAATATAACAAGTAACCTGTATTACGCAAATAAGACAGTCATTTAAGTAAATGTGATACGTTAGTAAGATTCGAAATTCAGAGATAGGTTTTACGAAAAGTAAATGAAACGTCATATTATATCATTAAAAGACCCTTTTGATGCAAGAAGGGATAGAATATAGTTTCATAACTCCCGAAAACAAATCAAAACCCACATAGTCCGTAGAACGTCTAGCGGTGTTCCGAATCACTATCCTTTCAGAAGCTGCCGAACGGTCAAATTTAGACCTTTCTGAGTTTGTATCCCTAAGATCTACATTACACTGTATTGAATAGGAAGTTTTGTGTGGAGGTACAGGGCAGTTGGGTAAGGTGATTGCCTTGCAAATAAAAGGTTATGGGTCTAACCCCCCCTGGTCTCACTAGTTAGTTAGCTTTTGTTATTCTTCTTGTATCTTGATTTTAAACAAAAAAAAGTAGTGTCAAATTTTTCAAGTGCCAAAATCAAGATATCAAGCCAATACAAGCGTCTATATCTTCGAGCATTAGTTATACTTTGTCTGCCTAACGAGGTCACTTGACCTAGAGATCTCATCTGTTCTTTGTGTTTTCTTGTTCGATTTGCTGGCGGGGACTGTATGGGGTCAATTCTGAGAGGCTTTTTTTTACTGCGGAGAGCAAATCTCAGCGAGGCTGTGCCTCCTGGGAATTTCAGCAGCAACTAAAGCGTTTATCCTCTAACCTCCCAATGTATTGGGGCAGAAACACACTTATATGTTTGCACTCAATTACTTGCTTTTTGTTGTTAAGTTTAATATTTTGGCTGCTTCACTAAGAGAAAAGATAATCACACTATAGAAATGTCGTTTGATAACAACCTAGAAGGATACAATATCGTTAGATCCATGTGGTTCCAGTACTGGAACCCATCTATCAATAATTTCTCAACAAAACTACCATGCCATGAATCAAGGGGAGGAAAATTCAGTTGTTGGACGATGGGCGTTGCCTTGCATGCTATTGCCGAATCTTGTAAGGTTTACAAAGACTTAACATTGCCCATTGTTCAGCCTGCAGTTAGAGCTTGTTTAAATTACAGAAACCCTAAGTACAAAGGTTATTCGGTGATGTATCATGGAGGAATCAACTCTGGTGACGATGATATCAACTATGATGATGGTGCACATTTGTTAAGAGCCATGATAGCTTGCTACGAAGCGACTGGTGAGCCAGAGTATTTAGACTTATCCAAGGAATTGATGGGTTTCCTGATGGGTGGTTTAAAAGAGCATAAAATCTATAAAGTGACAGGTATGAAGTGGCATATTAGTAGACCTTACATGGCTACTATTTCTAATTGCGTTTCAGCATGCGGTGCTATGAAGCTGATTCCATATTCAACCAAGGAGCAACAAGTTCAATTGTATGAATATGCTAAAATTTGTATAAACTTTATTTGGACGAAGATGCTTGATCCCAGCGACGACCTAATTTGGGATGGTGTTGCTTATGATTCTGATGTCATTGATAGAAATAAGTACAGTTACAATACTGGTAACACTATTTCTGCTTTATGCCTTTTGTGGAAATATGACAATAACCCAGAATGGGCCAATAGGGCTAAGAAATTGGCTGAAGCTGCCACACATAGAGGTAAAACTCTGTTCGATAGAGATTATGATGACTGGGCTAAAAGATTTTGGCATGGCCCATCATATTTCATTCAATTATTAATTGAGGGGTTAGCAGACTATTTGGAAACCTTTGATCAAGCGATTCCAGAATCTACCAAAGAGGCATGTAGGAATGAAATTTTGAGACATTTATCTTACTTCAGAAAGTACTGCTATGATCCGACAGATGGAGGCTATTTCACGTCATTTGATATTTATAAAATTGATGAGAAAACCTATAGGCGTTATAGGGAAGAGTTTCATGGTCATAAAGGATTCGACCCTTGCCAGCAAGATAGAATTGATGACAACAGTAGGTCCATTAAGGATAGACCAACTTGCAAGTCTTTGATGGGAGAAGCTTCTGCCGCTAGAATCTTCTTTCAAGGTGCCAGAGTTTTCCCTAAAATGGACCCAATGAACGTTTAAATAATGGCTCTTAGTTTCCCTTTTTTGAGTTGTTTGGTTTAGGTTGTTGTTGATCAACGAGTGGAATTATGTACACTTGAATTTATACTATTTGCATTAAGCTTTGATTCTACGAGATTTCTGTTCTTTTGTTAATTACTCAGTTTTTACTAAAATACAATGAAATCGGACCCGTATTGCAAGTTCTCTTGAAAAAAATAAAAGCAGCAAAGAAAACGAGAAAAAATGAATGGAAAGTATATGAAAATTAAAGATGAAGCAAAGAAGCGTTTGAAAGAAATACAAAATTACCTGACATTAAGTGATATAATTGGGAATTTTTGTGTTGAAATAAATATAAAGGAGCTCAAAGAATATTATTAAATTGATTTTATTTTCAAAAGCACCAATAAGGCTTAAAATTAAAAGATTAGCTTCAAGCTTAAACTTACTCTTTTGTAGTCTTCATACGGTAGATAATCCGCCTCATGCTTTTTTAAGTATTTAAGGGATCAGGCTCCAATTTAGACAGATGGCGCTGTATGTGGGATTTGTATCCCTTTTCCCATTTCTCGTTGATGACTAAGCAGAGTAGAAGTTTGTGGAGTTCCAATTAAGAATCTCCTGTTGACTGTTGACAACTTCCCCGATGACCAATTATTACTATAAATATGTGTGTGTAATTCCTTATTATGGTTTAAATCCCTTGCCTATCGGTTACAAGGAGACAGCAGCTTATGAAGGGCTTGTTTACAGCTTATTAAGAAGAGATTTTAGAACTTATAGTAGTCTTATGTGATGCAATAAAATATCAGCTTTTAGATTTCAAAGGATATATACAAAGCTGAAAAAGAAGTTTAAGTCTCATTGAAGCAACAAGTGAAGAGTGTCAATCCAAGTTATTACAGTTGCTAAGATTGGCTAGTTTTGATTTCATCAAATGTCATCATGTCAAACTCATTAGAAGAAATCCTCGACGCATTCACCGAAATTCTGGTCGGCCGAAGGGCCAACAGAGAGTTCTCGGCTGCAGAAATTCCAGACTATCACGGCGATGTGGATACTAATAAATCAAGGGGTTAATTGCCAAAGATTGATCCATACATCGAAGGTAAATGTACGCAAGAAGATGAAAGAAGAGTCATTCCAGAAGTTCGGCTAATGAAAGTCAAGAAACAGTACAGACACCTGAGACAAAAAGGTTCTGTCGCTGAGTATGCAGCAAAGTTCAAAACCCTGAGAGCTCAGTTACCAAAGACCTATCATAGCGAAGAGGCAACGATTGGCGATTTTGTTGAAGGCTTAAATCCTGAGACTAAGATTCAAGTCAAGTTGAGTAGACCTGACACGTTAAACGCTGCTGTAGTATTAGCGCTAGAAGTAGATTCCATTATTGGAAAGTCTAACCAGAAAGGATCTTCAAGGCCATTTACTGGCAAAGACGGAGATTTCAAGTTTAACAATTGGAGACAAAGAGTCTGCGGTCCTAAGGCAGATGACCGGTTAAAAGCACCTAGAGATCTAGATGCCATGGATATTGACAGACTAAATGCCAGATTCAGGACGTATGTCTGTCACAAGTGCGGCAGGGCAGGACATATCAAGAAGTTTTGCCCAAAAAATGGCCATTATCAGCATTAATTGGAGCGGCGAATGTGGGCATGAAATCGAGGTAGATAGAATTAAATGAATGTGCGTTAGAGAATCAAGGATTAAATGAATGTGCGTTAGAGAATCAAGGATTAAATGATGCTGGGATAGATGAAATGACACTGGCTGAAACAAGTTTAGAAGAACTTACAGAAGGAATTAAAGTGTTAAAAGGAAAGATATCCGGTGTTGAGGGCCAGCAGGTTGAGAAAGTTGTTGCCTATTCTCCTCTAAGAAGGAGGTTGAAGTCAGGTATTGGGTCTCCCAGACTCAGATGATGGTTATTGTTGGACTGAGGAATACTACAGTGCCAGTGAAGCTCCAGAAGCTGAGTTGGGTGAAGTTGTTGCTATCCGTGTTAATGAGTTAGATCCTCATGCTAGTTTACTTCCTGAGGTTCAGGAATCCCCCGAAGTTCGTGTGAAAGCAAAGTCATCATCAGAGGTTATTCTTGGTTTGTTAGACACTGGTGCCACGTCCAGTTTTGTTTCTCGCAGTTTGGTTGAAAGATTAAATATTGAAGATTCGGTTAAATCTGCTCCACCCGGGGCCCTGAAAGATGCAAGAGGGAAATGTCGATTATTGATGAAGCTGTGGTCATCTCAGCTACAGTAGAGTTAGGTTCAGCTATGTTGGAAGTCAGTTTAGTTTGTTACGTAGTTAGCGATCTGAAAAGAGAATTGTCTCTAGGTATTCCTTTTATTTATAGGTATGAAGGTTTCTTTAAGATTAAAGAGTTGCAAAAAGAAGAAAGATAAACAAGTTGCTGAAGAGGAAAAGGATTTACTGTAACAAAAGAAACTGGAGGTTAGATGTGAATTGGTGAATCAGATACAATTCTCTTTTCAGATCGCTAACTACATAACAAACTAAACTGACTTCCAACATAACTGAACCTAACTCTACTGTAGCTGGGATGGCCACAATCGGAGCTCTTCTACAAAATGGATCGAGCTTTGTATAGACAAATCGATATGCAGATTTTTGAATAGGCTATATTATGATATTTTGTGCTACCAAATCCAGTCATTAGACCTTACCCGAGTCCCAATTATTGAACTCACTTAGTTGTAGCTGATATTATTTTAAGTAAGCCCGAGGAGGCATCCGCTACTGAAGCTACTTTATATGGCAGCTAAGCTTCTCATACCACTAAGAGGGAGGGGTACTAGAAATAGCTATATATACGATTTCTCAATCCTCGATATAACTGTAAATCAATGAAAACAATAGAAAAATCACGCGCAAAACAAATTTGCTCGGAAGCAAAAGGGAATAAGCATAGAGTTTTGAGTGACAAGGTGAGTGACGCCTTACAAGGCATGTAATGAATTGGGCACTATTCGATTTAGTCGTGATTTTCTTAATTTTATTTGTTTTCCTTTTCTCTTTTCAAAAGATTTAACTCTCTTTCCAAGGGAAAAGCTCAGACTATATATAATAAATACGATTGAAGACAAACTACACTTCAATCACTAACAACTAATTATAAAACAATAAAAACGATAGAAAAATCCCGCAAGAGAATTTTCGAGAAAAACAAAAGAGGGATTAAAATCAAGTTACTATTTTTAGCAGCTCAGAGTCCAAGCACTAACAGTGCACCTAATTGGGCGTGTGGCGTAGTTGGTAGCGCGCTCGCTTAGCATGCGAGAGGTCTCCGGTTCGACTCCGGACTCGTCCATTATTTTTTCCAGTATTATGTTTGTCTTTATTGTTTGCGATAAGTCAACCTGATTCAATAACAGAAAATAGACAGGCATTTTATCATATTTTTATTGATAAGTAGCTGGATGCTGTTATTATGTAGATCTATATCCAGTATTGGGTAGTTGCAAATCAAACCTTCAGACCCTTCTTCACTCTACAACCATATCAAATACAACTCCGAAGCTTTTTCCATCTGATCTCTTTTTTTTTCAACTATGTCGTGTTCCTTCCCAATTCTTATGCAAGACATGGAACATGAATTACATGGGCTTTTACAATCTGATGAGGTATAACTAAGTGCATCACCGGTGTAAAATCACTTTCGTCAAAAAGTACTTAGTTTCCGTGTCCTTTTTTTTGATAAGCATACCAGTGAAGTCCATTCATAATACCAAGAAGGTCTTGTTTGAAAGGAAAAGTCATCCTAAATCGTAGTCGAGAAGGATCCTTAGAAGATGTCAGAGAACAATTCAAGCAATTTTCACAATAGGAATCCACCCGATAGGCCACATATAAAACTGCCTTCTTTGGCAACTTTGACAGGAGGAATTCGACTACCTGCATTAACGGCTCCGCATCAAATGCCATTAGCTGATAGCAGCGATTCAACAACGGGAACATTCCGAAATTTGTCATCTATTCCTTCCTTTTCGGCCAGGTTTGCAGATCCCAGAACTGAACATACAGGAGCCATGGAATGGAAACAAGCTCCAGGTCCGGTGCCAACACCAACAGCAACACCAAACGCTGTTTCAGCACCTCAACTAGCGCCTACTTCATTTCCAGCGATGAGTTCAAACCAACATTATAATCAAGATGTCTCACCTACGTTTGCTCCTGTTCAAGCTCATTTTTCAATGCCTTCACTATCCAGCAGCTTACATGGTCCACATGGCCCTCCTCCTCTTCATGGGCAACAGGGAACTGGCTCTCATATGCTACCACCGCAGTTTCTTCAATCACATCGCTACCCTTATGAAAGTGTTCAACAACAGCAACAGCAGCAACTAATACAACAGCCGCAACGTCCATCAGTGCAAGCGCAAGTTTCACAGCGACAGCAACAACAACAACCACAGTCGCAGCCACAACCACCAAGACCAGGTCCCCAACAGCATCAGTCTTTTGATGGCCGCCTTGAGCAAAATCGTCAAGCACAACCACCATACCACCATAATCAACGACCACCACAGCTACAAGCATATCCACCAGGCCAGCATTTACCCGCACAGCAGCTACAGCAACCGCCACATACAAACCAGCATCTGCCACCACGTCCAACTTCATCAATGCATCAGGAATCCAACCCGTTCTCTAGTTTTTTGAACCGTGAAGTGCCGACTTCATTCTCCTACAACGATAATTCTCGTAATGGTACAAATATCAGAACAAACCCAGAGCAAACAGCTGAAAGAAACATATCTGAAAGCACTTCGATCATGGACAGTAATCCAGCTTATATTGATACCGCTACCGATGAAAAATCATTTTCACACAAGGCTATTAGTCTGAATCAGAGGTTACCCCCGCAGTCAGCTCCTTCAAAGCCGAACGAGACCATCACTGGTGAGACTGGAAAAAGTGAATTACAATATAGAAACAACCAGTTATCTGAATACAATGATTTCCAAACTAATCCACAATCTGAGTCAAACGACAACGCAAACGAACGTGACGACGAGCAACAACATCCTGATATGTATGAAGACTACCAGCAAAGTTCAAGCAGTGACCAAGGGGCTGATCAAGATGGCAATAAATCATTAAATTTCAATCCTCTTCTAAAGAGAAGAATTCCAAAAGGTGCCAACAAGAGTAAGTTTATTCAATATCAAAGTTTTGCTATACCAGAGGAGAAAAAGACAAATGATACTAAATCTATTGAAATCTCTACATATAACTCACAAAAAAAGAAGGTCTATGTGATTGGAGCCCCAAAAACTTCAAGATTTTACAGATATACTACAGCCGAAACACCAAGACAAGCTTTTGAAAAGCCACCAGCTAAGAGTATGTCGTCAATAACTCATCACTACAATCCTTTCATGTACCCTCAAAACAAAAACAGAGTCAATCCACATCCTGATTTAGTCAGTACTAGATCTAGTGGCTACAAGGCCAATGACGACACACCAAGTGAGGTTCCACCAATTCCAATTATTACACCAACAGTTGAGGAATTCAATGATCCAATAGCTTTGATAGAGTCGCTGACCTCGCTAGGTGAAAAATATGGTGCAGTGAAGATTGTCGCCCCAAAAGCTCTTACACATAGATTTGCATCTAATTTGGAATCACTTTGGTTCAAAACGAGAAGACAGCTATGGAACTCTGACGCTAATGACTTGAATGCTAGGTACTTATTCCACAAAAACTTATTACGTGCCGGAATGGAGAACAATGTCTCTGTTTCAAGACTACCTTGTATTGATAAGAGAATTATTGATTTGTACAGACTACAAAAATCTGTTCATTTGAGAGGTGGCTATGAAAATTGCTGTCGGGAAAAGCTATGGGCACAAGTTGGTAGAGAATTAGGGTTTTACGGCAAGATCACCAGTTCGTTGTCATCATCTATCAAATCAGCATATCAACGATACGTTCTTCCCCTTGATCTAAATTACGAACAAGAAGTTGGATTTACTTATGAAGATCATATCCAGCCAATCAAACGTCAAAAGGTGGACGAAGGATCCTCGTACTTACCGAGAATAATTGGATCATCAACGGAATTCAAACGTAACCGTTCGCTATTGGTGAAATCTGGGTTTGACCCGTATTTTGATCAGGCAACAACGCAAAGAAAGGGAATCACGGTTAATGATGAATCTACTATTCCAAATTATGATTTCTACAGTTGGCATGCTGATGACAGTATTGATGATTGCTCACTGTTTGAAACAAGAATTTCATCTTTATACAACCTTAAACAATTTAATGATAAGAGCAGGGCATTCAAAGAGCAAGTTTTTAGAAGAATGGGTAATCTGGACGGTGCCAAGTTAGAAGACCAAGCAGTCGAAAAGAAATTCTGGGAGATTTTGTCGGATCCTAAATCTGTGCTTGAAACTGAAATTGCCGTTAAAGTTCCGACAAGTGTTCACGAGTCAGGATTCTATACCAAACCTAATGCTAGATCTTCTTCAGAGTTTTTGAGCCCTTGGAATATACACAATATACCTATCTGTGATAATTCATTGCTTCAATATTTATCTGAAGATGCCGACTCAATTTTGAGACCATCATTGACTTTCGGTATGTTTTTCAGCTCTCAATCTTGGAACCTGGAAGATCATTTATTATATTCTGCTGACTTCCAACATCTGGGGAATAAGAAACTCTGGTATTTCATTCCGCCCAAATTTCAAAGTAAATACGAAGAAGTCTTGCAGGATTTCATTAAAAGAAAAGAAGAACAGGACAGTGATGTTGATAGCCACTTCGTCACATTCAATAATTTAGTTTCAAACTCTGACGCTTATACTGTTACTTTGGAGAATAGAGTTATAAGTGACCCAATGGCTCCAAGAAGAGAACCTAAAAATGCTAAGTTCAAAGGATTCGTTTCTAATGAAAAACCATCGCACTTCAACGAAGAAATCTTCATATCCCCAAAATACTTGAAAAAGTGCGGCATTGATGTATATGGCACATATCAAGAACCAGGGGAATATATTATCAAGTTCCCAAAATCTTACAGTTCAAATGTTTCCTTAGGTACCACTGTAAACGAATCTGTGAATTTTGCTACTGAATCTTGGTTGAAGTTTGCCAATGAAGCTACCGGATGGTTAGCCAAACAGCAAATTGTTCCTAAATTTTCTACTTTTAAATTACTGATCAATGTTGCAAATAACTGTGATAATAGAGATACTATTAGGGCGTTGGAACCTATTTTAGAAACAATGATCAATGAAGAGTTACAATTGCGTGACGCGATTAGAAACATATCTTCGGTGAAAGAAACCAACATTTCGAGTACAGATTTAAAGACTTCCGTCACTGATGCAGATCTTGTTGACACATATCCTTCTTATATTGCTCTAAGCGATAAAGATCAAGAATATAGCAAATTCACAATGTCCTTGAAATATTTCTTGAATAACTATAATCCAGATATTTATGATTTCAAGATTGAGCTAATTACTGTGTTATCGGACGAGTTATTAAAGAGCTCCAAAAAATTAGTCAAGATGAAGCTGTTGACTGGCAAAGAGTGGCTAGAGAAGTATGAAGCGGTTATTGATGGATACGATAAACCGCCCTCCAAACTGGTGAAGCCATTGCTAGTTGAAGGAGAACAAATTTTCCGTAACAAAGATCAGAAACCAGCGAGTACAACTGAACTGAGGGCTTTAGAGTTTTTTGACAACTTGAAGAAGAACGTCCAACTTACTGATGATTGGGTTTCCAGAGCAAGTAAGTTTTTACAAGCCAAAGTTTCAACTAGAATGAGACAAAGAAGAACTGCCGATATTCAACTCAAAGATTCTAATAAGGGCAAACTGAATGGCATTGAAGAGCTAGACCAATTATTGAAGGAAATTCCACATTTACCTGTTTCTACACCAGAGATGGACCAGCTGATTGAGTTTGCCAATGAGCTTATGAGATTTAATGATTCAGTAAGTACTCTTCTAAGTGATGATAGTTCTCCTGACAACGATACTGTTGTTAGCTTACACTTGCTAGGTGAATCTTTCGGTGTTAAATTGAATTCGTTCCTGATTCTTGATAGAATCTTAAAGAGAAACAATTGGTTGAAGAAAGTTTCTGATATCGACTATGGCACCTCTACAGAAGAAATCAAGTCATTGATAGATGAAAGTGAATTTGCTGCGTCGTCTGCCGATACTGAACAAGTTGCACAATTAACGGATCTTTATAACAAGGCGATTGCTGCTAACAATGACTTGGAATGGCTTGTTCATAGAACTCCATTGAATATTTTAGAGATTCAATTGTTATATGAAAAGTACGAATCTCTACCAATCAAAATTGAATTGCGAAATCATGTTTTAAGCCTGATACGTGAATACGAAATCACTTTGAATCATATGGAACCTCTATGTGTTGCTATTGAGAAGAAGAGAAAACTAAAGAGCAAATATGAAGACGAAACTTTGAGTCAAATAGATGTTGCTACTCAATTTTTTGCACTGACTTCAAACATCAGCCAACAGAATCTATTAGAAATCATTGAAAAATCGTCAAAGTTTTCAAATCTCGGCCCAAGAGTTGATCAATTCAAAGGAATTTTAAAGTCAATTGATTTGTGGTACGAGCAGCTATATTCTACTTTCAAAGAGTTACCGCCTGCAAAGAAGTTGAAGAGCTACTTCCAAGGATTACTAGAATCAAACGAATTGATACTTGGCGAACAGCCTGATAGTACCAACTACTGCGTTTGTAGATTAACTCATGAGAATGGTATTATGATTGAATGTGAATCATGTGAACAATGGTTCCATTTCAATTGCATTGGTTTGCAGGAGGACGATGAAAACGATAACAACATCAACGGTTACTTGTGTCCGATCTGTGATCTGAAGGAAAAATTTAAAACCACTGCCTATCAAAACAATTTAGTGGAGAGGAAGCCTACTTATAAAACCTTAATTGAGTTTATATTATCTTCTGCTTCAACTTTAGTTATCCTACCTCCTGAATTTGAATATTTGTTGCAAATTGCTGAATCTTGTTACTTGTTCAAACAGAGCCTATCTGCGTTGAAGTATAACGATGATGGTGACTTGATTGAAGATGATCTTGATATGTTACGCCACATTTCACGTAAATTGGAGGGTTCTAAGGTGAATTTTGAAGATGAAAGGGTAGTAATTAAGAATAGACTACGCGAGCTTCTATCCAAAGTTGAACCAAAGCCGACTAATGAGATCATTGGAGATACTGAAGTTGCTAAGGAAGCTAAAGTGCTAGATACGGCAGTTAGCGGAAAGGTTGAACGATTGGACTCCCAATTTACTGAAGAACCTAAACAATTAGATGCTGAAGCCACTAGAGAAATTAAGCCATTAAATCCAGACGTCGCTGAAGAAACCAAGAAACTGGGCCCCGAAGTTAGCGAAGGAGCTAATGAAGGATACAGCAAAGATCACTTGGAAGATGGATCTGATAAAACAGTTGAAGAGAAATCCGACGAGCCGATTGTCAAAATTGAAGTTCCAATTATTGGCCAGGAACCCGCCGTTGGACCTGAGCCTGCTGCTGAAGCTGAACCAATGTTGAAAGTTGGAAATGGAGGGGAACCATCTCCAAAGACCGCCGAAGATATACCAGTTAAATATAGCGTTATGGTCTCTAAAGGTGAGACAGAGAGTGCAGCTGCTCTGGAAGCAACTGAACCATTGCAATTAAAAGATGAGACCATTGGTATGTCTACGGAGATTGAAACAAAAACAATATTACGAGAAGAATCTCCTAAGATACTGGAACAGTAAAGTATTAATATTTTTATATGTATTTGTATAATATACGTTTGAACTAAAATATGGTCTCTCAATATAATTAGTTGGAAGAGATAAATAGGGTCTCGGAGAATCCATGACCCTCAGCTGCCGCAGCCCGACAGTAAGATTCCGCCCGCCCACACCAAAGTACCGTAGAGTGGAGTACTAAAAACTGGGACTCGCTGTTTGTTTGTTCATAAACAGATGGGGAAAAAAAGCCGAGGGAAGTAAATCCGATAAAAAGACAAAGGGGGGGAGTGCGCATCGCAAAACAAAACGTCGAGGGGTGCGGACGGGGTGGGGGTGGTCGTCCAAACCCATTTGCTCTTATTATCGCTTTTGGCAGGACATTTCGGGTTCATCAGGTGAAAAGTTTCATTCGTTTCTGTCTCTGATCCCAACTTATCCCAGTTTTCCTTTTGGTAGATGCTTACAAAGATAGGTCGTATACATAGGTTGGTAAATCGCTACAATACTAATACTGTTTACAAGAATGTACAGCAGGCTCATAATCCAATCCACCAGGCCATCTTTTAAGGTTTGTAGTGTGATATTTCCAGCAGAACACCACTTCTCCTCCATTGCACATTTAAGGCATTCCCATTCCCATGGTGATCAACCGTGTAATCACTCCCATTCACACGCAAAGAAATCAGGAGGCCATGGCCATGGTCATTCTCACGCTGAATTTCCTGAAATGGATGAAATGGACCTAAACGGTGATCCGTTTGAGTTCACTTTGAACGAAAAGAAACCAACATTATGGAACAAGACTAAGGATTTCTTTGATCCTCACGTTCCAATTTCCCAAGTTATGGGTAGTGGAACTAGCCACTCACATTCCCACTCTTCCGGACACTCACACTCTCATGCCTCAGATCCAGAAGCAATGAAGTTATACGATACCAAAAATCTGGCCAATGAAGGCGTTAAGATAACGTGGATTGGTTTCGGGGTCAATGCCACTATGGCTATTTCTAAATTTGCCGGTGGTATTTATTTCCATTCGCAAGCTTTGATTGCCGATGCAGTTCATGCCGTTGGTGATTTATTCTCAGATGTTTTGACATTGTCTACTGTTAAATACAGCAGTAAACAAGCTAATGAAACCTATCCTCTTGGTTTCGGTAAGATTGAAACCCTAGGTTCGTTCTTTGTCTCTGCTATACTACTATACGCCGGTTTCCAAATCGGCTGGAGTTCATTTATAGATATCATCACCCCTGTTTTGCCACATAATGTTTTAGATATTCTTGCATCCGTTCCAGCCCATTCTCATTCTCATACACATACTCCGTCAATAGCAGATTCTGAAGTTGCCAGCGGGTTACAAACCGCTGATATCAATGCAGCTTGGCTAGCTTTGGGTTCCATTGCCGTTAAAGAATGGCTTTTCCAAGCTACTCGTAAAGTTGGTGAAAAACTAAACTCGAAAGTGTTGATTGCTAATGCATGGCACCATAGAGTGGATTCTTTAACCTCTGTCGTTGCAGTTGCCACCATTTCATCAGGTTACTTCTTAAATATCTACTGGTTAGACAGTATTGGAGGTTTATTAGTTTCTTTACTAGTTATGAGAGTTGGCATCTCCGGTGTTGTCCAATCTTTCAAAGAACTTATTGATAAGGCTTTACCCAAAGATGATATAAGATACACTGCTTTAGAAGATAGCATTAACTTGAACTTGATGAAGGCTGATAGTAACGTGTTGATCAAGGAGTTATCTGTTTTACCATCAGGTGCTAACATGAACGTTATATTAAAGCTAGGTGTCGGTTCTTACAACAAGGATTACGAGACTAACTTAACTTTAGATAAAATGGGTCAAATCAGTGAAGATATTAAAAAGCAATTATTGCATGATCACTCGAATCTAAAAACTATCTCTGTCCAATTCGTTTCAAACACACAACCTGAAGAAATTGTTCCTGATGAACAAAAAGACAATAAATAAACGGCTTTTATACATGGCAATGTTCTTTTTTGCCTCTCTTGGCTTGTTTTCTTTGGTCTTTCATATGCCTATGTATATAGTTCTTTAAATTTCAAGATACCGCATTCTATTTTCAATTAAATCTATGTGCAATACTAGTTTCCTGTAGGTACAAAATCAGCATCGGTGGATGATATGTGAACCGTGCACAGATTTCTGAGGCCGACTCTCTGTTTAATAAGATTCATAAAGAGGTCTTGTAACATGAAAGGTTTTACGCAATGATTCTAGAAGGCGTAAATTAGGACTCAAACATTTTTTCAACCGATTTTCAAAAATTGTTGCTATACAAGCTAAGATGTAGATATATATGTATCCTGAAGACCTTAGATCGGTGTGGAGAAATAACTGCTGGTTAAAGGCTGTGTAAAAAGAAATATTATTGGTGGTGTAACGATGTTTCACAAAATATACCGATTCAATAGAAAACAAAGAAAACGACTGGATTCTCTCAAGTCTCGTTTAGAATGTAAAACATATTTTTATTCAATAGGAACAAAAACAAACTATTGGAATGATTTGTTGACTCAACTGTCTATAAAGCCACTCTATACTTGCAAACAATAATTCAAAGAGACAAGTACAATTCCTCCAATGTCTCAGTTGAACAAAGCTCCTACCAATGGAGAGGGCAAATCAAGTAAAATTGTGCTTACGTTTACCAACGAGACCCCAAGTTTGAATAGAGCAAGAGCAAGATTATACAAGAACAATCCAAATATTGAGCTAGTATTTGTTGAAAAAAGAAAGAGCCATGATGCTGAATACTGGAAGGAATTAGCTGAAAGAGCTAATATTCACATTGATGAACCTGAACTGCAGGCACCTATTAAGTTAAATGAAACTCAAAAGAGCATAGGAAACGCTTCACCAACAGCAATAGCAGATACTGCCACAAACACGACTAATGTCTCCGGAACAATTAGTAAACAGCCAGTTTTATCGACTATAACGTCAAAGCAGACCTTTTCGTTGCCTAAGTTGAATCACCAAACCAATGATCATGATTGGTATGAAAAATTGAAAAGCAGGTACCGTAATTACCTTGAAGAATCCAAGAAGGAAGATAAAGAGTTTTATGAAAATTTGAACAAAGAATATTTATTGGAAAGACAACGTCTCAAAGCTGTGGAACAAGATGAAGCCAAGATGAAGAAATTAACAACCTTCCTGTCTGAATTGCAAAGCGATAATTTGATTCCACCAACTACAGCCGATTTCATTGAGGAGGAAGAACAGGAGTCGTTAATAGATAAAACAATACCTTCTGATCCCGAACAAGAGGAAGAAGAGATTGAACAATTTCCTGAAGAAGTTCCAGAAGAAGAGTACGAATATGATAATCAATCTGATGCAGAACTGAGCCCTGACGATATTTCGGTGGAAGTTATAGATATCTTGTCGGAGAGTGAACTTGAAGATGATCAAGAGCTCGGAGAGGAAGAAGAGGAGGGTGAAGAAGAAGAGGAAGAGGAAGAAGAAGAAGTGGAAGAAGAGTATGAGGAAGAGCAAGAATCGCTAAGATTGCAATACTCTTCACACGGTATACACAATGCTCTGAATCCTAGAATGGACGATTTAGTTTATATGAAACCTTCCAGACAATATAGCTACAATCAAAAAGAAGGCTTGAAATCCAAAACGTACAACAAGGAACAAGAAGAGGAACAAGAAGAAGTCGAAGAAGAAGAAGAAGAACAAGAAGAAGAAGAACAAGAAGAAGAACAAGAAGAACAAGAACAAGAACAAGAACAAGAAGAAGAAGAACAAGAAATTGAAGAAGAAGACCAATCTATGAATGATTTGTTTGAAGAAGAAGAGGAAGAGGAAGGAGAAGAAGAAGAGGAAGAACAGCGAGAGGAGGAAGAGTTTGATACTGCGCACGACGAATCAACATACAGACAAAACGAATCCTTTACAAGCTCTAATTCGAGAATGTCCCTTATAAATTCATTTATTCCTCCAGCAAGAAAGCCAGAATCCAACAATCTCATAAATTTAGATTCTGAAGAATATTCAGAAGATTCGGACAACATGGACATTGACGAGCATTCTGATCAAATTGAAGAATCAGAGCAAGAGGAATCGGAACTTGAAGAATCGGAACTTGAAGAATCGGAGCATGACGGATCAGAAATGGACGAATCAGAGCAGGAAGAATCTGTCCAAGGCGGATCAGAGCAAGACGAATCAGAACAAGATAAATCTGAAGAGGATTATAATATTACTCACTATACCGAAATTGAACCTACATTATTAGAAGAAGTTCAGAATATCGTTTCATCTGCGGTTCCTGACTCAGAAAGCACCAATTGGATGCACATAGCTCAAATGGCGCAACAGCAATCAATTAACGACAGAAATGAAGAATCGATCGAAATCCACGGTGATGAAGTTGACGAAACTAGTGACCAGGCTAATCAAACTATCAGAATCACCGTGCAGCCTACAGTGGAAGAAAACGAAGAGAAAGAAGCGCACGAAAATGGAGTTGAGGTCATTGAAGATGTATCCTCGGATGAACAGGAGCATGATCATATGGATACGACTCATTACAGCGATTATATTGAGAATTCAGAAATTGAAAGAACCACAGTCATTGTTGTGAAACCAGAAACGCCGCAAGAGAATGAATCTTTAATAGATCCAAGCTTATTCCATACAGCAATAGAACCTTCCATAATAGAGGAAACTCCAATTAAAAGAATACAAGTCCCTCCTCCAAGAGAACCAACGCCTCCTCCAAAGCCACCGACCCCAGAACCTCCTAAGTTGAATCCAAGTCTACTAAGTATGCTAAACCAATCTATTAATATCCATAACCTCAAAGCCTCCACTAGCGAATCTTCATCGTTCTCAGTCGATTTTGCCCACTTCGTTGACGAGAACCAAACTGAATCTAAGAAAACTACCGAATCGCATATTGAAGATATCGCTGAGTCAACTGAATTAAGTAACGTCGGACAAACCACAAAAGTTCATGACAGCGAATCTGAATCTGAATCTGAATCTGAATCTCAAGCTGAATCTGAATCAAATCATGAGCAAGAAGTAATTTCAATCTCTGTTCATGCTGATGAAGATAATGACAAAGAGGAGTCAAGTAAAGCTGAAGTTAGCATCAATAACTCCGAAAATGAGACCGCTTATCAAACAGCCATCAATGCGAACGAATTATCCTCAACTGATGAAACTGAAAAGAAGCTTGAAATTGTTGCAGAATCCTCAATGATTGATGAGACGCAGAAGAATTCGTTTAATGAGACTGAATTTGCTACTGCTTTATTAAACGAAACTCAGTCGGATAGTTTGGTGCACGAGACTTCAAGTTTTATTGCCAATCAAACTGTCATTTATAATCCCGATGAGCCAGAAGACTTGTCTGCTGAATCAATCTCCGAAGAAGCTGAAGAATCTGAAATGGACAAAGATGAGGATGACGAAATCGTTTATGTTGAAGATGGCGCCCTTAATGTTGATTATGCCAGCGATATCTCACCTGAAGAAAGTGGAGATGAAGTTGGATTGCCAATCGTTGAAAATGCAGAATCTGTCTTTGATTCCGATTCCAATCTTGAACAGATCATTGCTAAGGATGACGAATATGAGTACGTAGAAGGATTTGATTTAGAAGACGAAGAAATAGATAAGGCTATTCTAGAAAATCCATATGAATCAGAAGACAACAAAAGTGACCTTGAGGAAATGGCTGAAATTGAATCAGACTCATCTATCAACAGGAAGAGATCATTTGACGAAGTTGACCAAGAACTTACTGAACAAAGCAAGGAGCAGCAAGAGTCTGGTATTCCATCATTCACGCCGCCATCATCTGCTTTCAAGAGAATTAAGAGATTCTTTTCGTTCGGTTGGGGAAAACCAAAATTGGCCGAAGATAATAAGGATACCACTCAAATTGAGAGCGTCAAAGTTACTCATGAATCAGTTGCTGCTAGCTCAACTCAAGCAGATAGCTTTTCACAAATTCAACAAACTAACGACGAATCAGTTGAAACTGCTGACGTGAATGAGGATACCTCTGATTCCCGTAATGTGTTGGAAGCTTTTGTTGATGGCGCCTTGATGGATATCACTGCAAATCAAACTAAAACTGATACCAAAGATGGTGAAGCTGATGTCACTACCTCGGATGCTATGAGCGAAGAATTGGCCTCTGGTAATATGATGGATATTAAATTCAATCAAAGCGCTGATTCCAATGAAGATGAGGAAGTTCAAAATGACGAAGAAGCTACTGTTACTGAACCAAATACACACTTCTTGACTGCTGCACATGATTTTGCGGCTGATGCTGTAATGGATTTCACAGTTGATCAAACCACTGCACAATCCAGCGAGGAAGAGGAGGAGGAAGAAGAAGGCTCTATAGACCAATATCCAATTGATACCTCTTCACCAGCACTTGGTCCTCAACTCTCAGAATCGGAGTCGGAATCAGATGTGATCGCCAATACCACAATTACTAATGAAACTAGACCAAAATCAGCTTTTGAAGTAATATACGGAAAGAGGACGGCTACATCGGAATCAGAAGAATCAGAAGGTTTGGAGTCTACCCCTCAAGAAGAGTCTGAACATGCTGATCATCAGGATAGGAACATGAACGCTGATGTTGTTATTGATGCTGATGTGGCTCTTGAGTCAGAATTGGAGTTCGAGCCTTCTGTGGCTGCTGATGTCCACCTTCAAGAAGTTCAAAAGTTTGATACTGCTATTAGTGATGCCGCTAATAACGACAATAAACTGAAAACTATTACCCCAAGACCCGGAATTTTAAATGCTATTAAAGAGTTTGCATCTGACAGTATGTTTGATATTACTACTGCTGAAGCCACTCCCGAACTTGACTCACAAAGTGAAGAACTAGTTATCGAGGCTAAAAACTCTGAAGATGAACAAACTCGGGATAAAACGTCACAAAAATCAGAAACTGTTGAAGAGGAAGCGGCGCATGTTGCATCCTTACACGAGACCGCAAAGAATGAGACGTCTTTAGTTGATGCTGTTGAAAGTACAAGAAGCGATACACCCGTTGCTAGTGTTAGTGACGACTCTGCTCTAGCATTACCTGGTATTTTCAGTACTCTCAGAGAGTTTGTCTCTGGTACGATGTTTGATGTTACAACAGTCGAATCCGCTCCTGATACCGGTATTGATAGAGCATCAGAAGATTTCGTCACTGTTGAATCCAGTGAAGAGCCTGCTTCTCTTGATGATCAGGCAGGCGCCGTTATTGAAATTGAAAGTCCAGTTGCTGACGAAGATTCATCTGTTGAAGAGGAACCTGATGTTTCAAGACCTGGTGTTTTGACTACCATTACTGACTTTGCGTCTGAAAATATGTTTGATATCACCCCTGCTAAAGCTACTCCTGATGTTGAAA
Organism: Ogataea methanolica; assembly: GCA_001600755.1. Taxonomy (NCBI): domain Eukaryota; kingdom Fungi; phylum Ascomycota; class Pichiomycetes; order Pichiales; family Pichiaceae; genus Ogataea; species Ogataea methanolica. The sequence goes on from BCKW01000010.1 coordinate 174,242, forward strand.
CTGAATTAGAAAAATCTGTTTCATTGGATGAAAACAAAGCTACTATCCCTGATAGTACACAGGATGAAGAAACAGAAAGTTCAAGACCTGGCATTTTGCGTGCCATAAATGAATTTGCATCGGGAAATATGTTTGATATTACCACTGCCGAAGGCACTCCTGTAGTAGAAAGCAAAAGAGAAGACTCCATGCCTGTTGAAAAGTCCCAGATAGTTAAAGCTGACAAGGAAGCCCAAGAAATCGAAAAAGATGAAGAAACTCAAAAATTGGCTGGAAATGCTGAAAAAGATGAAGAATCTGCATTAGGAGAATATGCACACAATGATGCTTCAATCAATATAACAGCTTCCGAACTCGAAGAAATTTCAGCTGCTGATGATCCTGCCGCTTCAAACCCAGGTATTTTCAGCTCTAGCAGAGAATTTTCTTCAGGCATGATGTTTGATGTTACAAGAGCCCAACACTACGAACCTATTGAAGAAATTGATACTGCTAAGATGACTGGTGAAACTGAGACTGATAATGTTGGCAACGCTTCTGATGGGATCGTTGACTCTTCTCCGGCTCCAGGATTAATTGAATCTGCTTCTGACGCCCTGATTACTGGTTCTATGATGGACTCCTGTACAGCTGGACAAGGGGATGAGATCAATGAATCCTCTGGAGCTTTCGTTGAAGGTGAAGATTTCGTTGAAGTTGAAGGGAATTCTCCCAGAAATGAGCATGCTGGATTGACTGAAGATGCTGAATCTGGTAAGAAAGTTTCAGTCTTGAAACGAGTTATCGAATTTGCCTCAGATGCTTTAATGGATGTCACTTCTGAACAGAGAGCTGATGATGAAGCTGACTTTGTTACTCAAAAGATTTCTTCTGATTCTGGTAATCATGAGATTGGTACAGATGAAACTGAAATTGCCGAAAAATCTGATATTGAGGAAGATGCAAATGAAGGACTACGTAGAAAAGCCGATGTCGAGCTTGAAGTTGAGGAATCAGTAGCCGGTGGGGAGGAAACTGGGGCTGATGAAATTGAAGTTATTACTGTTCCACCATCTACTGAATCTGAGAAAGAAACTGAATCTGAGGAAGTGATTGTGCCTGCTAATGAATCAGAAGAACATTTCGAAGAAGAAGAAGCTGCTGAAGTTCCAGAAGAAGATTTCAAACCTGGCTTCTTATCTTCATTATTTGGAAGATTCTCCAGGTCATCTACTAATGAACCTGCTTCTTCACCTGAATATGATGTCCATATAGTTGTTGATGAACCTGTTACCAATGTGCTTCAGGGTGATTCGAAAGAAGCTGGAATCATTCGCATCAGCACGAATGAAGATGAAGATGATGAAGAAGAAGAGGAATCAGAAAACACTGAAGCGATTATCGTCAAGCCGGACCAGGAAGATAATAATTCTGACGATTCTGTTGTTTATAGACCAAATACCGATTCTGTTGAGCTTGCCCCAGCACTATCGCTTGGTTTTATTCCTGTTTTGAGAATTTCTTCTCCTACCAAAGACGAATCTGAAATTGAGGAGGCCGACGAAGCTAATGATTTGACATCTTCTACCATAGACTCATCCCCAGCTAGAAGAACAAGAAGCAGATATGTTCCAGCTGATAATGAAGATTCGAAGAAGAGATCATTGGAAGATATGCAGAATGAAATCGATATTCATGAGAAAGAAGAAGAAAGTTCAGACAGTGGTTCAAGAAGAAGCAAGAGAAGAGTCACATCTGATGCACATCCTTATGGAGATATTTCAAGAAAAGGCAGAACTAAATCACCTGTTAGAAAAGAAAGCCAAGATAAACTGTATAGAGCACCGTCTCCAATCAAATTCACTAGTGGAAGTGGTATCTCAACTAGAAGTGGTAGAGTTTTATCTTATGAGTTTGATGGAACTGAAATCAAGAATGAAAATGACGACGGCGCCAATCAAGAACAAAAATCGACTCATCCAGTTATTGATATTAAAGAAGGTGAGCTTCAAAACTTGCCGAAGTATGTTCAAGAGCTAGTTGCTGAAGGTGAACAATTCATTGAAGCTGAGGAAGAATTTGAGCATAAGAAAGAACATGAACATGAAATTGCCGTTCATGAAAACGAAATGGCAAAAGAAGAAGAAGAGGCACAGATAGATGTTACTCAACAGATTACAGTTAAGGATCAGATAAGCGTTGCTGAAGAGAATAAGGAGGAATTGACAGAGGTGATTCAAGTCAGAAGAAGATCCAGCAGATCCATCACTCCAACTGCACCTGCACCTGCACCTGCACCTGCTGCCGTTACCGGAACAAGACACTCTAGACGAATTAGAAATAATCCGCCTGAGACTGAGTCAGAAGTTAAGGAATCGGTTAAGGAATCGGTTGACGAAGCTCAACCGAAGAAAACAAGAAAGAAAGCGTCCACCACAAAAGACAAAAAAGCAAGTGATAAGACAATTGTGATTAGCGTTCCTGTTGATACTACCTCCACTGCTGCTTCTGGTACAAGGGGATCAAGAAAAGCCAGATCATCCACAGCTCGAGTGGGTTCAGATGCTGCCGAATCGCAAACTGATGAACCTACGTTTGAAGAACAACTACAAAAGGCAAAGAGTACAATTAACACTAGAGGAGGTAGAAGAGGTAAGCCTAGGAATGATAAAGGGCCATCAGGAAGAGTTGGTAAGAGAAGAGGTCGTTCAGCGAAACAATAATGGTTTTTGTTGATTTTAATCTTGTTTATTTATTTTTATATATGTATATTTTTCCCCCATTTTGGTATTTGTATTATAATGGTATTACTAATCTGTATTTAAAAGAGGCAAATAGAAAAACAGATAAACTTTAAATTTATTAATATTTATAAATGTACAGGTGTGTATATAATATATACATAGCACATAAACGAAAAAGGTAGATCAATAATCAATTGAATCAGCGTATTCTAATCATAATCTTCATCATCGTTCTCAATGAAACCTTCATCATCTTCATCGCCCTCATCCTCATTTTTCCTAACAAGGGTAGATTGTTCTTCAGCGACAGCTTCACAAGCATCAACCCAATCGGAATAAATATCAATCGGTTGAGACAATGAATTTATTGGACTTTGGAAAGATTGTCCACACACTTTGCATTTCAATGTACCGATGCTGACTTTTTTATCTAATGTACAATTAACCGATTTTTCATGGTTACAAAACAAACAAGAGAATTGTGTATCCAAAACTTGTTTGATTTTCTTTTGTGGTTTGGCACTTGACTTTCTTTTACCCTGTTCGAAATTTAATCGATGTTTATACGAAAATTGACTTGTTAGTATATTGACTCATACTGTATCTCGTTTATCGGCTCAACATCAAGTTTATGTAGATCATTGTTTCATGGCCTTTTGGTGTCAATTTGAAGCGTTTGAACAGATGATTAACATTTTAGATTCAGCACCTGGGGGTTTGAATGTTAATAATACTTACCATTTTCTATCAGTTCTTTGAGTATTTGAATGCAGTGGGGCTTCACAGAGGGTTATCCCACTATGAAATCTGCCTGGATCTACTTTTCAATTAAACTCCTCGTTAAGGAAAGATTCAATCAACTCCCAAGCGTCAAGTCGTGTAATATGGAATCGCCCGATTTGGAAAATGGCATTGGCTCTGTGCTGTGTTCTCTCTGTTTAAAATTACTCTGTGCCAGTTTGAATATTATTATGTTGTAAACTGAAAATTATTGTGAACTCTTGGAGAAGGCACTACCTTCTCAATCTCTGTTGATTACAGAAAAGGGTAAGTTCTGGATAAAGATTGTTTTTTTGATAGAATTAAATTATATATTAATAATAGGTAATATATATTAATAAATGATAATCATCTTATAAGCAAACTTAAGATAAGTATATAAATAATGAAATAATTATCAAGGGTAAAATAACAGAATTCGCCACCATTGTCGGTACGGATGTTGGTTACTTTCGGACCCTGAGAACTAAAATGATTCTCAGCAGAAAGAACAAACTGTTTCAAAGAATCAGAGACATCAGTCTTCTTTCCAAGGGAAAAACAGCTGTCGACCTAGAAAAATCATCAGCAATCGTGAAAAAAATGCCACTCATCATTCAATCCTGGTACAGGTAAAGGACCAGCCGAACCTGCATGAAAGAGTTGAAGAGGTGCAGTAACGCTAGAATTAGAGAAATTAGGAATAGTCTTAGTATACTTGCCTCTGGCGCACACAGGACATAACTTAGTCGAAACAGAGGAACTAAAGCCCAAAGGACGAAGCACTTGAGGATGAGGATGACCTAAACGTGCATGATAGTCAGGGGATGACAAGTGGCCAAAACAGTTACAGCAGATGGAATTTTGACAAAAGGGGCGAAGAGATACAGATCTTCAGACCCGTAAGCAATCGTAAGCTTGGTACGGTAGTCAGAAACCTTACTACCAGCTCTAGGAACAGGTACATTTGCACTCGCAACAGAAGCAGGTGCAGTACAGACCCTCGATGTGTGGCCAGATTGATGACAGCTGTAACACATGATAGTATTCTTGTATTTCTTTTTTTTCTTCTTTGGTTTAGACGGACCAGATGAAGAAGCAGATGAAGCAACTAAGGAAGTATCCAACGAGGAGGCAAGCTTTAAATCTTTAACTGAAATTTCAAGATTATCCGTAATTAGCTCCCGATCTTCATCTAAAATAAGGGATTCGACCTGAGAATTTACCAAGTGATAATAATAAGATATGGCACGCAATCTGGTCAGCGGTAAGATCAGTAAACGCATTGACATAAAGCTCTTTCGCTAGTCGATAGCCACCTTGGGAAAGAAGTCTGATTTGTCTGATCCTTTGAAGCAGTTTATTCTTTCTGCTGAGAATCATTTTAGTTCTCAGGGTCCGAAAGTAACCAACATCCGTACCGACAATGGTGGCGAATTCTGTTATTTTACCCTTGATAATTATTTCATTATTTATATGCTTATCTTAAGTTTGCTTATAAGATGATTATCATTTATTAATATATATTACCTATTATTAATATATAATTTTATTCTATCAATTGATCAATTTCTTAAATTGAAGTTTCTTTGACTATATTATGTCACCAACTATTGAGAGATTACAACAAAAATGAGTGAATGGGTCCCCTTAATACACCCCTGCACGCTGATATGCTCTCTATTCTGGGCTGTGCAACTTCGTCTTCTGGTGAAATCAGCTGACGTAATTACATTGGTTGGCGTGTTTTGTGAACAAAAATATACACAACTACACACTAATCAACTGAAATGACTATTTATTTCGCAATCAGGATGGAATGGAATCACTTTGAACTGTGCACGAGAGAATATTTATTGGGAGAATCAATCCTTTTAATTATGTGCCGTTAATAATCAAAGAATCGAAGCTTATGAACCTATATAAAAGATGGAGATCGAAAGATCGTAAGTAAGTACTCATCTTATGTCTACAGCAACTCCGGCATCGCTGTTCTTTCTCCATCGAAACCTTGACCTCTGCATTCCATCAGTCCACATGATGACAGTTGAGAGTTCGGAGACGATATCATGAGTCATCCGAAATGGCTATAAAAAGAAAGATGCATGTGAGCCGGCCTTCGAAGCAGCAACAACAGGCATTCTATCCAGCGAGCAATAAAAGGTGGAATGGAAGGAAGAGCAAAAAAAGGATGAACGGAGAATCGCTGTTAGTGAGATGCACGTGATTTTTTATACACAGCCCGATGCGGGTCCATTTCCCCGGACTTTCTGGCAAGATGATTCAGAGTGATTCACTTCGTTCACTCATCAACTGCCGTTCTCCCTTGCAAAGCACTGTACTTGAGTAGTGTCGTAGTTGAGTTGCCATAAGCCCATTCTCGGTGATATTATGACTCTGAGTCGCAGGTCCCGTTTGAACGAACCAGCTGACATTTAGTCCTTATCCTATTCCACTGAAGCTTAAAAAATATCATCCATTTAAATACTCGGTCAGTTCCTATGTTTTTAGGAATCTTCAGTTTGGAGTTATAACACGGCCTTTTCTTCTTTCCTCAGATTTTTAATTGAAGGTATAATTTCAAATAAGATTCTTAATCAATAACACATTACAATAAATAATCAAAGAATGGTTTACACAGCAATCGATATTGACGAAGAAGAACGTCAATTCCAACAAGAAGTTGATGCAATCAACAAATGGTGGTCCGAGCCACGTTGGAAAGGCGTTAAGCGTGTTTACGGTGCTGAAGAAATCGCAAAGAGAAGATCCACTTTAAAGAACCCAAATGCTTCTGATGCTATGGCCAAGAAAGCTTTCAAGCAATTTGAAGAACACTACAAGAACAAGACTGTTTCTTTCACTTTTGGTGCCCTAGATCCAATTCACGTTACGCAAATGGCTAAATACTTGGATACCGTTTACGTCTCTGGATGGCAATGTTCTTCCACCGCTTCAACTTCAAATGAACCATCTCCTGATTTAGCTGATTACCCAATGGATACTGTTCCAAACAAGGTTCAACACTTATTCTATGCTCAATTATTCCACAACAGAAAACAAAACCACGAAAGATTCTCATTAAGTAAAGAAGAAAGATCTAAGTTACCATTCACTGACTTCATGAGACCGATTATTGCCGATGCTGATACCGGTCATGGTGGTACCACTGCCATCATTAAATTAACCAAGATGTTTATTGAGAATGGTGCTGCTGGTATTCACATTGAAGATCAAGCTGCAGGTACCAAGAAGTGTGGTCATATGGCTGGTAAGGTCTTAGTTCCAATCCAAGAGCACATCAACAGATTGGTTGCAATCAGAACCTCTGCCGATATTTTTGGTTCCGATTTACTTTGTGTTGCTAGAACTGATTCTGAAGCCGCTACTTTGATCACTTCCACAATTGACTCCAGAGACCACTATTTCATTATTGGCTCCACTAACCCTGATATTGAACCGTTAGTTGATGTTATGAATGCCGCTGAATTAGCTGGCGCCTACGGTGCTGAATTGGAACAAGTTGAAAAGGAATGGACTGAGAAAGCTGGCATCAAACTATTCCACGAAGCTGTCATTGACGCCATCAATGCTTCTTCCATTACCGATAAAGCTGCAGCAATTGAAAAGTTCACTTCTGCAGTTACCCCATTATCCTGTACTTCCCACAAGGATGCTCAGAAATTAGCTACTTCCATCTTGGGTGAGCCAGTTTACTTCAACTGGGATGCACCAAGAGTTAGAGAAGGTTACTACCGTTACCAAGGTGGTACTCAATGTGCTATTAACAGAGCCAGAGCCTATGCACCATACGCTGATATGCTATGGATGGAGTCTAAGTTACCTATCTACGAACAAGCTAAAGAATTCGCTGAAGGTGTGAAGGCACAATACCCTGAAAAATGGTTAGCTTACAATTTATCTCCATCATTCAACTGGAATGCCGCCATGTCTCCAGATGATCAAGAAACTTATATCAAGAGATTAGGTGATTTAGGCTTCATTTGGCAATTTATCACCTTGGCTGGTTTGCATACTACTGCATTGGCCGTTGATAACTTTGCTAGAGATTACGCAAAGATCGGTATGAAAGCCTATGGACAGAACGTTCAAGCAAAGGAAATTGAAGATGGTGTTGAAGTTGTTAAGCATCAAAAATGGTCAGGCGCTACTTATATCGATAGCATTGTTAAACTGGTTACCGGTGGTGTCTCCAGTACTGCTGCTATGGGTGCAGGTGTTACTGAAAACCAATTTGCTAATGGTAAGAAATAATTGTGTATTTCCTTATTTTCTTATTGGTCAATATATTCCCCTATACATATTTTCTCATCTTTATATATGTTTATATAAATCTTTTTTTCTGTGTTGGTTTTTTCCTTAATGTTTTAGAGCAATTTGAGATTGTTTGTTTTTATTGCGACTTGCTTTGTTTGCTTTTTCTTAATTTTAAAACGATTTAATTGTTCTCTTTGAATTACTAAGTAGATGTAATGTACAACGGTCTATATGTTGTTTTGGTATATATCGACGAAAGAAATGAGCATCGTAGGAAATAGGGTAAATCTGATTATTGATGGAGGAGGAACATGATGCAAAACAATTATATACACAACTCCTAAGAATAAAATAGAATTCAAAAAAAAATGAACGAATAATTATTTCAAATAGTATAAACGTTGATGAAAGCGACGGTTAAGATCAGAGATAAATCAGCAGCTTCAAATCTGACCGAATAGGAAAAAAACAAAGTACCACATAACCACAGTGATAAGGTCAAAAGTGAGCGTAGTGCCAATATTTGAAGATGCTAGTCTTGAGTAAACTGTCGAGTTTCTGTTGCTGCTATTGTTATTGTTATTGAAGGAAGAAGAAGACGAAGGTGAAGAAGAAGAATAAGCATAAGAATCGGCATTATACGTTTGCTTAAGGAAGCCATTTGTACTGCTAGAGACTGCCTTTGAAATGTTGCTAGTACTAGTAGTACTAGTTATTATGCCCGTTTCTGATTTGGAGTTGTCGTGAATAGACACTTTCTTACGAGATTTGGTGAAAGAACCGCTGAGTTTGGTATGGTTGTCCGTAACTTGTGTTGGAGTTGGTGATAATGATTTCTTGATCCTGATACTAGCAACTTTTTCTTTAACTGTTGTATAAGTTTCCAACTGGTCACGTTCCCATTCTTCTTCAACAGGCCATGGTTTGTTTAATGGTTCTATTTTTCTGTCCCTGTCGTGGTCGGATTTCAATAGAGTGCCGAAGAACGGGTCACTTAAAGGATCATAAATGTTTTGCGTACACATCGAAGATATTAAATCAAAGGTATTTTTATTCTATGGTAATCAATTTTGAGTTAGTAGGGTGGGTTTAATAGGGATGACGGTATTCTTGTGTGTTTTTTTGCTTCCAGATTATACGTACGTAGGCAGGACAATACTTGACACATTTTGAAAGAACGGCTCCAATGTAGTAGCATTTGCAAACTTCATTTGTGCTCGTGCAAGATTCGTATCCATTCTTGGCTCTCTCGTGGCATTCAAGGTAATAAGATTCATCCTTTTGAGGTTAGTTTAGTTAGTAAACATGTCGGATCAATTAAGCGACGAGAGTTGTTGCGGCTAATGTTGTTTTACTTACACACATAGGACCACATTCTAAGAAACCCTCTGTGTTTAGCAACTCTTTGCAAGTGGACAATGAAGAATATATAAAAGTGCCTAATAAGTAGTAGTTGAGTATCTTCATGGTTTGTTGGTTTTTATACATCGAAACAGACAAGCAAACAAGGAAACAAACAAGGAGCAATTATCCCTTTAAAAACAAATCCCTTTGTTTCTTTCTTTTCTTCCGATGCTCTCATATTGCCCCGTCCACACCTTGCACCTCTACTACTGCGGTAATTACTCTCCTCAAAACAGATTTCTTTGGACGGATGATTCACTCCGCCGTTTTCTTTTTTCTGGTGGATGATTCATTTCTCTGCTATGTTATCTTTATCATCCTTCAAGGTGTCAAACCCTAAAAAGACTATACTGGTATCATCTATCTACGATAAATATTCCTGAGTTGTATTATTATCAATACTTGTGATTATCCCACAAAAAAATCAAAGAGACACAACTGTTATAAAGTGCAGTGCAGGTACCAACAAACTCATATAGCAATATCAACTTCTCCACTTTTTACTCCGAGGATATATATGTATCCGCTTGATCTATTAAAATCACAGTTCATACAAATTCGCAACTAATTTGATTTATGACATCATACGTGGATACAAATTATCACGAACGTGATGGGGGTCTATCTAACGAGAACAACCCAAATTTTCATAATAATAATAATGACCACTACGATAATGATAACCATAAAAATTCCGTAAATGGTACAACGAGTCTGATTAGGAAGAAACTTGGTTTTAGCGATGAAATGCAATGGAAAAGATTTTCTTCAAGAAGATTACAACTTGTTGAAACTTTATCTCTGAGTTCTAAGAAAGCCAGCGAGCAAGACAATGAGATTAGAGTCTGCGCTAAGACTTTAATGAACGAATTCAAATTCGCTGAAAATACATTACCTGAATTTGACAAATTGGTCAGAATGGCTATTCAGAGTGTTAGAAGAAATAAGAAAAGGTCACAAAAGAGATTGGCAAGTAAGGTAACTGATGAAGCACCTGCTAGAAGCGGAAGCTATGATGAAAACAGCTCTCATACCAATAACCCTAGTCCCACATCTTACGATAGTGGATCATATTATAATAACAGCAATAAAGATAAATCGAAAAATGGGAATAATGGATATTCAACTGACGATGATCGAGATCCTAAAAGAAGAAAAATTGATACCGATAATCTGAAATTCTTATCAGAAATTATGATTGACGAAGAAGAATCGCATGGCAAAGGTAAATATTCAACCAAGATTGATATGGGTGAAAATTCTGATCTTGCTTCAAAGCTAGCGATTAACTCACTGGTGACACCAGCACTTCAAACTAGAGACTTTTTACCGTCTATTAGGCAACTGAACTTAAATACTGAGTTCAATAATGCTGCACATGAATTACTCTCTTCCATCAAGAAATCTAAAACTTGCTTTGAATTTACAAACTCAGCTACAATGAACTCAGTTAGAAGTTTTGATACCGTTGAAAATTTGGGATCTACATGTATAACGTCATCTATTTTGTTAACTTTGGAAAGATGGTTTGATGATCTTTCACTCGATTCCTCTTCGTATATTAAATTGAAATTGAATGGTGATCTAATGTTAAGCTCAATTATCAAAACTTTAGATAAGAATTCAATCGATGTCAATCGTTTAAGTGATTATGTTGCTTCACAACTATTCAAAAAATTGGTTGGTGGATGTGTTAAAGATTTTGGATTCAATGAAGTTTTATATCCGTTATGTGACATCTTTCATAGCATTCTATTGAAAGATTATCCATTGGCTTCAAAAGGTAGGAATAATTCTGCAACGAACCCTGCAAATCATATGCAAACCATGAGTTCACTATTGCATTCCTCCAATGGTGGCATTGATGGTGGAGAATATCAATATTTCAATTCGACATCAGTGATTGATTCCACTATAAACAAACCAGTGCTATCAACCTCCCACAGTTCTTCGATATTACCAATACCAACAAGTTCACCAGCTGTATCTGGATCTAATGGTACCCCTCCAATAAATGTAACCCCTCCTCCTCCACCTTTAAGCTCGACGAGGGTTCCAACTGGTTTCAGTTCGGCATTAAGTCGAAGCTCGTCTCAAGGTGCCTCACAAACTCCATCACAGTCAGATTCACTCATTACAGTTATTATCAAATTTAACGTTAAAGAGCTCAAATTTATATATCCATCAAACACGTGTTCTCCACCGACGATTATGGAGCTAATAACCAACTCGAAAACCGCTTTTGGAATCGTCAACACTCATAGAATATTAAAGATTAGAGACAAAGAAACAGGGACTATATTGAACAATGACTTCGAACTTGAAAAATTGTTCAACTTAACAAAATCCAAATTTGGTAAGTTGATCGAACTCGAACTAATCTATCCAAACGTTCAAGATTACTTGTACTTAAACTACGATACTTCAGCATCGGCATCTCCGAACATGAATACAGTTAATACTCCCGACCCCATAGCTACAAATACTACAACTGCCTCTAATAATAGCAATTCCAGCAGTGGTCACCCCCCTGATATCACAACGTTAATCCCACCGCTAATGAGCACGACACCGTTGCCGTCATACAATAATGGATCCATACCACCACCATTGCATTCTCAATTGAATAGAATTCAACCCATGGGTGGATTTCATCAATTGCTACGTCCTCATTCGTTAGATTTATCATCGCAACCATCTCAACAACAACAGCAACAACAACCACGTAGTAGGCTTCCATTTATGAAGTTCCAACCGTTACTATAATTTTTTCAATTAGTGCTTATCCGTATTCATTCAACTTTCGTACCGCTTCTTTTCTTATACAATTTTTATAGATCTTATAGCGAATCTTTTCGTTGTATGTATTAATGGAACATTTTGATAATAAATAGTGAAGATTCCTGGGCTGTTTTTTCACGCGTACTTATTCAAAAAATACATGCTTTGGTATAGAAGTAAGATTATGGATATAAAGTTATAATTATTTTCAACAATGGCATAAAAAAAGAATTCGTAAGAATTAATAATAATAATGGTAGTAATAGTATTAAACGCAAATTAAATAGTTTTTAAAAAAAAAGGGGGGCAAAGTTAATATGGTGAAGTTGAAGGGGTACCTGTCAGGTACGTAAGTCAGAAATTTGAAAGGCGCAAAAAAACAAAAAGAAACAAGAACGAGTAAGTGAATAGAAGAAAAAAAGGGGGAGAAGGGTGAAAAATAATTAATTAAAAGTAATGGATGGATCAAGAAAATCAAGAATGGGAGATGTGAGGAATTAAAGTACCGAAATGAGACGAATGGCAGTCAACAGAGAAAAACGAAATGATTTCTGATTCACCACGAGCCAAATGCCAAAAATACCGAAATATTAAATCGAAGGAAAAGTAACCCAATGAAAAAAAAACGCAAAAGATTAGGCAAAGATGGAGAGAGACATGCATGAAGCGAAACCTAGGAAAAAAGGAATAGAATTCAACTCAAAAGAAATTCCCAAAACAGTACCCTTTTGAAAAGAAAGAGAAAAAAATCGTAACTTGCTTTTTTTGAAGTTCATAACATTCCATCTTTAACCAATGACCAGAAGCAAAAAAAAGCACAAAACACAATACAAAAAAAAGGATGAGAGAGAAAAACACATGAGCAAATGAAAAGATTAATTTTATCAAATATCACAGTAAAGCAATAGCAAACAGGGAAAAAAAACAAATATAAAACAACTTCCATGCATGGAAGACAAAATAGAGCTAGGGTGAAAAACTACAGCATTTCAACTTGCTTTCAAGTTACTGATAACGTTAATCAACTCTCTGGCAACTTCCTTTTCTTTCAAAACCAACTCTTCATTCCGTTTATTCAGGAACTCCTGATTTTTTCTTTTTTTAACGTCGTGAGATTTAATGATCAATTTAGGTAACTTATCGAACCTGACGATCAGTTTGCGACCTTCGAATTCAACACCGTTGAATTTCTCAATTAGTTTAATCGAGTCACTAAGTCCGTTCGTTAAAACAATCGCAAACCCTTTTGAAATCCCGTTCATTTGCGTCTTCAAAAACAATTGTACGATTTGCACGTCTTTTATCGAGTTCAAGTGATTGAATAACGACTGGTACGTTGATTGGAATGGAATGTTGCCGATGAATAAACGATTTTCGGAGACGTATTTGTTGGTGTGGAAAACAGCTAGTTCAGCAGTGCTTTTCTCGTTGTCATCGATAGATGAGCTTGTCGAAATGGATGACGTTTCGTTGTCCTCTTCTTCATCGAAGTTGTTGGCGCTACTACCTTCTCTAGCGCCACTATGCATGTGCGATTGAGGGTAGCTTGTAGAATAGTGGTATTCAGGTGGGTTGGCGAACAAATTACGGTTATATGGTTGATAGTTTATATTATCCCAGTATCTTCTGGTACTGGAGTTATGCTTCTTTGTTTCCATACTTCCTGGTTTTGTTTTTTCATCGTCATCGAATTCAGGATTGAGTATAGATGAATAGTTGTTCCCTAACTCATATCTTTTCTGGTACTGAAAGTTACCACCACCACCGTGTTGTATAGTATTCGATCTATGGTGGCTTTGGAAGTGTGGGATTTGTTGGGCAGGGGGGTACATCCCAGGACCATTCATATTGCTGTACCTGTTGAAGCCTTGGTTGTAATTTGTACTCATTTGGTAATAACCTGGTTGTTGAACAGGAAGATTCGTTTGTAATGATTGTGACCTTGAATGTTGACTACTTCTTCCCCCACCCATTCTTAGGTTATTATTATTATTATTAGTGTTCATGTTCATGTTGTTGCTATTGTTGCTGCTATTGTAATACCGTTGTCCAGAAGGTCCTCCGTAGTGTCTGGCGTTACCACTGGAGTTATTGAGAGGCCCAGCGGCCATGACAGATTGTTTTCCCTGGTATTTCTTGCTGTCTCCAGCCGATGGTGCGATGCCGCCGCCAGGGGTAGAAGGGTAGGCAGAGTAGGAGAAAGAGCGGGATCTTGGAAGTGGTTTGTAGAATTGATACGATGGGAAATACGGGTTGTAATACTGGGGAGGTTGAGGAGTAGGATAGTTGTAAAATGATTGGGGTTGGGGAGGAATGGATGGTAGTGAAGGTGGGCTAATCATTGACGGAGATGAGAGACTTGAGTGAGGAGACATTGATTGAGAGTTTTCGTCATTTGAAGGAGGAGGTGGACCCATTTGTGGTTGTGGAGGTGGTGGTGGAGGTGGACCTGGGAAAGGATAGTAGAATTGTGCTTGTTGCATTGGAGATGAAATGAATCCTGCAGGTGGGGGTGGTGGAGATGATTCTTGCTGGGATGGGTAGTTTTGTAGAAAGTTACATTGTAGTACATTGCCATTCAAAAGATAACCGTTTAAAATATTCAGGAGTTTGATTGCATTTTGATAACCTTTGATTGTAATTTTAGCCCAACAAACGTCGCTATTTGAAGACTTGTAAATTTGTAGATGCGAGATCAAGGATGCAATTGTATCGTTGAGTTCCTTTTCTTCTTTATCCGCTTTTTCAGTTTTGTCGTCATCTTGACTATCTTCATCATCTTCGTAATCGTTTTCTTTCAGAAGTGAAGTAATTAGCGATCTTAAGCTGGTGTTGGTTGTCTTTTCAGATAATAAATTGTAAAGATTTAGAACATAAGAATTATAAGCTGAACCGTCATAAGTTTGAAATCCATAGTCTGAAGAATTACTTTGACTTCTTGAAATATAGCTGTTATCATGTTCACTTTGATCATCACCGCTTTCTCCATGAACTTCACCAATGACATTATCCTTAGAATAAGTCAGTATTTCATCCAAATTTCTGGGAGCCATAGTGCGTTGTAATTGGGGAACAGGCGGCCCAAGAGGAGGAGGGGGAGGGTAATAGTAATTGGCAGGGGCAGGATAAAAGTACT
Organism: Ogataea methanolica; assembly: GCA_001600755.1. Classification (NCBI taxonomy): domain Eukaryota; kingdom Fungi; phylum Ascomycota; class Pichiomycetes; order Pichiales; family Pichiaceae; genus Ogataea; species Ogataea methanolica. The sequence goes on from BCKW01000010.1 coordinate 189,323, forward strand.
GATGAGGAGGAGGTGGTAACTGTTGTTGATTGACCATGTTACTTGGATTGTTATCAACTTTTCCTGGCATCAAATTCCCTTGTATGCTACCTGTATTTCCTGTGCTGTCACCACTGCCAGCGCTACCTCCTCCAGAAACCGTGGCTCCTGCACCTGTAGCGCCAGCGCTCATTGCGTATAAACCAGATGAAGATGGAGGCTGTAGTTGTGGTTGTGGGATATAAACAGCCATTGGATATGAATTGGGGGATAGATCCGGTCTAAAAGCCATTGCTTCCTTTTTTTTGAATTGGTTGGTTAGGAGGGGTATGTGTTGTTGTTTGTGATTTTTGGGTAAAAATTAGTTGAAAAGGAGAGATAAGAAAAGTAAATTATTAATACGAATTGAAGGGGGTAATGGAAGCAGAAAAAACAACAAAATGGGTAGTATATGACCGGATCTTAAGGATTTTGGATTGTTCCAGGGTAAAATGTAACAAGCAAGAGAGATATATTGGTAGAGATAGGTGGATCAATGGGGATGTGCAAGTATTAAACGGGGTTGGAATCAATCAATTAATGAGTCCAATCAATCAGTCAATTGGTATCAGATCGGATCAGGTTGTAGAAAAACAATTTAGAAATTTTAAAAGGTGGGACATGCATTTCAAGGCGGTGCATATAGTGTACCTGATTGCAAAGTTTGGGGGGGAGGGGGGTTAAACTATACTACTTGAGAGTCTTGAATAAATGAATGATGCATATATAAATGAGATACAGGATTATATAACGTCAATCAGTATTTTAGAATACACACAGTTGTATATATGGAGGTATATAGTACAGGTTTCAAAAGTTTTGGTAACGTTCGAATCGGGAGTAAAGGGACGGAGTGGGAATAAGACAATAATTAGCGATTGTTCTTGCTGTTCTTATTTCTATGTTTGTTTTTGTTCTTGAAGACCCTGCTGCTGTTATTGTTATTATTGCTGAATCTTCTGGCTTTTTGAGCACCCTGTGGCTTCTCTGGAGCAGCGAATCCCAACTCTTTAGCTAAAGATGATTCAAGACTAATACCAAACTTCTCTATTCTTTTCAAGCTTGCCTTCAATGCTGGTAATTCATCCTCGTTACCAAACTTCTCTGCTCTAGCGATCTTCTTGGAGATTAAATCAACAGCTGCTTCTTTTAATTCGTCAGGACTCAAAGCTTTCCGTTCTTCCTTAGGAGCTGGGGCTGGTTCGCTTGCTTGGGTTTCGGTGACAAGTTCAGTTGGTTTTTCTTCAACGGCAGTTGGAGCATCAGGAGGAATCACAGTAGCAGCTTCAGTGGCAGGTGCTGTTTCAATTGGTGCTTCTGGAGCAGCAACATCCGGTGTTGGTGCTTCTTCTTCAGCATCTAATTCGGCATCAATCTTGTCAGATTCTTCTAATCTGCTAATCAAGTCAGCTTTAACCCCATTAATTGGCAAGCCCCTTGCCTTTAAGATGTCTTTCAATTGTGTAACCGTTTGTGTAGAGTATGACGACATCTTGTTGCAATATTGTGTTGTTCGGGGGATTTAAAATCTGCTTGTATATTAAGCTCGGTACAATCTAAGTCCGATCACGCGTGTTTCAGTGGGTATATAAGTGAAGTAACAGTAGAATTTGATCCAACTGGGTCTATTTCAGCGATGACTGAGCACAATAAGGTGTATAAATGTTGTGTACAACGACCAAGGCCCTGTTCCTGTGGTCTCTCTCTCGGTGTTCTCCCCAAAGTTCAAACAAAACACGCTGTTGTTCTCCTCGCAGTCTCCCATCGACACCCAAAGAGGAATTACGTGGCGTGTGACACTGTATTTTTGTGGCTTGTGAATGTTTATGCGCAAAAAATTTGATTCTGTGTGAATTCAAACCCCCCAATTAAAGAGAGTTCTTTGTTCGAATGATGAAAAGGTATCGGATTCTAATGCTCTTCTTGATATTGTAAAAGGTATTGATTATCTTATATAATTGCAAAATGAGTGAAGAAGCACCTATCTTGGCCCCTACCTTGGAACCTGTCCATGTTACATACTGTGGAGTTTGTACTTTTCCTGTGGAGTTCTGTGAATTTGGAAAGCTGTTCAAGAAATGTAAAGTTTGGTTGGAATCAGCACATCCTGACCTCTATGCTAGTTTATACTCTGAAAATGCCAAACCACAGGGATCTTCTTTATCCTCTGAAAGGGAAGCTAAAATGACCGAATCGTTAGCTAAAATGCAACTCAAAGAAGAGAGAAAGATGCAAAGAGAACGAGAAGAGTTAGAAAATTCAAAGGTGTTGATCAAAAGAATTCAAAGAACGAAACACAAGGCAGTTATCAGCATTGCTGGCTTAGAGGTGTTTGATGTTGACATGAAGAAGTTGGCCAAAACTTTTTCTTCTAAATTTGCCACTGGTGCCAGTGTGACCAAAAACGCTGAAAAGAAAGATGAAGTTGTCATTCAAGGTGATGTCGGTGACGAAGTTGAGGTTTATTTACATGATTTACTAGCTGAAAAGGGTTTGACTAATGTCAAAGTTGAACAGGTTTCCGAAAAGAAACCAAAGAAGAAGCCCAATCCATAAATTTAGCTCCATACCCATCTACCTCTCCCTCCCTCATTTCAACTTTTGAGATCCTCTATCTCCATCCCCCTCCCTCCCCCTGTTATACGATCTTTTTAAGGTAAAAGTCACACATAGATGCATGACTTTTCTGTAATGCAACGTTAATATGTTATGTTTTTTTGATATTCACATACATCTTCCAGTAAAGTACCGTCAATATACCCACAATATCACTGCTTGTTGCAATAATTGGTTGATTGATTATCTAATGTGTAGTGTAATCATTCTCAAGAGCCGCTCAAACGCAAACTAATTTTCAGAATTTTTCCATTCTCGTCAATAGAAAAACGTTTATTTCAATTTAATTATCCATTATTGTTTTGGTCATGGGTCCACAAAAACCTCAAACAGTTATACTGTCACACCTCTGTTTGATCCTGTTCTTCTGGTCTTGTACATATTGTGAATGATATCATATCTTTCCATTGTCTTTTTGAAACTCTAAGAAGATAAACATTAGAACTGGCACTATACAAAAGATCTGAACAAATTATAATTGATCTAATTGAAAACGCAACCCACCTCATTCAGCCTATACGTTATACAAATATAAATCAAAAAAGAAAAGTCGCGAATAAACAAAAGGTTCGAGCTACCGGTACGCAACAATGTCTTTCAATGATGTGCTTAAAAGAGGTGATGAGCACCTTTTATCCAATCGACCAGAAAGTTCAAGACTTTGGAATGCATTCTCTCATCTAACTTGTGTAGCTGCCGTTGGCTTTTCTAAAGTTGTCCTTAACGTTTTTTACAACGTGAATTTAAAGGGATTACATAACATTGATCAAGGATTATCCAAAGCCAGAAAAGAAAACAGGGGTTTCATTACAATGATGAATCACATGTCAGTTTGTGACGATCCATTTTTGTGGGGGTGTCTTCCATGGAGATATTTTTATGACTTGGATGATATTAGATGGGGGTTAGGTGCTTCAAACGTTTGTTTCACAACTCCTGGACTTACCAGATTCTTCTCATTAGGTAAGATCCTACCTTGTGAAAGGTTTGGAAGAGGTCCATTCCAAGATAGTTTAGATGCTGCTGTTAGAGTGCTTTCGCCAGATGATACTTTAGATTCTAATCACATTTTCCAGTCCGTTTACGACAAGAAGGAAACCAAATCAAGAATAGTAACTGGTGGTATATCTCTTACTGAAGTCAAATCATTCTATTCGCCTTCGTATACTCCGCCAGTTCTAAGATACAAAACTTCATGGCTGCATGTTTTCCCTGAAGGTTACGTTTGCCAATTGAAGCCTCCACATAACAACTCGATGAGATTTTTCAGATGGGGCACAGCAAGGCTTATTCTAGAACCTACAGTTGCTCCAGTCATCGTTCCTATTTTCTCAAACGGATTTGAAAGAATTATGCCCGAAGGTAAGTCTGAAGGATTTGCAGAAAGCATCTTGCCTCAAAATATAGGCGCAGAGATCCTGGTTAATATCGGTAAACCATTAGATGACAATATCATTGAATTATTCAGAAAAGAATGGAAGGATCTGTGTGTTAAATATAACGATGCATCATGTCCTAATGATCTGTCATTTGAATTGAAGTTTGGTAAAGAAGCAAGAGATTTACGCTCCAGAGTCTGTAGTTATTTAAGAGAACAGGTTGCCAAACTAAGGCTTGAGAATGGGTTTGAAGAAGAAGATTCCCGTTTCAAATCTGTTGATTTCTGGAAAAAATACACATCGTCTAAAGGTGAAAGCGATCCTGATATTGAATTTGTCGGCATAAATTGGGCCATCAAAGAATACCAAAAGGATGTTAAGAAATATGATGAGTACGGTAATTATATCTCTGATAATAAATAAACAAGTTGAAAACAATCGACTTAAATGTGCTCTTTAATGAGATTATTGAATACCTCGCATCATCCCCTGTTTGGCTTTTGTTTGGCTCACTGCTAACTTGTATATATATGTATATCTTTCCTTATATTTATTCATACGCTTTGGATGTTTATAAAGTCACCCTTTTCGAACGATTAATATAAAAGGAATATGCTAATGAATCCTAGATATTCCTTCCCAAAAAATAGAGATGCAAATGAACTGCGTCTATCGACTTCAAACTCGATATCGACGTAAGCCACAAGTAACTTTTCATTAGCCACGTTTTGTCTAATACACCATCCACCCTATATTTGAGGCTGGTGCACCGACACAGAGATCTACCCCACTTTCTTCATTGGTATTCTGCTTTTGTATAAAACTACTTTCAAACTTTGAACTATTTAGACAATTCATTGAAAGCTCTGTAATAGACTCAGTTCTTGAGCATTGTATATCTTTGTGTCAGTCGACAGAAACTAGAAAATAAAGAAGACACGATGTCAAGGCTGATAAAACAAAATGGACTGATCTCAAAGGTGTTTGAACAACTCGTAAAAAATTCACTGCTTTCAACCACAGCTACCACCAATAGTACATCCATTAGGCATTACAGTATATCCATAAGGCCCAAAGATCATAATAGACCAGATTTCAATCAATTGGGTAGCCAGAGTCGTTTTGCTCAGATTAACGGTTCGTTCAAAGTAACTGCAGTCAGACATCAATCCTCTGTTCCATCCCCAGATCTAGCAGACATAGAAAAGCTAACGAAAAAACTCAAAAGAGATCTCAAATCAATGATGAATGCCACAAATTCTGCACCTAAATCAAAAGCAAAAAGGCTTAAAGCTGATTTAATCGAGTTAATAAATTACTTACCGAATGGAGAATTCGATAAACAGGACCTTTATTTCATTACCAAAGTTGTCAATAGTGTGGATGTATTTGATTCTCCATTGGATATATTGAGTCCTGATGAGTTAATGGCAATTTTGAGAAGTGTACTGCCTGCAATGACTTTGGAAGATGTTCGCTACATTGATTTCTTCCCAAGGTTTTATAATGCCATGAGAGGATCTACACCATATCAAACTGATCGACTAATTAGACTGCAACTGTTTGAGATTTTTTTGAACTATGTCATGCTCAGTGATAAAAGGCTGAGTGTGGTTCAAATTATAGACGCTTTCATCAAGGAAGAAAAAACGACCAGAGGTGATGATGTTACTAATGAAGTTATTGATATTACTTTGGAAGCCTTCAAGTTGGCCAAACCTGATACAGACATTGTTTTGAAATTAGCTGAACTTTCAGATCTAGAAACTAAAGAAAGGATTGACTCGCTATTATCTAACTTTTTTATTGCAGGTGATGCAGAAATCGGTAATAACTACGAGGAAAATGATGTCAATTTGAAATTGATGGGCATATTGCAGCAAATTAAAGAAAAAGTTGAAGCTCCTTTGGAAGAGTACATAAATTTGCTATATTTCGCTACAAAGAACTCCTTTGACGATTGTTCACTACAGATATTGACGAATATATCCAAATTGACAAAATCTTTTACTAAGTTTGAATTGTTGGATACTGTTAGAAACGACGAGCTGTTTGCAATTGTTTCATCTGCTTTAAAATTCCAGGATTTTGAACAATGTGCAACAAAACTAATAGACAATTTGATTTTAAAGCGTGATTTCAGTGAATTCTCAGAAATGGAATGGGTTGCTTACTTGCAATTGAATATATACGAATTGAAAGATTCAAATACCGCTGATGAGGCCATCGCTATCATTGAAGACATTAACGATAGACTAACTAACGACTTCCAAAGAGACTATAAGTTTGATAGTATTAATACTTATAACTACTGTATCGATGTTTTATGTTACTCCAAGAAGTCCATTGACTTCATAGAATCATTTACAGAGTTATTTGATGATAGATACAGTTTGGCAAGAGATGCACATTCTTTTGCCACATTAATAGAATATCATTTGAAAACAGACAACAACTATAGAGAATGCTTAGACTTATTTGAAAGATCTCTAGAAGAATTAGTCAATTGGGATGAAGATTATGGTGGGATGTACATGCCAACATTATTCAAATTGATGACGGCTTATTGTAACGATAGTCAGGATGATGCATTTGCTAAGGCAGGGTTCTATAAGAAATTAAGAGGTTTTGGCTTTAAGATAAACAAAGCTGCATTAACAGCATTAACAAAAGTGTTTTTGAATTGCCATTATATTGGGGATGCATTTGGGTTGTTTAATCAACAGACAGTTGAACTAGAAGACGGTGTGAAATTTTCCGTTGATCAATACCCTGAGTTATTCCATGCTTATCATGAATACATAATCACATCAAAGCACGACATTGAACTAAATTGGTTCATTTACGAATTTTTAGATTCAAAATTCGATATTCCTTACAAGTATTATCCTGATTACCTTCAATTTTTCACTTCTGTTGCTAAACCATACTGGGTGCTCAAAATTTTTGCAAACATGAAGAAACTAAGCAAAGAATTTAAGCTTCCTCCACCAAATGAGCAAATATACACATACTTATTTAAGGCATTTGGTAAAAGTGAGTACGAAAAGGGGGTCTTCAACCTTCATTTATCCATGAAAATGGATCTGTCCATAAATCTGAACATGCAGTTGCTAAATTCGTTGATGGAGGCTTATACATCTTTACAAGATCCGTTCAAAGTGAGAGATGCCTTTAATCTTGCGTTGACATTACCAAGAGAGCATGGTTTGAACCAGGAGAGCTGTTACTGGATGTTAAAATCGTTGAAGTTTGCATCTTTAGGCCACGTCAAGCAGTTGTACTATAACTTCTCTCAGTATGATATGGTTCCGGATTCTAAAATTTTTGGAGAGTATCTAATAGCTAATTGTTATTTTGAACAGTATGGTTCTGCATTTGGTATATTGGAGGAACATTATAATAACGGTGATGTTCATTTGATAGATAGAGATGTTTTAAAGAATATGCATAATTGGTGTTTGAATTCAGAAGTCAGAAAGCAGTTGGATACTTTTGCAAGCAGTAACTATCCTGAAATTTGGACAGAGTTGAAAGACAGTGGGGAGTTGCTGGAGGGTGAAGAGGAAACACCTTCTTTGTTAGAAAGTGCTTATGACGACGTTGGGTTTGACCTCAGTATATCTGATAAATAATTAGAGTTCTACTTTTTCTGTATTCGTCATACCTCATTTGCTTATTTATTCATTTCATATCTTCATTTAATGCACTTATGCATTATGTATATACATATATAGAACGACTATAAAAAGTTCGAAAGCTTCATTCAATTCTTCTTTTGAGGCTGTCCGATATGCGTTCTATTGACCTTTGTGGCAAACCGTAAAGAATTCAAAGTTTCGTTAAAATGCTTGATATTACCAGAAATATTAACAAACATCAAAGTCTTTGAATTCCCACCCAACGAGTACTGTAATAAATAAGTCAACTTTGAATTTCTATAAGGAATGTGTTGGTTTTGATTACAGAGGGAGAGTATCACATCACCAAGAGAGCTTAATGATCTATTAATTGACTGTGTTTCTTTCAATCTGTCACCGGTGACTAGAGATTGAGATATTCTTTCAGATCCGGCTAAATCAATCAAATTCAACTTTCCATTAACGGTTTCGCAAGTTTTGTAATTGACTCCCTTCAAGTATATGATGAAGATAGAGTGGGATCTGGATGATCTCATATTTGAATTAGTTGATGCGGTGACTCTGTTTCTATTTGCCGTTTTCAAAATGTCGTTCACTTGTTCGGCATTTTCAAGTCTGATCGTCGTTAGATCTGTGATTGTCGTAGTTTGAGTAGCTTCATCGTGTTTTATCTCATGCTTTACCATGTCAAGGTTTTTCAAGTATGAAGAGTTTGTCAAATCGTTGATGTTCTCGTTGTAAATCTCAAGAAACTGACCATAGATTTCAAACTCCCAATTAGACTCCTTCAGTTGCTTAGCTGTTGAGAATATCTGACTAACGGATCTTGGTATTAACCCATCGTTTGGGTTGGACATTGTGTGTGTTTTACCAGAGCCTGTTTGACCATATGTAAATATGCAAACGTTGTAGCCATCAAGTGCACTTTGAACTAGCTGGCTTATCTCGTCGAAAATTTCAGAATTTGTAGAGCTTTGGTTGAACACTTTATCGAATCCAAATTTGTACGTCTTTGAAGTGATTTTGTTATTGAATGTATGTTTGTTTTGGTTCGGGTTTTGAGGTTCGGTTATTGTAATGTGTTCTTTCCCATCGTGACAATCTGAGAAACTGGACGTTTCGGTCTTGAAGCATTCTTCAGAATCATTCGGTCTCAGTCTGCAAAAAACTCTAATATTTCCTTTCAACTCTTGAAGTTGGTTGTGTAGTTTCCTTCTCGTAGCCTCTTCGTTCAATAATTTCTCTTTCAACCCCAAAGACGCTGCCATGTAGTGTTCCGATTCTTTGCCCAGCCTTTCCAATTCTAATTCCTTTTCCATTATTTGTTTCTTTAAAACCGTGATTTCAGAATGTATTTCAAAAGTACTCTTTTCATATATAGATGATTTTGCCCTCGCATTTTCAAGTGAGTCAGCTAAGGTGGTATGTGTAGCTCTTCGCTCAATTAAATGTTGCTGTAAAGTCTTGATTTGCTTCTCAATGTTTAATATTTCGTTGTCAATCGACTGCTTTTCCCTAGAAAGTGATGCTTTCTCATCTTGAATCTTTGTTTTATAATCTTCTGCGTTTGACTCAAATTCATTTTTCATGTTATCGATATTAGTTTTTAATTCTTGGTCAAGCTTTCCATAGGAGTTTGTGATATCATTTAGCTGGTTCGTTAATTCAATTTTTCTTTTGTTAAAAGCTTCCTGTTTCTGTATCACAATATTTTGGGTTCTGGCTTCATAATTCTCGCTTATTTCATCAATTTTCAAGTTAAATTCTAGCTCTGTGTTTTGTTTGTAAAGTTGAAACTCATCTATCAAGTCTTTGAGATCATGTTCAAGTTTGAACCCTAATCCTGATAGCTCACTTTCCTTGCCTTTGTACGCTCTTTCCAATCCCTTGTATTGTGTGTCTAGCTTCTCCAGTTCCAACTGCATCTCCGGCAAGCCTGACCTTAAGTTCCATAGCTCTGTCTTCAATTGATCAAGCTCTGCTTGATGAAGCTCCTTGATTCTTTGAATCTCAATAAGCTCACGCTGTTTGTCGTTGTGTATTTTCTCTATTAAGTTCATATTTCCACTCATCCTCTTCTTTTTAGCTGGAGACGTACCAGGTGAGAAATTTCCTTTCCTGCTAGAAGAAAAGTTAGGCATGTTCTTATATTGAATTGACTTATAGATATGAAAATTGCCTGAAATCCCTACTCAATTATGAGATATATTTATAATTATTTGTTGACTCTCAATGTTAATTAAAAATTATGATCAGTAATATATTAGCTCTGAAACTTATCTCCTTGAATCATCTTATGAATCAGATAGATTTGCAAATCTCAAAATCGAAATGTAAACAAACAGAGATTTCTGACGCATACATATCGATAACACCTAACACCACCATTGTTTATTAAGGGACCGGATGATAAAAGAAAAGGTGGAAAGTTTTGGTTCTATGAGTGGATTAAAGCACAATATTCTGGTATTCAACAGCTATAATCAATAGCTATTATATTCTAGTGGAATGAAATAGTTCTTTTGTTTCCTCTAGGCGCCGTTGCTAAGTTTGAAAGTTTCATCTGGTTGGCTCAACCCGATCTCCCTCGCTCTTAGAAACACTTATCAGAGAATCGATTGCACTAAATCTTCTTTGAGTTCCTCTTTCTCAATCTTTTTTTTATTTGGTATAAAGCCAATAGCCTTGTCTTTAGAGTTCTATTGGAGGTGAAAAATAGAAACCCCAAATTTCATTCTATGAATCCAGCGCCCTCAATAGGAGGTTAATACTCACGCGAAAGCTGCAACTTACAAGATCCCCCTATTCTATAATTTCACAGGCTTTTTGCTTTTTCCAGTGTCTTTTAACAACGTTAATGCGCAATTTTGTGCTTGGCGATAATAGAGAAATGTTCCTATTGACTTATTTCACGGACAACATCCACTAAAATGTGACGTGTAAGGAATCAGGCGCCAGCTGAGGTAAAGGATGCCCCATCCAGGGATAAGCATCCCTTTTTAGTACATTGCTTACTATGTTGATTACCAAGCAATGAAGAATTTTTCATTAAGTTGTCGACGACTTCGTTGACATTCAGTTGTTATTTAAATATGTTTGTATTTTCCTATTACTGTTTAGATCCCTTTTGGGATTTACGAAAGGACAAGTTTAAGAAGAATTTTTTTTTTATATAGTTTTAGTTTGACTTAATTTATAGTTTAATTAGTTTAGTTAATAACTTAGTTAGAAGTTAAGAACTAATGCATTCCACATTAAAGAAAGAAACTCAATTTTTAAACGACTAAAGTGAACAGTGCCCAATTCATTACACAATCGTGTAAGGTACTCATCCTTCTTTCACATCCTTATCCTACTTTCGTTACTACTTTCGGCCTACGGACTTTGATTACTAATTACTTGTTGTTGATCCTTTATTACTAATTATCTATTACTAATTATTCATTACTAATTCCTTACTAAAATTAGTAATCCCCTTTTATTGTTTTATCTTTTGAATTGTTCCCTTTTTGACCTTATTATATATTTTGTGTATTTTCCCTTATTTTGTTTAGATTCCTTTTCCTATCGATTTGATAGAAAGATCATCAAATAGAATATCAACTTTTTATTCTATCAGTTTTAAATAACTATCGAACCCTCTCAAATCGTAGCTCATCCGATATAGTGTAACGGCTATCATGGTCCGCTTTCACCGGGCAGACCCGGGTTCGACTCCCGGTATCGGAATCTATTAAGCTAAAGTTTTTTTACTTTTTGAATCCTTCCCTCTCTTAGTATAAGTGCCCGCAGAATAAACAATAATATTAAGCATTCATATTTTTTGCTTCTTGGCCTGAAATCAAACAAAAACAGATTAATTTTTTAAGGAGGAAAAAAGAAATCCCATCTGGGGATTTGCTCGATCATTGTGCTTCACTAAAAAACTTTGGTTGTAAATTGCCTTGATTTCTTAAATTCTTGCAATGAAGTATTCGTCAGGTTTTTTTTCAAGGATAAAACTAGAATTAAGGCTCCTTGTTAGCTTTCAACGAACAATAAATGTTATCCCAAGGGATTTATTTCGCTGGACAACCCCCCATTATATCCTAACCCAATGAAATCATTTTAAAAGGAAATTAGTGCCCACAAATTTGTGACAACAATTACGTTGTATCCTTGAGGGACCGCCACCACCACCAAGATCATCTTTCGAGCTTTCTTCTTTGCATGCTGCACTACTTGTGATGGTTTAAAATATCTGCACCCTGCCAGTTGTAAAATGAGATGATTTAGAACGTTTCATTTCTTTAGTTTTGTTTGATTTCTAACAGGGATAGATCAAGAGAAGGTGAAAATGGATAGAATATATCTATTATCTCCATTCATTCCTTAAACAAGATGAGAATAGATATAAAAGTAGGCTACATATCTTTATTTGAGAAACATCTTTGTGCTTCCTTTTTCAGTGCCAAATTCAAAAAGCAGAAGACGCTTGATACTGCAGTAAGATGGACCTGGAATTTACAGTACTTTCCCTAAAGTTGCTCTCTTTCCTACAGACTCTGCATGTGATCAGCCTCAGACTTCGATAATGGATGCAGTGAATTAAGATAAAAAAAGCATGCGTACTATGTCCGTTTTATTCTATCTTATGAGGGGAGAAATAATATGTCTCCTAACAGTGGTGGGGCTTCTGTTCGGCCCTGGAAAAAAAAAGAACAAGCCGACGACTAAAGCTTCCTGAATTATCTTCTTATATCATTAAATTAACTCGGCAATCCAAAGCAAATAATAAATATTCGCTTAAGAGAAAGTCTATTGATCATTCGCTAGTTCGGCGTGCCTGTGGAGGCGGTATGCATGCAATGCTATGCACTTGCGCATAACATCACCAACCTAAAACCTGTTCAACCACGATATTCTTCTAGAATCAATGAAAGGATCCTTCCATCAAATCCAAAGAAATAGTGGGGACCACATATTCATGCCTTTATGATAGAAATCGGATTGCTTTATTACAGTGTGTTTAAATTCCCTGGCGCTATTCTTGCTAGCGCAACCAAAGCAAGAAATAGTGATTCGTTTTCAAACCCTGTAAAGTACATTTTGTCGGGAAAGGATCAAGATCTACTAATATGTACCAATCTTAAAATTTGAAATCGATCTTTGATTCCATTTTATTTATTCAAAATACGTTACAGCTTAGGAAACTTCTTTAGCAAAATCTAATTGTTTCTGGATGAAATTCAAGGGAGATACAGATTCATCTGGTGTTGCATATGCTACGTTTTCTGGTAACCATAACTGAAAAGCAAGTTTAGCAAGAACGACACCAAAAACAAGCATTCCTTTGTTAAGAAATTCTGCTTGGTTGATGCCAATGCAAATCAGTCTAAAACTGTCTTCTCCGATGTAGAACAGGAGTTTTTCTGGCAGATGAAGGAGGAAAAAATCTTGAAATTCCATCCCAGGCCAGGTTTTTGCACAAATGCAAGATGCATATTGTTGAATTCCAAGAATAATAAGCTCACTGCTGTTTACCAGGAACATATTCTGATGATATATGGTATTTTTTTTTTTTACCTGTTACCAGAAAATAAACCAGCATGTAAATCCACTGCGTCGCTTCTCTAGTGCATAAATTTAAGAGGCTGCGCATAGAATAGTACATCTTCAAATCAAGGTGATATTCACCGCAGGTAGCAACAGATCATCACATGGTCCTGAATTGATAAGACGATAAACCATGAACTTTTAATAGTAAAATAACATTAATGATCTATTCAAACCCCTGCCCACGACAAATGGACCGTTCAACTGGCTTAATCATAAAATTTGACAACTTATCGTTCACTGATCCCTTATTTGTATCCTTATATGCCAACAGCACAATAACTAAAGCTCTAAATTTTATGAGTTCTTGCATACAGGTGGCACGTTGGTTATCACTATATTCAAAACTATTCACTTGCAGAACGTATGAGAAGAAAAGGCATAGAAAAAAGAGAACACGAACACACGTCAAAAGACAGAAAAACGGAAATGTAGAATACACTTTGTTGTTTGATATAGAATTTTTTTGATCTGTTGAAGCAAACCAGGAAAACAAGCAAGCATATATTCTGGTTTGAACAAATAAATTGGCTAATGAATATATACCTAAATTTTATTGACAGTATCGCAAAGTGACAATCAAATATAGCGAAGAATAACAAAACAGAAAACATAATCTGATTTTGATCTATTTCAAGTATATCCGTTTAGAGAGTCCAAATTCCATTCCCTTATAAGACTATACTAAACCGAAAACAATTCTCATTTTCATAAATATACATTGTATCTGTTTCTTTGCTTTGCTTATTATTTCCATTCCTTTTAAGTTTAACAATATAGCAGTCTTGAGAAAAGTGTTATAATCCAGTCTTGATTACTGACTTGTTCTTCAAATTAGCCACACATTCCTTCGACTTCAGAAACTAAGGCAAAAACTGGAAAATCCCTAAGACACTATATGAACCATTCAGAAAAAAATAGGTAAATGAGTACCGATAAGCCAAAAGGTATCAAGCTCCCGTCATTCAATGAGCTTACGAAAACATTTCCACAACCAGGAAAAGAGCCAGTAGAAGCTCATGAAACAAGATCGCCAAGGATTACAGTTCTTCCTCCATTAGTTGAAGATAGAGAACCACAAAGTGCACACCCCATCACCCCAGTTTCTAGTTTACCTATTGAATCAGGGCAATCAAGTTATGAATTTCCTTCAAGGCACAACTCTTTCCAAGCTCGTCTGCCTGTCGAGTACCCACAACCTAACCAAGAGTTTCAGCAGCAATCTCCAAAACAACCACCCGAGAATCCCATTTATCAGTCACATATACAGCATGGACAGCAACATCCAATGTATAATCAATATCCTGTACGACGTCAGATTTCTCCAGATCCGCAACAAATCGAAATGGAATACTATCAGCATCAACACGAACAATCTATGATTTCACAAAATCCTCCTCCTCCACCACCAGGATATCAGTTTACTAGTGGACCAGGTCACCCACAGCCACAATACACACAAGAGCATTCCCAATCTATCAATTATGAGAACTTCCCGTCTGGGTACCATCATGATCAAAGAGTTATGTCTTCGCATTCCCTGCCACAACACCAGCATCCAGCTGGGCATTATGAGCCTCAAATTCCGCCCCAAGGTCAAAAGCCATTTGAACACCAAGCTCATATTCAAATTCCAAGGCCAAGGCCCGTAGATCAAGAAGAAATTGAACCAGCTATGAACAATGAATTTTGGCATTCAAAGCAAAATTTCAGGTTTCCTCCTGGACCTCCCCCTACTCAAACACCAGCGCAACTTCATCATCCACCGCAACCACCACCACCCCAAGACCAACTGCTGAAACCTGATTTCAATCCAATTCAGTATCACCCACTACACCAACCATCAAATCCACAACAACAGCACCAACAGCAACAACAACAACGACCACATCCACCTCATCAAATGCAGATCTCTCCAACTCCCCAAGCTTATATGCAACATAGTCCAATGCAGCACCAACATCATGGCCACCCTCCACCGAGACCTTCTTTTTCTGAACAGATCCCACTTTTACAACAACAACCACCACCACCACCTCCACCACCACCTCAACAGCAACTATTACACAGAAGATCGCAAAGCGGGCAAGCATATTTCCAACAGCACCAAAGGCGACATTCTGGAGTGTCAACAAGAAACAGTCGTAGCAGAGGACATACTAAATCAGTTTCAGTTTCTCCAAGACCAAGACAATTATCGGAGGTTAGATCATCAAGGTTTGACCAGCAGTTGAGAGTTTTCCAAAAAATTAAGAGTTCATTTAATTTATTTGGAAACATCAACCAATTTGGTGAATTTGACCTTGCTAGAAACATACCAGCCGAGTTTGAAAACCTCAATCCCAATGACATCGATCAGTTAAGTAGACTTCACAGATTTTTAGTCAATTTCCCAGAATCTAAATTAAATAACGTTTTATACAATTTAGAGGAATTACAAAACACTATTGAATCATGGAGACTTTTCAAATCGAAGTCTATATCAGAGAATGCTGGAGCTTCTGCATATTTGGGATTTGGTAGTTCAACTGTCGCCTCTCGAACACCAACAGATGCGAGTCTAAGAAGACCGTCGAATGCTAATATCAATACTTCAATAGCAAACACATCGACAAGTTCAAATATAAGTATAGCTGCCAATCCACCGATAGATTCAACTACCAGAGCTGGCAACTCCAGCTTTAATAGATCACCATTTCGTGCCGTTGATGGTAGAACACCAACAACAAATAACAAGAAACAAAAAATCCATCAAACTCACAGACCAACTAGATCTGAACCTATAAACATTACAGGAGAAGCTGCGTTTTTGAAAGTTGATCCTCCAAAGCCATTGATTTTTAGTTCTACCGATGATTCTAAAAACAAACCGAAGTTTGTTCCTCAAGGTACTTTACACCAGGATCTAGGAGTAAAACCAAAAACAAGATGCATGCAATGTGGGTCAGTAAATACACCGGAATGGAGAAAAGGGCCTTCTGGAGCTAGAACCTTATGTAACGCATGTGGATTATTTCACTCAAAGTTGGTCAAACAAAAAGGAGCTGATGAAGCTGCTGAGATTATGAGAAGTCGGAGAGAAACCGGGAAAAGTGCAGATCGACGAATTAATGGATGATAAGCGTCTTTCAGGGTTTTCCCTCATCCTATTGTAATACATTTGAACTGTATAAGATCTTTATATATATGTATATTTATACTTAATTTGTACAATTAATGTAACCTTCAAAAGATTCAAACAGTGGGTTGTGTTTCGGTGATACTCTTTTAGCGTACAAGTTTTACCGAGATAAAAATCTCGAGCTTCCTGGCTTAATACCTTTCTGGAAAGCTTGTATCGGGTGACAACTATTATATGTAATCTACAGTAACATGACAGATAGGATACACACCAAAGGAACATAGATTAATCCAGATCCAGTCACCCCATGATTATATACTGTCATTTAAACAATAGACGTGATCTCGTTAACAATAAGTTCCGCATAACTCACATTCCCGCACACTCGAATTGCCACCAAAATTCCAGGCGCGGAGGGCGTGGAACCAACCAACCCCAGGGGTTGCCTAAAGTGGAACAATTGCCCCGCTATACATACCGTCGAATATTATATCACATCATGTTAGGATTAAGTCATTGGGATATGCGGGACGGAGATTAGGTAATTGCGTGTAATTGTGAAGGTGAGCCGAGTCATATCAGACATTCCAGTCCTTAATTTAGTTGACCCTTTCACAGTTCTCACACATCGTGGTATTGTATATAAATATTTACCACTTTATTCCTTTCTCTTATATATATATTTATATAATAGTTCCTCCAGTTGGAAGACTAGACAAAATATTCTCTATTGTTATACGTAATCTAATAATAGCCAGATCCGGACACATCATTCATAATAAACTACTAAACGTTGTATTGAGTAGGGTTATATAGTGTAGTAGTTTAACTATATTCTCGGTATACGGTCGAAAGGTCGTAACCTAAACACTTGTTTCTTCGGTGAATATAGCTTGACTAGACTAAAAGGTAAAAGGACTATAAAAAGGTGTACATACGGAATTCATGATCCCTCTTAAATAGACAAAAACCCCTTTAGCGAAGTGTAATTTGGGGCGCAAAGCTTTGTTTACTGACAAACCTTTACACCTCTTATTCATCCATTATATTACCTAATCATCCTTAATGGCAATCTATAGGAGATCACCATTGCACATAAACCCCAATATGCATAATATCGGATTTGATTAAACTGAATCAATTCCTTTGAATCGTTCAATGTTGTAAGCCTACTCGTACACACATATTAGATATAAATATTAATGGAATCCTTGATATGATCTACGGAATATTGTAGACCAGAGACAATAAATATGCTTTTTAAACAAGCCAGAATACAGGCAGATAAATCGAAAGCTGGTGGCCAATAAACACATGAAGCGTCTTCGGAAAATCACGGATTAATCCAACCCACATTGAGCTGCTAAATATTCCGTGCCGTATGAATTTTCATGACAATGCCTAAGACGGAGGATTCCTTGCCCTTTGCGTATGTGGATACCAGCTGTGTTGGATGTCATTTTAATGGATGCTATTTGATGGCACGAGTAGATGAATATATATGCTATACAAGAGGTATCTGTATATCGTTGCCTTCTATGGTAGTAGTTCTATCAAACGCTGTCCATTTACCTCTCACTTCCAACCACTATCACGGAACTCCCCTCTCTCCCTCTGCTACCCCTCCCAGTCCCCCCGACAAAGTTCTTCCGCAACGCATGCGGCACCGCGCAGAAAATAATCCACAGCGCAGCAAGAGTTCCGAATTTCAGCCAACTTTCGCCAGCAGTGAGGACATGGAACGCCAACCAACTATATAAAATTGCGCATTTATCTCTCTTTGTTTGTACTTTCCCTTTTTCCTGATTGCACCCGATGTCGTCTTACTTTTTTGTCCTCTTTCTTCTATTTATCTCCATTACACTGATTTATGCCCTTAATTAATATTTATCAAAAGCAAAATCTACATCAGAATTTAAGACAAAAGTCAGACCTCGGAACAAAGATCTCAATATGTTCAGTTACAAGCAGCCAGATCTGAAAACGCCTGACAGTTTTACCCTAAATGCTAGAGAAGCGGTCATTCATAATTTATCTACGAGTAGGCAACAACACTTGCCGATACTTGAACAACCATATGCAAATATCCAACAATCTATAATACCTCAAAGAATACCCAGCTCTGCCAACCACAACAACAACAACAACAGCAACGTCCTTGATAGGGTGAAAACCGGTTCTTCAATCTTAGCCAGATTTGGCAAAAGAACAAACAAGCATTCAAGTCCGTCACTACCAAACTTATCAAAAACAACGTCATATGCTTCATCTATACATTCATCCTCAACAACTTCATCAACAGCATCAAATTCGGTTTTCTCGTCAAACTCTTCTATATATTCGAACAACTCATCGATAGATTCAACACTCCAACAGCACGATTACACTAAGTATCACTTTCCTACGACAACACCATCGCCATCATCCCCAAGTTATAACAACAGACTAGTTTTAAATTTAAGTAGCGTTTTAGATGAGATCAACTCAGATAAACATGCGATTAAAAATGCTGGAAGTCAAATATTTAACGAATTGAATTCAATTTTACGGACAACAAAAGCTAAAAACCAGGATTCGCCGGAAAAGCTGATCGATTGGAATCTAAATCTAATGCGTGTCTTGCTGTTTATCTATCAAAACAATGAACCTTTTGAATGGAAGAATAAGACAGTTTATGTTAAGGTTGATGATATTCATGCAAAATCTGCTTTGACTAGTGAATTAACAAAGATTCAAAAGATGAATAATCCCAAATTTAATTCATTTTTATCCCATGTACAAAAGAAAGAAGACAATAACAGCATCAAAAACAGTATTAGTGGAGAGTACTTTAACGAGACTTTTTTGTTGAAAGTTGAGAAAGTTGAAGAAGAGCATTTAAACCAGGATGACAATGAATTTGTCAATTTATTGATAAATTCAGAGCTTTTCAAAGAATTTCAAATTGACCCAAATTTCAAGAAATTAGTTGCCACTGTTTCAATTTCAAACTCTAAAAAATTAAACTTGAATAACTATAGAATGATTGCACTACGAAACTATTTCTTGAATTTACTAGTTGCTGCCCAGACTTTATTTGAGTTCCATTACAGTGATTTAATCGGTGTTAATGTATCTAAATTAGAATCATCAGAAAGAAAATTACTGTGGGATGGTATCCGAGAGAGAAACTTTGAGAAAATTCAAATTTTTGGTTGGTTATGATCACTCCACTATATATATTTCTCAATTCTCCATATAACTAATGAACATATTTTTAATGACCCCCTTTACATCTACTTATTTATTTAGAATCAATTTATTAAACGTACATGCTCTTTTATCATTAGTAAAGAAGTAAGATAAACAAAATACAAATAGGGAAAAAGTATTAAAATCTTCTTCTCTTTTCTTGGACTTTTTTGTAGTAAGCCTTGCCACCACTCAACTTCTTTTCTTGAACTTCGTTATACTTTCTCTTGAACCACTTCTTTGATTCATCATCCTTCAGCAACTCATCCACAAACCCAGTACCCCTCTTCTTACGATCAATTCTAGTGTAGAAGTCAGAAGCATCAGTCATGATAGTACCGACATGGATCGCCTCCGGAATCTTCCAGGACGCATCTTTCTTATAGTGACGTTTTGGATCAATCGATGATCTGTTTTTCAATACCGTTAAATCTCTCTTTAATTTCTCCGTTAGTTCAACTTTTGGTAATTCGAACCATTTTTCTGAAATACTTTTCGCAACAGCTTTCTTGCCACTATTACTGCTGCTTGGTAAAGCACTTGTTATTGGATCATTTAGTCTCTTAACTTCGTCTATCTTGGCTTCCCTTTTCTTACTCTTTAAAAATTCGCTAGGATTGTCTAAAACCGTTGTTTTAATCGAAGGTAAATTGTAAACAGATTTCTTCAACTCTTTGAATTTCTCTCTTTCACTGAGTATCTTTTTATTCGTTATCTTCGATGAAGATGAGGATAGGGATTTTAATTGTGCAAAAATATCATCAATTTCTTCGTCTTCGTCTTCTAAATACGTCTCGCTTGATGACCCGTTATCTAGTGAAGTTATACTTTCGGGTATTGGTGAAAAATTCCTTTGCATCATAGCTTAATATATGATAATGTGACCTGTTAAATGGTGTATCTGCTATACATATATATGCAACGGTGTTTCTGATTTTCTCTTCTGATATCTCCGTTAACTAGTGATTCAAATAAAGCAGTCAAAAAAATGCATAATAATAAAATTTTTTCTTTCTGTTTACTGAACACGTTATTATTCTGACAGCAAATTAGAATAATTTATTGATTTATTTATTTATAAGACAAGAAAGGGAGGTGTTTAAAAACACTCGGGAGGAAAATGAACTATATATAGGTGAGTAAAAATAGAAAAAATACAAAAGAGAGAGAACATTTAACTCTGTTCAACAAAATAAAAAATACGACATAGAAGAAGGAAAACAAAAGGACAAAAAAACATACAATCAGCTATAAAATTAAGGTCATCATAAAATAAAATGGTAAAAAAATAGTCAGTGAAGGATAGACCAATTGATAGAAAATTAAAGAGAATCTACATAACTGGGAAAGATTCGGATAAAGCAATTAATTTTTCAATACTCGCTAAATGCTTACCGTAACTACCCTTATTAATCAAATCCAAATATTCTCTGATCTTCATAATCAACAACTTCTTCTTTTCAGGTTCAATTAGTTCAACCATCTTTTGAACAACGTAGTTTGCAAATGGATCCTTCATCATTAAACTCAAGGCTGACTCTTCATCCAATTCAGCATTTAATTCCATGTTGTCTTTCAAGATTGCATTATAAATCTTAACTCTGTTTTCAACAGACTGATAAATGATACATTTCTCAACTGCGTTAGAAGCAAATTTATGCTTTGATAATTCAACCAAATTTGCTAAAACAGTGTTCAAAACTTCATCCGTATACTCAGTAGAACCGTGCTCGATGATATGTTGAATAACATAATTACCAAATTGATCTTGAATTAAGTAATAGATGTAACCTTTTAATTCATTTAAAATAAACTGTTGATCAGCAACGCTAGAAAATTCTAAAAGTCTCTGAATCACTCTACAACCATAAGGATGGGTTGATAAATGATAAATTTGGTCCTTCAATGAATCTAAGATAAATGGAATTTCGGCAATTGGCATACATTCAATAGACTTTTGGATAACATGGTTACCATTTTGATCTTTAACCATAGTCAAAATGCTGGCTTTAACTTCATCTAAAAGTAACAATTGATCAGGTAACTCTAAAACTTCTAAACATTTTTGAACAACTCTACAACCGTACATTTGTAGAGACAGCTGATTAAAACTGCCTTTCATTGACTCAAACAGAATTTTTCTTTGAACTTTGTTGCCATATTCAAAATATTTTTGAATAACATAGTTGCCAAAAACATCAGTTATTAGGTCAATAGAAAAACTTCTAATTTCATTGAAAATAGCTTCCTTATCTTGATCATTAGAAACTGCCAACTGCTGTTGAATAAATCTTGAACCATGTTGATCTTTAGCAAATTCGTAACCATGACCGTAAATGTCTCTCAAAGTATAATCTTTGTTCTTGTTGTTTCTAAATTCTTCTAATAATGGAGATCTAACAATATATTTCTTTTGCTTGGATGGTTTCGGAGACATACTCTTTTTCATGTTTTTAGAATTTGGTGGCATATCACCAGGAGATTGAACTCTCAAAGGCGAGTTTGAAGTAGCTGCCATCAAAGGAGAATTGACCATACCTGGTGTAGCACCTGACAACGTTGGAGAAACACTCATATTGTTAGGACCTTGAGGTTGACGTTGACCCTGAGTCTGATGTGCTAAAGGTTGGCCAGGTGCTTGACCTGGCATATTTGGAGGAGCAAACATACCATATGGGTTGAATGGAGGCATCATGAATGGAGACATTGATCTCTGCATTAATCCGGGTTGGAAGAACGCTTGCTGCGCGTTCAAATGGGCAGCAGCTGCGGCAGATGGACTTGTTGACTTAGTAGCATCACCATCCGCTTCATCAGATTCACCGGTAGGCTTTGATTCGTCAGATTGGGAAGCTTCCCCATTGTTGGATTCAAAAGCGCTACCATCCATGGGTGGAATCGGTGCACCTGGTTGCATAAATTGAGGGAGCATTTGAGGCATTGGAAAAAATGAACCCGGTCCCATTGCAAATGGAGACATCATAGCAGCAGCAGCAGCTTGTTGTTGCATAAATGCATATTCATTTCCATGTTGCATTTGAAGTTGCTGAATTTGCTGCATCTGGAATTGTTGTTGTTGCATATCAAATCCGGAAGGGTGGAAGGTTGGCGCAGTGGCAGGGTTCCAAATACTGCTGTTAGCTTGGCCATTGGCGTTTTCCATTATAACGGAGTTATGTTCAGATCTGGCAAGGTTAGTGTCAGAGCTGAAAGATAAATGTCTTGAGTTGTTTGGAGAAGTTGAAGAGATAATGTAGGTATCTAATTTTTCACTAAAAGATTGTTTTCTTGGTTCTCTGAAAGCAGTTGAAGGAGTATTCATTTCATTTCCAACCATTGAAGATCTTCTAGAGCCTAGGTGGTCACTTCCAGCAGCATTTGACTCGACATTTGGAGCAGATCTGTTAGGAATGATACCATTTGATGAGTTGATTGACATTTTACCCATGTTTAATTCTAATTCTCTGGTCTTTTCAGTAACCGAAGCAAATTTCTCTAGGAAATTAGAAGAGCCTAAACTTGATGAGTTGAATCCAGTAACATTAATACCAGCAACAGACGCAGAAGTAAATAGATTTGAAGCAAATCTTGATTTATGTTGACCTGTCGGAGCACTAATAGCACTTAAAGCGTCTCTGAGATTTGGATTTAACAGATCAGAGCCAGAGTCACTAACGATAGCTTCCTCAAAGTTGTTAGGGATCGGAGAAGCATTAGATGGTTGGTTGACACCACCAGTGACAGAAGCAGCAGAAGTTGAATTTTTAACAGCTTGAGTTCCATTAGGGTATGAATAAGAAAGGTTAGCGCCTGCAAAGACAGAGTTGGCTTTGCCAAACAAATTTGAGTTTGCCGCACTTAAACCAGAAATGATACTGGCAACGTCGTTATCAATAACATTGTTTGATGATCCGGCTGTAGGCTTAGGAGCAGTGGAAGTTTGGTAGTTACCGGATGATCTGGATTCCCATGGGTTGTTATTGATTTGCTCCTCGACTAAATGATATATTAACATGAATGCAAAGAAAATAAGGTTAGTATAAAGCGAGAACGTTGAATATAGTAAACTGAAAGGATAAAATACATACCAGACAAGCTTTTAAAAGTATCCCAGTTTGAAGTCATGTTTATAGTACTTGAGGAAGTGATTTTATATATTTAGATATGTTGAAAAATAATAAATGACAGGACAAAGAGAGCTTTCAACGTTCGATATAGCTAATGTATATGTATATGCGGAGTAGAGGTGATAATAATAACAGGGGTTTAAATAGCTCTAACTAAATGACAAAATTGATCGATGTGCTATTTAAGTGATATATGTAGTTTTATTGACAAGTGAGTTATACCTTTGATAATGTTATAATGCACAAATTCACAAAAGGGAAATACTATTATTATTATTGTTGTCGTTGTCGATATAGATAGAATGATCTCTTATTTCTTTTTTTCCTTTCTTAATCTAAATCTAAACTAGTGGCAACTTAAGTAAATAAAATATTTTTGATTTGCTTCGTTTATAAGATATTGGTAATATTATATACAAGAGTTAAAAAACACTAAACAGAGTGTGTTTTTAGAATTTTTGTTTTGTTGTAGAGATGAAGAAGAAATTGTTGAACAAACAAACAAACCAACAGAAAAAAAACAGCGGTATGATCACTCTGATAAATAAGCTCTGCCTTTTATTTGCTAGGAATTTGTTGTGTTTGAGATGGCTTTGTTTTCAAGAAAGGAGATGGATATCACGGATGGAGTTTATAAGGGGATGTAGATTTATTTGGATAGAACAAGACAGACAGAAGACAAGAAGAGACTCTCTCATTAATTCTTTTTTTTCTTTTTTGCAGCGCTCAAAAATAGTTTACGGCTGATTTCACTGGATTTATTGGGCTAACCTATGGAATATACATGTTTATGCCGGTTTAGCGGTTGATTTTGTTTGATTTGGGCTCTATTTTTTTATGGAATTGATACAGAATATACTAATTATATATATATATATACAACGAGTTAGTGTATACATACAAGAATATACGATGAGCTATGTGATACACTTGCCTACGTATGATAGCCATTGAATGACTGACTGTGTCAAAAAGACGGCTGTGCTCTTCAAAATTATAAGTTATCGAGAGGAGGTGCAAAGGTGCGATTAAATTGAGATGAGGTTGGTTTGAATTTACCAGAATAGAGCAGTAGACTAGAAGACAACCAGTAGACAACGCCTATAAACCATGCTCTATAAGTGACGGCATCGAATTAAATGCATCCTCATCCATTGATTTCAATTGAATAATATCCTGTAAATGATCCCTGTTCGATCACAAATCAAAAATGCTCTCAAAAGTCTTTCTAAAAACGATGCAAGCGGGGTGAAGACCTTCTCCAAGATACTGAGAAGCTCCATACTAAACCCAATAATACCAAGCAATACTACTATGACGCAACTGGATAACTTGAATAATGTCTACAGTATAGAAGAGAGCAGTAAGCCTTCCGTCTCGAAAGCTGTTGAAAAATTGCCTGCTGGCTTCAAACGTTCCAATATCCTAATGCTTTACTCGAAAGACACACCTTTATTAACTTCTGATTTCGAGAAACTATCGTCGAATACGATAAATCACTATGACACCCCCAAACCTAAGATTAAACAGGTTATTACTGGAAGGCATAAGCTAACACTTGATAGAAACGGCTGTTACTATTTATTCTTCAATAGTTTTGAAGAAGCTGCAGTATTCTGGCAGAATGATGATAAATCGAGATTGAAAATAAACGGTAAAAGAACATCTTACAGATTCGTTGACTTTACAGATGAAATGAGGTATATGTACTATCCTTCACTGCCAGATTTGAAGATCTTACAAGAGAATAAAGATACGGTACAAAGAAATATTCTGCTTGGTTTGAAAGAAGCTAAAAAGAGAGGAGAATTGTCTGATGTTTTGATAACGTTAGGAGAATCAATTTTGAATAGTACAAAAGATCAAGCGGAGATGAATAAGTTGAAAAATTTGTGGGATAGATCAACTATAAAAAGATCACAATTTGTTATCATCAGAAACTGCCCATTTTTCTTGAAACCACATAATATAAGAAAGTTTTTATGGGAGTTTAATTTACACGAATCTGAATCATTGAATGTCAGAAATATAAGATATCATGAAGATAATAAAACTGTTACTTATGTAGTTGTTTTTGAAACTCCTAAAGATGCAGCGACTTGTGTTTTAAAGATAGATGGTGAGCATTTTTTAAATGATGATGAATTGCCTTTGGTTGAAGCTGAGCTTTTGGATCAAGATTTGCAATTGATTAGCTAGATAATGTGGTTGATTTATTCAATAACGATTACCATAATACATATGCCTTTGCTAAACCCTTGTATATAATGACAGCCTGCAAGAATAATGACAATCTGCAAGATGGATGATAGTGATTACAATTTTACAATACCATTAATTATTATAAGCCCCAATCAGTCAAGAAAACCTAATAAACTTTCTTAGAAGATGCTTTTTAATACAAATGCACAAATGCAAAAAAGATAAATAAAACTAATCAAATTAGAAAAGTGAAAGTCAAACCAGGATGATGAAGCATTAACAATAAGATCAACAGCAGTCTTACTTTATTAGGTGGAGACACCGTCAAATTCGGAAAAATTCTTCTGCTTCGTCGTACGCTTCTCCTTTAGCAAGTGTAGCTGGCTTACATTTCTTTCAGTTAAACCAGAAGCCAAGGCAGCTGTGATTAGGAATCTGACTTCCGATTTCTGGAATATGGCTTTGATAATATTTTCCCACAATTGGAATAAAGCTAACCTATACTGCCGTTAAGGATGATTATGTAATACACTGGATGAATGAGGGAGTTGATACCTCCACCATATATTTACGTAATACTCTCATATTATATAGTAAATAATCTACCTTCATGACATAATCAATTTTGCCTCACCTCATCTGTGGTCTCAAAGACTTACTCTATTGGTGACTCCATTACAGGATAAAGATTCATATGAAGAATTAGATTACAAGAAGAAAGATATATTCATATAATAGTGGAAGATAGAATATAGTTGTAGTAGTAATAAGTTAAGCAGCTGCTGGAGTAATTAACCTAAATGGTAATATATGGCGGGAAAGAGTAATTATGTCATGGTACCTTTTTAGTTAGTATATTTCATGAAGATCTTACGTAACTTGTCCTGTCCCTAGACAAGTGTGTCCTTAGGCGCTCCCCAAAAACGGCAATCTAGAGGAGATCACCATTGCGATAATTGAGACCAATTTTTTTTCAAGGGAGCTGTTTCTGCATTTAGGATCGTAGTGGGTTGGATAAAGGAGTGAGACTGAATTAGAAACCACCATCTATGTTGAAGTTAGAACTTTCTGTGTTTGATCATGGCACTTGATTGGTAACTCTTTCAAGTACTAGCCATTCGTATCACGTGATACACATGGATAGTTAAAGTGGCTGATGCGATCTGACATGTGATAGTTCAATCTGATCATTTATCAGCACTAAACCAGTTTAACAAGATAGTCACTTCTTTCAGCCAACCATACGATTAAGATTCGGCATCCCCCACAATTTATTTCTAGCACCCAAGAAAGTTTAATTACACTGACAATGAAATATTACAGCATTTAATGAATCAACTTGAACCAACTTCCAATCTTTCGAGACTTATTTACAACCCTCAATCATACACTTTGAAAGTTGGAATCCTCGGCATGATACAACCAAATAACAGAACTACTCTCACCATCAGTCCAACTGAATATCCGCCTAATTTGACAATGCAGACTTTAAACGCAGTTTGCAATCTGAGAGATGTCTTGTTTCATCAAGGCTTAGACATTAGCTGCATTGACAAGATTACTGTTTTCGTCTCGCATTTTGAGGATGCATTGCCTGTTGCTGATATTTTATCGGATGCTGGGTTGGGGATGTTCATTGGTAGTTGCCATGTTATTGGATTTAGAAGTCAGCCCACTTTAGTTGCTTTGGAAGTTGTTGCCCAACCTAAGAGAATACTATCAAAGCTTTGAGAAAGCCGGACGGCAAATTCTTAAACCGCCGTTCTCGGACAATTACTATTTATTGCACATTTGCTACCCTATTTATTTATGCTAATACCCACATTTTATTTATTTATGTATATTACTTTATATATATTGAAAGAGATGCTCAGATGAGTTCTTATTCATTGACCATTTTCATTCCAAATTTAGTCTAATTCAGTTCAATTCACCAAAACTTCTCCAACCTTCTCTGACAATCTCCCATTTGTTCCCCTTCCCTTGACTATTAACACTACCACTACCATTCGACCCTGGTAATAACAACATGTCATTATTTTCCACGATAACGTATTTCTCCCAAATCCCTTTAAACTTCCAAAGGATAATAATAGAATCATTATCGGACCATCCAAGGATCCCGTAATCGTTAACATAATCATCTTTGTTACCAACGTTCTTTGAAACAAATGACCAGGTGGATTTGAAGTAGTTAGGTAGCAGTGGCAGACTCTTCAAAAAATGCGATTTATTGGAAGTCTCCAATTCTCGTTGTTGCTCAGTAGTAGGTTGTTGTAAATTATAAACGTGTAGTGTGTTCTTATCGCTCAACACAGATAATTTCAAATCGTTCGGAGAGAATTTCATCGATGAAATAACAGCTTTATCCAGACCTCTTCTAAATTCAAACAGCAAACTACATTTCAGAGTATCATGGACTCTAATAATAGTTCCTGTTTCAGATGCAGAGGCAACCATACTACCTGAGCTAGAAATAGCCAGGCATCTGATCTTTGATTTATGTGCTTTGATAATTGATATCAAATTACGATCTTTGTTCACCGGCGATATATCGACCAATTGTATTTGTCCGATGGTTCTTCCTGGGAATGCCAACATACTAATTTGTTCATTAATGGATAGATCAGCTATTCCTGATTCGTTATCGTAAGTTTCATAAGACGATAAAAACCTGGGCTTTGATTCAAATGCGTGGATCAAGATCTTGTTTTTCAAGACTATAATTATTCTAATCCTTGACAAAAGAACGTTTAATATAGGGCTCATAAACTCTAGAAAAATGGACGGCTTTTTCTTTAAATCATCCCAAATGCATACTTTGTTGATTGGATATCTGGGTTGTTTACCACCTCCAACTAATGCAACGTAGTTTGTTCTGTGTAGCATCGATATCAATCCAATGCCACTATTTCCATTAGAGCTGTTGTTACTGGAGTTGAAGTTCCGTTTCATCCTTAATTCCATTGGATCGGTATTGTAAACTCTAAAACCTGATTCATGACAGATAGCGAAACAACTTTGATCTTGATTGAAAGAGGCGTTGAGCAGCTTAGGCTCTTTGTTTCTAATTGTGGATTCTATTGGTTTATGTGCATTCATAATTGTCGGTATGCTGATTCGTCTATACTGGGTTTCCAAATGTAAATATGTTTCAGGTTTTCATAAGAGCTTTAGAGAATGTAAGATGAGGTTGATGCCTTTGATGAGATGGAAATGGCTTGGTAAAAGAGGGTTACAAGTATGATCTCTGCTGTATACACGTTCAGCTGGTCACTATACCAATACTCTTATCAGTCTGATGTCCGTTCTACTAGCTTCCAATAAGAAAGTGTATCAGGGGATCAACCAAAACATCTAACTGGGTGATTATCTGCGGGTCACAAATAGGACAGAAATTCTGGAGAATTTCCAAGCCGTGCACCACACAACAGGCCTTAGATTGGCACAGCTTTTAACACTAGACAGGACATTTATCTACTCTTCAAGTACTTGGGTTGCATGTCCGCCAATTAGATAAAATCACACAATTAAAATAGTGCTGTGGAGACTACTATAACCTACAATGAGCAACGTACCAATATCAGCTTTGCCCGGACAGGTATTGCAACCTGAAGGCGTCTTCCCGTTGAACGGTGAGGAGTTGAGTAACTACAACCTAAATGCCAACAATAACAACAATAGCATCACAGCCAATGTCAACTTGAGCAATGTTAACATCAATAACGGTATAAACAGCAACTTGGCATTTCAAGCTAGCTTGGGCTCGAGCCATAGGGGACTGGAACCTGTCTTACCGGATTTCAAAGTCTGGAAACATACTCCTAAAGACGATGCTCTAATGAGAAGCCATTTACAGAAGGGTTATTTCGAAGCATCATCAGTTCCCAATGAATCCCATTCGGGAAGACAAATCATAACACAACTGTTACATAGATCATCATCATTCAATACCCATCTTAACAATGGAGCTGGCCTGGGAAACGAAAATGTGGAGATGATCATGAAGTCCAAATTGAACAATTTAAGTGAAGTTATGATCAAATCGATTCTTCGAAGAAGAGAAATCAACAAAATCAAGAGCAATTCAACTTACAAGCCTCCCCCTAGAGTCACGTTAACTGAACACAAAAGAGAAATGTGGTTGAAAAACTTGGCTGATCCAAACATCCCACTCAAGCAATTATCGAGAGCTATTCCACATGGTTTGAGAAACAGAGTTTTATTAGAACAGTGTGTTAATCACAGGGTGCCGATCTCAAGAGCGGTTTGGTTTATCAGATGTGTTTCTACCAATGAGCAAAGACAATTGAAAAGGAAACAGCAAAGTGCAGCGACTTCTCAAATGATGACGGTTAACAAATGGATTCACGAATGGACAGAACAGGTAACACTATTCGTCGAACAAGTGATACAAGGATGTTTCAGCCCTGCTAATAAAGATACTTGGAGATTTAAGTTGAATTACTTCATTGAACTATCTAGTAATCTTTACTTGGAGGAATTGATGAGCCGTGAGACTTTCCTAAGTTGGATCGCCAATTATTCAGGCAGATTGATCAAAAAAGATAGCGCCGACTTACTTGATTACAAAGCCATATCTGTTCATTACTTGTTTATTAAACTATTTTGGTTCAAAATTATAAATATTGACTATTTATCTAAAGAGTTAAGCGAGAATATGCTTTTAACGGTATCAAAATTACAAGACATTCCCAAACAAGGCAAATGTGAAACACTTGTTAATAAATTGATTTCCAATTTCCAAACGTTGATTAGATACATGTTTTATCATAATTCCGATACTTTTATCATTCCATATAGTTGGCATCAACTGAAGACAACATTGAAGAAAATCATTGATATGAGCAATCCACAAGTTAGCGAACAATACAAGTTAATCACGTATAGAAATGAATCTTTGATGATTGATGAATCCAATAACAATGGATCAAATGCTGGGTGCAGGGCTGGTTACAATAAAGCTTTGACCATGATTCATAAACTTGATAATTTCACTGGGAATCTGAAAGAGGTTACCAGTATGATATTCGATGACTCCAATAACGGCGATAACATTGATGAAGCAACCGATTGGAGAAAAATCTTGAAGCTAATTTTGAAATGGGCAGTTACTATTTTCAGAGAAAGGGAGAAAGATTACCAAAGAATATGCTATATTAGATCTATATTAACGGTCAGATTATTACAGTTGAATCAACTCAAGAACAAGAAGTATAAGCAAATGAAAGCAGAATTAGAAATGGAAGTCATTGAATTTGTTTATGAGATGACAGAGTTACTTAACTATAACACGAGTGAAAAGTGCGAAGGTAGTGGAAGCTCTTATAGTTTAACTCAATTCTTAATGTTGATTAATGAGTTGTACTCATTAGATCTTTTTGTTATTTCGTCCTATTTGAGAAGGTTAATTGCTTCAGGTGTTATTTATTTGCAAGAAGCAGATAAGTCCTGTTATATCCACTTATTGATTTTGAACTCTTTACCAACTCTGCGTGATTCAAATTCCAAGAACATCCTGAAAAGATTATCTGATTCCACAGGTATCCCTTTAGTTGACAATAATTACGGGAACTTAAAAGAACAAATGATTAACTTGTTAGATACCGTTTTCCAGCAAACCAGCGAGTTCGAAATCTATGAATTTGCTGATATTTATCAACTGTCAGATAGTATGGTCGAGGCTTTAGAGGTTGGCAGGAATGCTGAAATTGGTTCGTGGTTTTTAAATCAATTCCAATCGTACCTACAACAGTACGGAACAAGCTTAAAGTTGGATAGTCAATCCTTTTTGATTCTTTACAAAGTATTCAATGGCGCATTGCACAAGTTACCACAATTCTTACAGATGCTAGTGTACTTCCTTAACACTTCACCAGTTCATGTTGATATTGATCAAGAGACAATGGGACTGCTTTTAACTGTAACCTCGCTAAATGATTCAATGCTAGTTGGCTGCACTTTGGAAACGCCTAGAAATAGCCACCACCAACAGCCATCACCTCTACCATTACAGCTGGAATCATTACAATCGCCATTGAGCTCACAACAGCAGGCATCACCAGCTGCACCAACACCAACTGCACCAACGCCAACTGCTCCAACACCTACATCAGCAACAGTTGCCTCGTCTGCACAGAATCAAAGCTCATGCTCCAATTTGTTTTACGAAATCTATGGTATAATTGCAAACTGGAGTGATACGAACAAATATAACATAACAAGCATTTTGAGAACGGTTAGATTCGATCGCACGTTATTGCCTTCTGATGTTAAAATTGAGCTTGAGGACAATAGGGGAATAATCAGACCCGACCAAAGTGATCTTTCAATAGATGATTTGAATCAACTAGGAATAATTTCATTTGAGAGACTAGCCAATTCTGCTGAATATTTGCATCATTTAAACCAAACCATTAACCAATACTGGAACCTAATTAAAGGCTTCAACAGTGATAGTCACCCGTTGATCATTAAATTATTGAAAGTGCTACAGAATTGGAAACCTGACGATTTCCAAAATGTCTTGGTACTGAATTTGAAGAAGTTTGTAATGCCTACTTTATCGCTTGAATACGAAATGAGTTTGAAGTTCGTTTTAAAGTTAATCACGAAGAATTTCATAGATTTACAGACAGCTGTTAAGATATTCGATAATAACAGTAGTAAGGATGAATTCTCCACAAATAGCAGTGAGAAGTTGATTTGGGATTTACTGTTCAATGCACAAATAGAAAAGGATTTAGAAGATTATGAATTGATAGTTTTGAAAACTGAAAAAAAGAAATATAGGCTGGAAAACCCTACAGAATACTTCCGTTTCCTATCATTAATTTTCAAAAAATCAACAACGGCACCAATGATGACAAAGGGCTCATCTTCGTCAAATGACGTTGACATGGTGAATGTTGGTGTTGGCGTTGATGACGTTGTTTCCGTTGACGTTATGAACTCCTTACACGACTTGAGCAACGTTTCAGTGGCTCAAACGCCACCATCAACCTTCAATAATGGAAATGCAGTTGTTGTCGTTGGTGGTGGGAATGACGTTGACGACAATCGTCAAATGATGATGCATAAACGGGAAAATAAGGCGAATAATAAACTGAACGATGTTGTTGTTAGTTCGATATGGCACTTAACATCGAGCAATATGGATTTGTTTGTTGATTTATTCTATGACAAGGACGTTAGCAAATCCGATGTTAAAGATCTGTTCATGCTGATGTTGGATGTTAAAGATCGTGGATTGAACGGTGGGGTTTTCATGGAGTTGATTAGGAAATTAAATTATTTCAATTTACAGATATCTCAGTTGTTGTTTAAGATTTTGTTTGAGGAGGAGGTACGGGATATTGAGGATGATTATGAGTCTAGTGGTAGGATATCCGATATTATTGTCGGTATATTGGGTCAGCTGCATGAGAAAGAGGATGAATTTTACTTGATTGGTGAGTTGTTTGAGTTCATTGATAGTAAACTAAAGCTGAAGATATTGTACTGCTGTGAAGAAATTTATTTTGGTTCTGAAACGTTCCCCAAGTTAACTATCAATGGTGAAAATTTGACAAAGTTTTTGATCGATATTATTTCCAGTTGTTCGAGATTAAAAGATTACAATTCGACAATTTTACCATTGAGTGATTCCTTGGTGTTTTCGTTAAATTTATCTTTGGAGAAACTGATGTACTTCTGTTCCAGCTTAGAGCATACTCGAAACAAGCAAGGACAAGTTAAAGATCTAGAAACTTCAATTATTTTACTTTCTAGAATTATTTTGATCCACAAAAACTTTCTTGTTGAGCTGATCCTAAAAAGGTCGGTCAATTTACAAAGAGATGTGTTTTTAATCAATTTGACAAAACTTTTTAACCATAGAGTAATGGACAAGAATTACAAACTAAAGAACTTGCTATATGACATTCTAATC
Source organism: Ogataea methanolica (assembly GCA_001600755.1). NCBI lineage: Eukaryota > Fungi > Ascomycota > Pichiomycetes > Pichiales > Pichiaceae > Ogataea > Ogataea methanolica. The sequence goes on from BCKW01000010.1 coordinate 223,204, forward strand.
TCAATTAAGATCCTTATCTCTGAATCTTTGTCCAAACAGCAGTTACAGCAGCTGCAACAACAGCCATCGTCGTCCCACTCCATAACCACCCCAGCTGGTCTCATAACCTCTCTGTCGTTGAACAAAGGGACGCCAACATCAACTTCGTTTTTATCGCCAGTCAATTCTCCAATGCCACCACCGCAATCATCAGCATATCCTTCGATGCTAGAACGAACGAGCAGCAATGCATACGGTGTGGCGTATACAGCAGCCACTGTTCCTGCAGGCTCAGTGAGAACAGGTGGTGCTGGTGGATTGATGAACGTGAATCCACCAAACTACAACAATAAATTGAAGTACTTACTAAACGGGAAGCAATTTGAGCATTTTCGAGATGCACTAATCGAAAGTGATAAACGGTACTATCTAGTTGACGGCAGTTCAAACAGTGTCGGTGGTTGCGAGTATTTAGTGAAGTTTAACTTGAAGTCGTTTGAATTAATCGAAGATTCGAGTCCAAGCACAGGATTGAATGATTCTTGTGTTAGTCTGCAATTATTTGATTCTTGTATTGAAAAAAAGAATCCAAGATAAGTTTACAATCTAAAGTGTATATAATGTGTGGTGCGTTATTTATGTTATGTAATTAATTAATCGATCCTAATCGAGCTTAATTTTGTAAGTGGGATGCGCTGGTCGCTCTTGAATTCGAAGGACATCACTACTTTTCAGACTTTTTTCAGTCATGCCGAAATTGCTTGAATAGCTAGACTTCAACAACATGCAATTTACTAAATTAAGAACATACTTTCGAATTTGTAATGAAAATAAGATGAAAAGCGACAGAAAATGACTTTATGGAAAATTTCATTCACAGTACTAGTCTATAATGAAGAAGCTGAGAAAAAATGAAGAATAAATATTTTAAAACAGTAATAAGAAAGTTAAAACCCAAACAGAAAAAAAGCAAATAAAACAGAAGAGGTGGAGAGCAAAAAAAAAAAGATTAAAACAGGCGTCAAGAGACTATAAGTATTTTGATTGAAGTGATTCTTTAGTCAATAAGGTGGATTTGTGAGATCATATCATAAAGAAACTTATAAAGCAGAAACAACTGCACCTAAAGTAACTAAGCCGGCGAATAAAGCAACCAACTTTGAGTTAGAACCGGTGTATGTGACTGGGGCCATTAATCTGTCACTTCCTGACTTAGAAGAAGAAGAGCTGGCGTGGGAAGAGGAAGCAGAAGAAGCGTGGGAAGATGAAACAGCGTGAGAGGAGGAAGCAGAGTGAGAAGCGGAAGCAGAATTAGCAGCAACGTTTTGGGTTTGAACTAAAGAGTAAGAGGAAGTCATTGTAATAGAGTATATGTGTAGATGTTTCTGATTTAAGGAATAGAATTAATGATAAAAAGAGAATTTAATATAAAATGGAAGGTATGGGACGTCAGTAATTAACCAGAAGAAGAAAAAGGGGGGAAATAGGAACGGTATTTATAGATGGAAAATGGAAAATGGAAGATGGTTTTAAATCTGAATTGTGGCTGTTTTAATTTCTCGAACGATGCACAGGAGATTCACCGAGGGATCTAAAGGGCCGACGATTTCTGGCGATTTCTTGGCGGACGCGTACGGTTCTATTTTTAGCGCGTGTGGTGGCGTTGTTCTTGGCCCCGGGGGAGGCGTTTAAGGTTGGCAGGGGGGTTTGGAAATTGCCTGATGCGGATAAGTGTCAACACCCACAATTAGCTGTCATCTGGCAACAATCTTCGTGGGATCAGCAATGGCTGGTTTTCCATTAGTGTTTGGTGTTTACTTTACACCCAATGCAGTAGTTAAGTTATGATCCAAATCCGAAGATTAAATAACCGGATGATCCAATCACATCCTCGAGAAAATCTCTCAGAATGCTTCTAAAGGGCAGCAGCCATTCTTGTTTATTAGTACTTAAACTAACTGAGCACGCCAGAATGGGATAAATTCAATATCTCCTTGGAACACAAATGAAATGACAAGTTTCTGTTCAGTGATTATCCACGTGGACCACTTTCTCTCACCGCGCGCCGTATCGAGAGAATGCCACGGGGGGAAGAACATGGCCTGGGTCTCTTGGTCCTCCGCCAAATAAACTACGCGTTCGCGAGCAGCCGGATGCTGCTTCACTTGTTTTATTTGGGGACATGCAACTAATTAAGCACGGGTTTTGCCGTGTTTGTCAGTAAGAACATCTCTATTTGTAGCTAATTAATTTGATAATTGCAACAGTAAGCAGATTGAATTTACCTGTTTCTGTCGTAATTTAACTAACTCAGTTCCAGAAATTGATTTTAGCCACGGTCTAGACTTTCAGGACTACTACTGTTATACCCATTTGTGGCAAAATTTCTCTAGATGTTAGCCTGGTCCTTATTCTCTCTTTGGTAATATCCTATATATACACAGTTAGTTTGTCAACACACTGGGGTCCAATTAGTTCGACACTGTGCGAATTGCGGTTCTAAAGTCCTTTTCGGCTTCCAGAATATCCAATCCAATGTCTTGCCGCTACTAACCAATGCATTTTACTGAATTAATGTGCTAAATTAATAGAGAGGGAGAAAAGTGTCATATGCGTAGTGTGGAGCAAATACCAACTTGCTCATCCAATTCCCAATAGAATAATCATGAGTAGAAACGTCTACTGAATTGCTGAAGAAGAATCAACATTCTTAATTGAAACATCACCAGAACCCTGAACTGACCCTTTCTCATCGATCAATCTACATCAATCTCTTGAATTGAAGCTTTCGTGAAATTGAAAGGTATTAAGGGGCTTTACCGAACTTATATTCACATATGCTCTCAATAAGTTCAATCCAATAAAATCCGAATCTTCTACTAAGGCAATTTGATTACCCGAAGTAGTATAAGTTGAAACAAAACATAGACGATTTAAAAATGGCAGTCAAATCTCGTTCCAGCACAGCCGAGATTCACTCCTTGTTCCGAATTCGAACCTCGAGTTCTCCAAATATGTGCATGGTTTGTTGTTTATGAGCTTGCAGACGAAACCAGGGTGCATGTTAGAAATACATACAAATATACATGTTTCATCAAGGTGTTATGTGGTGCCAGTAGCATTGCAATGCAATAGCAGTACAAACAGTCCTGAAGTCGCCAAGCAACGAAAAAAACATAGACAAATTAGCTTTTGGTTTATTTTACAATCAGTACCCTAAAAGTAACAAAACCCAATCATTTATAACACCATAATTAGTTCAATACATCGTCTAACGGATCAATCATAAGAAAGAAGCCAAACAATTGCGTAACGGTTTCGAAAAACTAGCCATCTTTTTTCGGCATTCCAAAAACACCTTTGACTTTATTTACATATTTCCTAATTAGGAAAACAAATAGAATACATACACACTTTCCTGCTACGCAAGTTATTGTTTCGGTAACTGAATTAAAGAATCGGGGAATGAAATGAAGGGGGCTGGTTTTAATGAGTATGAAGAACAAAGGATTTTTGACGATGATGCATTACTATTTCGGTGATCAAATATGCATTCTGATCCATTTTATCCATCGCGTGTCGTTTTGGTTTAAGCATTGGTGGAGAGTATATAAACTAGTTGATCTCCCTTTGGATTTGTTAGTCCGCAAAGATCAACGTTTTTCCTTGCTTGGAAAAGACGAAGAAGTCGATAGAAATAATATCCCAATCCGTAAAGAAGTACACTTGAAAGCGACAACAAACTAAATACAAAATGTTACTACCTTTGAACAAGAATCTAATTGCCCTAACTTTTGCCGCCTCCTCTTTGTTCATGGCTGCTATCCAAGCCGAAGCTGATGCTGGACCTTCTAATGGAAGTTTAGACGACAGTGCTCAAGCTGTCGCTGCTGATCCATCTAAATCCACAACCTCTGCCACTGAATGGGCTGCTGAAAGTACAACAACCACCAGCATCTGGGCTGCTGAATCGACTGATTCTGAGGAAGCAACATCTGTTTGGTGGACTCCTTCTGAGACTACCTCCGCTACATCAACTGGCACGACAACCGCATCTACCAACGGTGTTTGTGGTGCCGCTTACGCCCAATGTGGTGGCTTGGATTATACTGGTGAAACATGCTGTCAGAAAGGTTACGAATGTGTCACTGCCAACAGTTACTGGGCTAAATGTGTTGCTGCATCAACTCTTGCTTCGGAATCCAGAACCGCTTCCGGGTCATTGTCACCATCTTCATTAAGCAGGTCAAGTTCAAGTTCGGGAAAGGGTACTACTTCCACTATATACACAACTTACGACACTATCTTTGCTAGTTCTATCCATATCAGTGGCTCTACTTACTCCACCGCTTTCAGTACCAGAGTTACATCAGCTGTTACTATCGTTAAAGAAAACTCTTCAATTAGAACTATTTCTTCCACAAATGGTGTTTCTGGGTCTCCATCTAACATGTACGCAGCTATATCATCTTGGAAGTCAAAGGCTTTAGTTGCAAGTGCCATCGGTTTCAGTGCCATGCTACTTGGTTTATAAGAGTTTTGACCAAACTATTTCCTACCCACATTCCTTTCCTTCAATTTTCCTTCCCTGTAATTTATAGATAACTTTGTATATTAGCCTTTTGTATTCTATTCAATGTATTGATCCCCTTTCAGCCCTGTATATAAAAATACTTTCGCATACATAAAACAAGTTCCTCCTTGTAAGACAATTCTGGACAGTGCTAAAAACCCAACTTTGAAAGGTTTTTTCCCAACCTCAAAATTTTATTAATGATGATAGCTCTGCTACTGCGATCCTAGCGACAGCTAGAAAATCTCAAGCAAAAAAAGAAGAAGCAGACTGTTAGGCATTGGAGATATAGTGTTGCTGGAAATTAGTTCATAACATGTCCTTCACCTACAGTCAATCTTGATTCTCATCCCAAATTGCCCAACGATAATTCTGAGTCTCGCAAATCTGATGCTAAACATGAATCTGCTCGGTCTGCCATTTCCTCAGAGGATCTATTAAGCTTACCTTCCTAGGAAAAGTGTTGAGATCGCATAATGCTCTCTCTGCACCTGATGCTATGACAAATCCTATTCTGATCCATGCTGCAACTGGAACTGGTGCTGTATTCTCCTTCGGAAATAAGAGGGTTAGTGAATAGTATCTTGGTCTCGTTTCTCAAGCTTCCTCGAACGGTTTATTTAAGTCTCTGCTTCAACCGGAGAAATAGGAGAAGTTGCCGTTTGCCGATGTTGACTATCATGCCCGATCTGGCCATGTTCAGAAGTTGTTATTCACAAAATCAAGTCTATTCTTGGTGTTTCAATTAATGCTGTGGATTAAATGACATGTGATACAGGCAATCAAAGTAAGGCTACTAGGGTCTTTTCTAAGAAGAGATCACCAAAGACAATTTCACCTTTGCAATCAATTCACAGAGATGTGTCTGGCCCTTTTCCTATTCCAGGGTTGAATCAGGAAAAGTATTTCTTAACAATTGTTGATGACTTTACTAGATATACTCAGGTTATTCCTATCTTCAAACCTTTGCTTCAGAAAGATCATTCAACTCAATTGATATATTGTTGAACATGTTTAGTAACCCAGATTTTAAAGCCATAGAAATAACTTGAGCATACCTACTAAAGTCATCGACAATCGTCAAGAAGTTCCTAATTCAGCCCAGTAATAGGAAAATGTCTACAAACATCACTAGACTTGGTTATTACAAACGGAGTCTCCCACATGGACGTGTTGCTCTTCATAATGACTCGTTCATCAACATATGAAAAAATGTGTTGATTCCAATTTCCCAATCACGTGACTATATATCTGCCAGTTTCACATCCCGGTCGTGCTTCCCAAACCAGCCGCCATATTATCAGTTTCTTTTATTTCTCTGGGAATCAACTCGGAAAGCGAACTCTATACTTGATCTTAATTTCAAACGCCCACTTTCCTTCTAATGGAATGCTAATGGGTAAGGCGCTTGAAATAGAGTCGTAAAACTAAATAGATTATATAAATATAAATCGGTACTTGAGAAAAAATTCTGAAAAAAGCATTAATCCGAACTGATTTAAATCAGACAACTTATTGATTTATCTCTTGTCATAACTATTTACAATCCACCATGAGTAGGACGTATTACAACTCTAAAGATCCAAGAAGGACGTTTGCAACCACCGGTAATAGCAACAACGTTGTCACTGGAAATGTTAGACAACAATTCTACTCTCAAGTACAAACCAAGCTGACCAAGAAACTGACAAAAGTGCCCAAACAGCAATTTGATCCTCGGACAGTTTGGAGAAGCCCCAGTTCAACGTCACCGTCCCCTCCACAATCACCATTTAATTCGTCCCCATCCACGCTACAGCAACAAAGAAGACAAGGAACTCCAACTGCCAGTACTACGAACGAAGATATGATGCAGCTTGATTCTCAACATTTCAATCCAAAAGCATTCACCACGATCAAGGAATTTGTCCCAGATATTTTTGAAGATAGATCCAGATTACATAAATTCAACTCTAAATTCCAAGAAATGAGCCTGGAACTAAGAAAGAACGTCGTTTCTGAATATTACTCAGTCTTAGAACCAATAGCTAAGAAGCATCCACATTTATCCAATTCTGGGAATTTGACAACGTTGAAAAATGCAATTGAAAGTGTCTATATGAAGAATCACGTTTTGTTTTCCTTTGACGTTGAAGCTTTTGAATTTGATCCAAGAATGATCACGGAATTAGGCATCTCCATATATGACCCAGCGTATCAACAGTTTTCCAACTTCCCGCATATAAAACAAATACATATCATTGTTAAAGAATTCTCTCATAAAGTCAACGGTAAGTTTGTGCCCGACAACAAGGACAACTTCCTAGGTGGTCCAAGTTTAGTCATGTCTGCCGTTGAATGCAAGAAATTCATCCAGCAATTAATTGATTACTATTTCAAAGAGCTGCCGACCATTGATAGCAGCATCGACGGTGCCATCTTTGTCGGTCACGGACCAGCACAGGACCTCCGTTGGTTTTCTGATATGGGCATCAAATTCCCTCTCGATTTCAGGTTACTGGATACACAGCATTTATGGCAACTTTCACATGGTAATCATGGTGGTTCATTGTCCAGAATATTGAGGTACATGGAGGTGCCCCATTCTTATATGCATAACGCTGGTAACGACTGTTACTACACGTTACTACTAGCACTTAACTTATGTGACCCTCAAATACGTATACTAAAACGATTGGATGAATGGAATAGAGAAGACCCAGCGGAGATCAAGAGAAAGAAAGAGGAGAAGAGAAAATTGAAAGAAGAACGTAGGAAGTTGAAAGAAAAAGACAGTGGGACTGGTTCAACTTCTGATGTGGGTACCACTGAAGATGAAGATTCCAGTCTGACGGTGAGCGCTTCTGATAATGTTGGTAGCGCTGCAGAATCTCCTCAAAAGGACAAGAAGCGTAAGAGAAAGAACAAAGCTAATGTTTTTGACATTGTTAGCAATATGGAGATTGAAACTGTGCATGATGCTCTGAAGTATCTATTTGATTCCTCGCATAAACCGTTCATTCCGCTGGATGAACCACCTGCCTAATTATACTATATTTTCTGATCTTGTTAGCCATTCACCTATTTTGGGTATATATATTATTAATGATGTACGAATACGCCGTTTTTAACCGCAATCCAATTAATTATGAAAATTTCGTAACAAAAAAATTCTATAAAATTACACAGATTAATAAACAGAGAGCTAAGATCAAGTCTTTCTATATAGCCTATAGAAGAATCTCATATTCTCTAACTTCAAATCGTATTCAACGTCAGAAGGCACTCTATACCAAATAGAATCATTCTGATCAACAATCTCCCAATCACCATCAGTATTGCCTCGTGAATCTGGTTTCCCGCACAACACCGTATCGATCAAAAAGTATATAGGGAACTGTTTACTGCCAATAGTAACATTTGAGAAAGAACCTGCTGATTCAAGAACAAGAAAAAGCGTGCCGGGTTGGCAGTATTTGGACATGTTCTTTAGGAATTTGATAGCTGCTACTTTGTCTTCGGCGAATAGTTCGTTTGTTGTGAAACAGGAAGTTATTAGATCCATTTGAGACAGTTGAATTCCCGGTGGTTTAGTTGATATTGGCTCTTCTTCTTCTTCGGATTCGGAGAGGTATTCGTCGTCAGATAGAGCATCTAGCTCGTTAAGTTCATCCTGCTCGTTGATTTCTTGATCTTGTTCAACTTCGTCAGCTTCTTCAGCCTGTTCTTCTTGTATCTGTTTCTCACCAAGCTCATCTTCATCATTTTCTGCACTCTCCTCCTCTTCTTCTTCCTCCTCTTGGTCCAACTCCATATTCAAAATATCACCCAACTGAAAATCAATATTAAACGAATGTAACTTCTTATAATTGTTAAGGGAAACCCATCTATCCTGCACATACGCATCTATATCCGACACAATTGATCTCCAATTCGAGATATCAACCGTACTAACATCCCACCGTCTAGAAGTATCATCCGATAAATCTTGTAACTCTAGAATCCTACTGAATATAGATGCAAATGCGATCAATTCTGCGCCTGCTCCTCCACCAATGTTCAATATCTGGACGTAATCCAACTCAGTCAGTAGCTCATAAATATCAGGTTGGGAGGATAAGAAAGTGGAATAGGCAAGGCATCTTGATGACGACCATCTAATTGCATAGGCTTCTCTTTTCTTCTTGGAGTTGAACGCTTCGATGTAGTTTCTTTCGAATAGATCCGTTTTTACAGTTTGAACAGCGTTTTGTAGAGAATCGAGATTTTGATGTTTGGAAGTCCACTGTCTGAAAATTTCTAGGGTTTCCATTGCAGGTAGACATTTGTCGGACTCCATTAGTTGTGTTAGGGATAGTTTCTTCAGTCTTCTGGATAGTCTCTTTGAGATTTGCTCTTCGGGAGCCTCTTCTTCCAAGAGGGCTTTTCTGGCCTTTGTTCTAGCAATTCTTCTACTCATTGTATAATACCAGAATCTATATATATCTATATCAGTAGAAACCAAGCCCCCACAAGTTACCCTTCAAACTGATCAACTTAACATTTTATTTATCCACTTACACAAAGAAAAAAAAAACCCTAACAAAAAAAATATCCGCAGGACAGCCCCATTTTACCAAATCGGGAGCTTTGAGGGCTGCACAGTTTTACTCTCTCGAAAAATTTTTTTTCTTTGTCGTTTAAAAAGAGTACTTGAAAAACAGCCCTGTTTTCTACATGTTTAACGTTACTTTAGTTTGAAAGTTTCTTCTCTTTCTTCACCAATCTTCACCTTGGTGTTCGACCTGGCCCCCTTGTTGATCTCGTATTGACTGGTGGGGTTCGTGCTTTCTTCGGAAGGCTACAGTGTCCAGCCATGAGTGCTTTAGTCGACGCCTATTCATCTGAATTTGTGAAGCTAGTATTTAATCGCCCGGTCTACCTTTGGGTATTGATGGGGTACAGTTCTTTAGTGGACTATGATACAAGGTTGATGCTCTGTCGAAGGATTGCAAATTGATCGGGTCTTCTTGGTTCCGTGTTTAAGGCTTCTTGAACTCTTCAATTTTGACTTTGCTGTTCTTTTCAGGCTGGCCATCTTTTTAGGTGGTGGTTTGGAAGATGGTTTAGGTTGGGGATGAATTGAGTTCGTTGCTGGTTGGTACTGTGGAAGCCTGAGGCGGTATATTCCTAATCTCTACGAATGTCCCTATGGGTCTGTTATCGTTTGGGAAACAACCATACCGCATACATTGCTTTATATAGGTTAGTAGTAGTATCTATTTTGGTTAGTGTATGATTTGTTGTAATTATTCAGAAGATGACGTCTGAGCTTGTCTTCCTTCTACGTCTAGATGTATTATTTAAAAGTTTACCAAGGCGTGGTTGTTCAATTGGATCCCTACAACTAGTTGCTTGTCTGGTGAAATTTCTTGTATGGGAGGTATCCGAGACCGACGCGACAGTGTGTTTTCTTAAGGAATGACATATCAAGTATAGAACAAATAATATTATACCACTGTAAAAAAAGATATATGAGAGAAGGGCAGCAGAAGAAGATGATAACCAAATGTATCCTTTAATTGTGTTAAACGAAGTAACAAAAATTAGCCTCAAACGAAAGGCGAAAAAAAGGAACAAATAAAACAAACTAAGCATATATGTAAACCACGCCTCGACTCGAATCCACGGGTATACAGATATATATACTTGGGTGAACTTTAAACGGCACACTAAACAATTGCATTCAAGGGGGAAGTATAAACAATATCATAACTTGATGCTTTTTTTGAATCTGTTTTAAGCGTATATTTAACAACAAGAAGAACCGGACTTGAAACCGCCTGCAGCTTGATTAACCTTTAATGTAGCTTCTGATTGTGGGTTCAAATCATCACCGGATTTCTCCAAGATCAAATCAGCCAATTTATAAAACACATCGTTAACGTTCAGGCCGGATTTGGCACTAGCTTCCATGAAAGGCACGCCTAATTCTTGGGCGAGCAATTCACCTTGCTTTGTAGAAACCTGTCTTGCATCATCGTCATCACACTTGTTACCAACCAAGAATAATTGGGCGTCATCTTTAGCGTGTTGGTTAACTGTTTGGTACCATTTCTTCACTGAATCGAATGAATTTTCATCACAAACGTCGTAAACGACAACAATACCCATGGCACCTCTGTAATAAGCAGTGGTGATGGTTCTGAATCTTTCTTGACCGGCAGTATCCCAAACTTGTAACTTGATCTTGACGCCGTTTATATCGATTGTCTTGATTTTGAAATCAATACCAATGGTGGTTATAAAAGAAGGGTTGAACTTGTCATCAACAAATCTTAATAATAGACAGGATTTACCAACACCGGAGTCACCGACAAGGAGTAACTTCATGGTTTTATCAAAGGCCTTCACTCTGTTTGCGGACATTTTTGATTGGTGTTTGTGTATTATATATTAAATTAAATTAAAGGATGGAAGGTGAATGTGATAACAGAAAAGGTTAACTATAATGATAACTTGTAGAAGTAGTGGATATACAAGAATGTGAACGGATTGAAAGTAGTTCTACGGACCTGTGATAATGGAATGGAATGGATTTACCGAACCAGTGGTTTCTGTAAATAAGAAGATAAGTTGTTTTAGATTGGAAGGTGATTTTGATTTGATTTTGGTGGGTTTTCCCATTGAGCGACGCGTTGTTGGGTCGATTTGTGTGGGTGAAATTAATTAAGCGTCGATTCTGGAAAAGCCAATTAAGCGGGTAACTGTTTCTCTTGTCCCGGTGCGACAGTCCAATAGTCGTATACTTATATGACAAAAGAAAGAAAAAAAAACAAAGACACTCGGAAATTCTCAAATTCTCAAAGTCGTCCACAAGTTTGAAAAGAAAGAAGTACGAAAAATTGAAAAGAGAGAGAGGGATCTACTGTATGACTCTATAGATGCAAATACAGTGGTTATACCCGATATACAGATATAGATTCGCTAATATAATCACACCATGCCTACCATTGCTGTCGACAAACAAGATCTATTCGACCTGTTAGGTCAATCTTACACAACTGAAGAGTTTGATGAACTTTGTTTCCAATTCGGTATCGAACTAGACGAAGACACCACCGAGGACGTCAAAGGCACCGATGAAAGACCACAGTTGAAGATTGAAATCGGAGCCAATAGATACGACATGCTGTGTATCGAAGGTATCGCACAGGCTTTGAACGAATACCTCGGTAAAGCTCCTCAACCAAAGTACACTCTAAAACCAGAACAACCAGAGATCTCTCTGACAATCAAGGAATCCACCAAAGAAATTAGACCCTATGCTTGTGCTGCCGTTCTAAGAAACATCAAGTTCACACAAAGATCCTACGATTCGTTCATTGCTCTACAAGATAAACTGCATACAAACCTGTGTAGAAACAGAACTTTGGTTGCCATGGGTACCCACGATTTAGACACTTTAACACCACCGTTCACTTACGAAGCTTTATCACCATCTGAAATTGATTTCGTTCCATTGAACCAAACGGTCAAGATGGATGCCAACAAAATGATGGAATTCTACGAAAAGGATAAGAACTTGGGCAAGTACCTACATATCATTAGAGACTCACCAGTTTACCCAGTCATCCTAGACTCCAACAGAACCGTTTGTTCAATGCCACCAATCATCAACAGCGACCATTCCAAAATTACTTTGGCAACAAGAAACGTTTTCCTAGATATTACAGCCACTGATAAAACCAAGGCTGAAATTGTTGTCAATCAATTGGTTGCCATGTTCTCTAGATACTGTGATGAGCCATTCACCATTGAGCCAGTCAAGATCATTTCTGAACATAACGGGGAATCCAGAATCTGTCCAAGCTTAACACCTAGAGTCATGGAAGCTGAGCTCTCATACATCAACTCTTGTTGTGGTCTAGAACTATCCGCTACAAGAGTCTGTGAATTGTTGGAAAAAATGTCCCTCGCTGCCGTCCCATCCAAAACCAATTCCAACTTAATCGAAGTCACAGTCCCAATAACAAGACCGGATATCTTGCATCAATGTGACATTATGGAAGATGTTGCAGTTGCCTACGGTTACGACAACTTGGAAAGAACCACTCCGAAAACAGCGGCCACCAGTGCCCAACCACTACCAATCAACAAAATCGGTGATATCCTAAGGGTCACATCAGCCCAATCCAGCTGGTTGGAAGTCATGCCATTAACACTATGTTCCCACGATGAAAACTTTGCCTTCTTAAACAACTCAGACGACTCCAAAGCCGTCAAGTTGGCTAACCCTAAAACCGTTGAATACCAAGTCGTTAGAACCACATTGGTGCCGGGCATTTTGAAAACCATTAAAGAAAACAAAAACCATGCATTACCTATCAAAGTCTTTGAATGCGGTGACGTTGTCTTGAAGGATGATTCTGAACGAGGTGCCAAGAACCAAAGAAACTGGTGTGCAGCGTACGCCAACAAAGGTTCCGGCTTTGAATTGATCCAGGGATTGCTTGGTAAAGTGATGCAAACTTTCAGAACCGACTGGTTGGATTTAGACTCTGCTACATCTTCAGAAAAACCAAAAGGTTTCTGGATCGAACAAACGGACGCTAATAAGATGTACTTCCCAGGCAGAGGTGCCAAAGTCATGTTCAGGGCCAAACAAGGAGCTGAGAGCCAAGAGATTGGACACATTGGTGTTTTGCACCCACAGGTTGTTTCCAAGTTTGAACTAGGCTTCTCTATCAGCATGGTGGAAATCAACGCTGAGGTCTTCCTATGATTTCTCAGCCCGTGGGATGAATTCAAGATGGTCAATTTTTGTAGTGTACGTTGTATTGATGTATTCCTTTTGTTTTTGACTGTATCTTTTTATTTCTCTATTTTGTTTTGATGCTTTTCTTCAATATATATATACATATATATATTAATAAATTTCTTAGATTAATAGTTTTAGCGATGGATACGCGTAAAAATTACGTTTGTTGTTTTACGTCGAAAGAAGAACAGGTGCTTAAATGAATGCTAAAATAGATATATATATATGAATATTGTATACAAGAGAATACTACGAGAATGTGATTTCTAAATTACGTTCGTCAGTAGGAAACTCGTCTTCGTCGCCATAATCAAAAGGTTCTTCGTCGTTATCGTTGACATCAGCAGAAGGAGACATAGCGTCAACGGTTTTCTCCTCAGCAACAGCAGAAACAGCCGGTGCATCAACAGACTTCTCTTCAGCAACAGCGGGAACTTCCACAGAATCCTCAAAATCATCATCAAACCAAATCTGGATGTTTTCTTCACCACCACCACCAGCGCCCAAATCATCACCGTAAATATCAACCTCGTCATCGTCAACAATGGCAGCGTTTGCAATTTTACGTTTTGGAATAACCACCCCAGCTGAAACCAACTGTGCCGGAGGGTGTTGAATAACAGGTCCAGAAGGAACCACCGGTGCCTCACGGGGCTGGATCACGTTGAAATTGAAAGATGTGGATCTATAAGTGAATCCACCTTCATGTTCACCTGCTTCTTTACCGGCATTGCGATCCTCAATGCTGCCATTGTTGTAGTTGTTGGCCATTGATAACGTTGGATGGTGAATTGAACCTAACCTGAACGACCGCATTTCATTCTCTGGCTGCTGCTTTTTCGTTGGCGATTGAACGACAGTAAAGTTCGCTAATGGCGAATGATTCATCGCCTTTTTATGCACATCGTCCAAGTTTGTATTCTCTGCCGATTGCTCATCTGTACTTGTGCGTGGAGTGGTTGGTGCGGTGTCTTCATCTTGAGCAAATTGATCCTCGTTATGTGATAAATTCTCCGATTGCGGTTGTGGTTCTGGCTCTGGTTGGAACGTCTCTTCATTCTTTTGGGGTGGCGACTTCAATTTGAATTCTTTATATTTAGCAGCTTCTTTTTCAATCTTCAAGACTTCCTTTTGTAGCTGATTCAAATTAAACAAGTCAGATTCCGATTCCGATTTCAAAGTGGATGAATCAGATGATTCATCATCCGATTCTTCTTCATCATTGGCCTTTTTATCCTCTAATTCTTTTTCTTTCTCCTTATTATGCTTCTCCTCTTGCTCTTTAGAGCCTTCCTCATACATCTCCCACCATTCTTTATTCTGCTTGCGCCACAGCTTCGAATACCAAGTCTTCTTCTTCTTTTTCTTTTTAGTCATATCAATATTCTTCGAAGCTTCTTCGAAATCATTGATCAATTTTCTTTGTCTTTCAGTTTGTTCTGGATCCGGCTGTTCAATTTCAATGAAATCTTCATCAAGGACTTCCCACTCCATCTCCATTAACAACTTTGGCATCACTTTTCTGTACTCCATATGACCTTGAACGTAATCTGAACAATCGAAATTTTCAATGTCTTCAATTGGCGATAGGCCAGCAACAGTACTCAACCCACCTGACGTGGCACGGTACAAATAACCTAGAATCCAATCTTTCTTAGAATAACCATTAACGAACCGACCACTGACAACAGATTTTGCCATTGATATCTGGTCAATCTTAACAACGTACGGAGAACCAAAAAGGAAAACGTTTTCAATCAATCCATAGTCACCGGTTTTAGCTAGATCCAACAAACAACTGTAAATTAGTCTAGCACCCAAACTGAACCCAACTAAAGTGATTGGTCTAATGCCCAACTTGCCTCTTCTCAAAGTATCTGCAAGCACCAAACCAGCGCTCCAGGCCCTGTCCAACGAAACATTCCATGGATTGTCCAACAAATAACCTAATTTCGACAATAACATCGGCAACTGGACAGCAGACATCAATGCAATCAACACCGTACTACCCAAAATCTGTTGTATAGACTGTGTCAACACTTCGCTCGCCAAAATACCAATCGTTTGACCCATACTTGTCAACATCTCCGGTTCCCATAACAACGAATACAGGTCACCCATCACGGGATCAACTGTACTGAACGGTAATCTAACATCATCCATCTTACCCGACATCCAACCAGAAACAGTCAAAATTAAATTCACCCTGCTATTGTTGTGCAACGGTTTAAATTCAAAAGTTTTAACTGATCCGGCTCTTCGACTCATACCTTTGTTACCGATTCTCATACCGGTAAGCGTACCTGTCGTTGTAATGATAGCTGTTCCTGCAGTACCAGCGAGGAATCCACTAGTACCAGCCACACCAATAGTAGTTAACCCAGCTGCGATACCAGCACCAATCACAGGTGCTAAAACACCGGCACTTAGACCAATGACTAAACCACCAGCAACTGTAGCGAACCCTATTTTTATTAATTTTTGCTTTCTGAATTTTTTAGAGTGTTCAGTTAAGATATCTTTTTCATCCCAAGTTTGAGCGTTGTTCATCATTGCTAACGATTCGTTCATTTCAATGGCATCAGAGATACGTCTTTCGAACTCATAAACTTCTAAATTTTTGATACCTATAGCATTAGCAAATTTAACTAGTAATGTTCTTGATCTACTATCGCAAACCGACGATTCCAATAAAATCAAAAATAAATCACAGATTAAAGTCCATCTAACGTCGATTTCCAATTTTTCGTTTTTGGTATCTATTCCAATGACCTTGACTTCATCGTTATTATTTAATAACGGGTTATCGATGATGAGATTGACATCAAGCCAAGTGACTAGATCTTTGGCTTCAACACCATGGCAACTCAATTTCTCAATCATCTCTCGTTCACCACCTTCTCTAACACCAAGATGATCGTATAGTTGATCCATAACGTCCATGCTCCATCTGGTGAACGATTTCTGTGCAACCGAAAGTTTCTTCAAGATCGACATCGACCCAGAACCTCTCACTGCTGTTAATTCTTCGTGTAGATTCACAATAATAAGCTTAACAAGTGCAGCGTATGCTATCTTTTGTGGTTCCGATAGCATAGATTTCGTGGATGCGAGTTGAGAAGTTGGATTCATCTCTTCTTCGTCGTCAACATCTTTAATTTGGTATGCAGGCAGTTCCGGGTCAGCAATGTTTTCTTGACTATCGTTATTGGTACCTGGGTTTTGTAATTTTCTCAAATTGGAATTTTCATTTTGGAACAAGTAATCGAATTTGTCATCCATTTCAGAGAATTTAGTAGCTTGCCCCTGCGCTGCTATTCTGGTATAACCCAAAGCTGCGTTATCGGCTCTATCTTTGTTATCAGTAGCACTTCCTTGCTTGCCATCACCATCAGCATTTGATTTCTTAGCACTTGAGAAACTCAAGTTGAATTTACTTAGGAGGTTGGAAGTGCTCACATTAGGTGTCGAATTGTTCCTTTCAGCTTTGTTTTGCTGCGTTAGTGTTTCATTACTATGAATAAATTCGATTTTCTCTCCCTTGATGTTATAAATGTCACTGTAGTTCAGCTGTGTATTCATTTCTTTCCAATCTTCGTCGTCTGAATCGTCGATTGATGGGTTTCTAGTATGTCTTTCTGTCAAGCTTGTGTCTTCGTGTCGTGTACTAGAAGCAATACCTTCGCTGTCATTACTGGTGTCTTGTTCTTGATGGTTCTTCACTGTTGATAATTCACGATTCAAGATAGTTACTGTTTCAAGCTGTGAATTTCTTGGTGCATTCAGTTGAAACTCGACAAAATCGTCGTTCTCACTTTCCGACAGATCTGGAGTGTCGTTAGATCCTTGTATGCTGATGGTGGATGGAAATGCTATTGAGAGGTCTTTGTTGGGACTCAACGGCGCTTTCATATTCACTATCGTCTCTCTACTTGCCAACAGATCTATTCTTGGATCATTTAGCTCTTCAATGGGCATTATTTTGGTTTATGTTCTGTATGATGTATATTAAATGTTACGTGTTATGTGTTTGATCCGATCGGTTCGAAATGCGTGAGTGAATTGAATGTGTTTGTATAGTATGCAACTTGTGAAATGGTGATATTTTGCGTAAGGGGAATGTATTGGAAGTGCTAATGATGGTTCTTCTTTGCTCTTAGTACTAAATTGAGTAATAGTGACTATATATTTAATTAAATGTTCAAATGTACTAGTGGCTTCAAGTGAATATCCAACTATAACAGAAAGGTTCAATGGGAAACAAAACAAAGAATAAAAACAACACAAAAGCACGAGCGGCTGATTTCTAAAATTACTTTGGCTGATTTTGGTTGATTTTTTATCTTCTTATGGTTCTCTTTTTACAACGAATTGAAACAGAAAACAGTAAAAGTACATTGATATAAAAGAGTAAACCCAAGAGCCTATATATATATGACCAAATATATATAAACTATACAAGAAAAGATGAAAAAAAGTTGATAGTTTATTATTATTATTTATAACTTATAAAAAAAACAACGTTTTAGAAAAGGTATTAAATTAAAGAGAATTAAAAGTTAAAAAACACGTAAATTTTAACGAATAATTTATTCTTCATCGTCTTCTTCTTCGTCATCAACGGCAACAGAATAGAATTGCAATTGGTATTGGTTCTTCTTTTGAGAAACAAATCTGATCCAGTCTCTGATTTGGTTCTTCTTTAAGTATCTCTTTGATAAGTACTTTAGGTACTTACCGGAGAATTTGGTGGTGGAAACAACAACAACCTTGGAGGAACCTTCGATAGAAACGGTGATGTCATCACCTAAGTTACCTAAGTGGTTGTCAACCTTGATGTGTTCAACTAAGTACTTAACGTAGGAAGCTGGATCAAAGACACCGTTTTCAGTTGGAGCTGAACAGTCAACAGTGAACTTCTTAGCGACTTTTTGGGATTTCTTGGTCTGTGTTTATAAGAGGTGGAGGATTTCAGTTAGTTATTAATGGGTCTCTTTGATGCGAAAGAATAGATGGGTGGTTTAACAAGAACGAATCGTTAAATTGTTTCATCTGACAAGAATGAACATGGAGCCTACCGCACGATAATCAACTAATTTATATAGCATATAATCTAGTTAATCCAAAGAAATAATGAATAGGGATCTATCTTTGGGGATTGGACGGAATAACTTCAGAGTCGCTGTTTTTAGATTTACAGAGTTTCCTAGGGCTTTACTAAATTTGGTTGGTTTTAATATAAATAATTTCAGCATTTATGTGACAACTCCCAACACAAAAATATGGAACAACAAATGGGCATACAGACTGTAGTGAAAACAAGGCTGGTCTATTTGATTTGTGTGTCGCATATTAATATAGAGGGAGTTAAATGCTTGGTTAAATATGAACCAAACCCAAATTCAATATTGGGAAGGAAACACTATAACACAGGAGTATAAAGTATTCTGATAAAAAAAAGGGAAGAAAGTAGAATCATTAGTTTAGCAATTAGCAGGCATCTTTGTTGTTTCTAATCTTGAGAAATTTCAAGAAAGGGTATTCATTTCAACGAATAGTTTTAATTATTCAAAGAAACAAGATGAAAAAGGTAGGAAATAACGAACGTTTAGTAAGAACAATAAGTTGATAGTCGTGATACATACGATTGGAGCCATTTTGATGATAAAGGGGATAAGTAAATATATGAACCTTTGTTGATGTGTCTTGAAGAGCAGGAACAAAAGAAGAGTAGAGGATGTGGAGAGAGAGATTTAAGTTGAAAAGTTTTTTAGTACAAAAATTTGGAGCGTTTGAAGAAGTTTTTCTGGATTTTCTGAAAGGAGGAGGGAGAAAAGGAGAAGAAAGCGAGAGAGGGAAGAGGGTTTGGTAACCCTGAGAAGTATCACGTGAGCCAGTGATGAAGTATTTATTCATGAGACAGGAGCGCGGTTTCTGTTGTGTTTGGTAGGAGGTGTTTTGGTAAACTGGGCTGTGTACGGATTATTTTGTTAGCTGCTTTGTTCCAGGGTGGTGGATCAGGGAGGGAGGAGGGATACAGATACACACCAACGAATACTATTGCTGAAAATATGAAATGCAATTAAACTACTAAACGTTGTATTAAGCAGGGTTGTATAGTGTAGTAGTTTAACTATATTCTCGGCATACGGTCGAAAGGGTATTACCCTAAACACTTGTTTCTTCGGGTAACATAGATTGACTAAAACTAAAAGGTAAAAGGACTATAAAAGGTGTACATACGGAAATCATACTTCCTTCTTAAATAGACAAAAAACCCCTTTAGCGAAATGGTTAAGGTATAAACCTTTGTTTACTGACAAACCATTACACTTGTTATTCATTCAGTTTATTACATAATCATCCTTCCTGGCAATCTATAGGAGATCACCATTGCAGTAATGATATTATATGTTACGTAAGTTAATGAAAAAGGGGAAAGACCAACCTTGATGGATATCTTGAATAGCCATAAACCGGGTTCTATAAATTAATAGAAAACTGTATAATTCTTATTGAACAGTGAAGAACAATTAAACTTGATTGAGTAGAAAAGGGAAACAGAAGGAATATACATAAAATGTGATATAAAGGTTATAAAAATAACAATCCTCTTCCTAGCTTATGTATATAGTCTCCGTCACTAGGATTACACTGGTGCTGTAACTAATACAATGTCTCTTGAACTGTTAATATGATAGAGATATTCTTATAGTAGTGGAGGATGGAATGTAATATCTGTGGTAGTAGAAGGTAAGGCATTTTGCTCTATTAATGTATCTGGTAAAAGGGTAAAAGGGCGGTGGGCAAACACGACTTTTTTTTGAATATATAAAGACCTCCAAATTCCCACTTTCTATCTCTTTACCTCTTTATCTCTTTACTTCTTTTTGCTTTCCCCTTAGAAAATTACCTAAATATCTTAGAACCTATTGAAGTTAAAGAGCTCTACAATTAACAAAATTATCTTTATCTTTCCAAATTTAATACTTATCAATCAATGAATCTTGAAACTACAAGAAGATTAATAACAAAGAGGGAGAGGGCTGAAACTACTACAAGACCAACAATAAAGAGAGAGGGGGTTATAATCTATTCCGTTTTCTTCACAATTTCACTTCTTTCCTTGTTCTTTCTATATTATTGGACTAGAAACGACGATGGAGCATGGATGAGGATAACTACTGTGGGTTTCGCAGCCGTCTTTGCAGGGCTAGCTATCTTTAGTGGTAAGGTAGTAGTCGATCATTGCACCATAACTTTTCTCTATGTTGCTGGTCTAACGCCAGTTGTTGGTGAAGCTGGGATTGGTGCATGTGCAGGTGTTACGGCATTATGGGCTGTATCTACTTTTATAGTCGGGGCAGCAGGTATAAATTGTTGGACCTATGATTCATGATCATCTTCTGCAAGTGCTAAGAGATAATATTGGGACAGTAGCTTTTCATTTGAATGGTACATACTTTAAAGTCCACAAAAAATCAACAAGGATGCTCACTTAGAATTTGACGGTTTATTTGAAACACACTGCCCGTTTACGAAACCCTTAGTCAGGCACGTAGCAAAGATATCACATGTCAACGTGTCTGCAGAAAATGCTACTTATAGCTTCATTACAGAATCAGAGTCCGGTAACGTATCTACGATCACTGGTGTTGAAAGTATCAGCAGTGCGCTCAAGACTCATGAATCATGTTTCTCCGACGGGAGGTTATTCTATTGCTTAAGCTATTTAATCATAGCGGGGTCCTGAGGTTTATATAATAGTTCTTCCATTTGGAAGATCAGAGGAGACATATTCTATTGCTAAGCCTATCTAATAATAGCCTGATGGAGGCTCTATAAAGACATCCAAATTCCCACTCTCTATCCGTCTTTATATTTCACCTCAAGAAGATAACGAAAAATGGCCCAATGGAAGCAAATGTTGGCATGCGGTGGGGCAGCCGTCTTAGGAAGTGTCGCTGTTTTCAGTGGCCAAATCGTCGTCCAGAATTGCAAGCCCACGTTTCTTCACCATTTAAGTCTATCGCTAGATGAAGGGGAAGCAAGCCCCCATGCTTGCTTAATTGTCACAGGGATATGGGCTGTAACTACCCTTGCCGCCGGGATGCTAGGTCTGGGCGGTTTGACAGCGTCATTTTTGATTTCACCTACACCAACAGATTCACAGGAACTGAATACCGAGATAACATTGACAGCTAAAGTTCCTGCATAGCTAGTGTAAGAGGCCCAGCCACTGCTGCCATCTATCCGGATACCTACCACCGGTGAAGCACTCTAAACAGGGATCTTTTTTTACTTCCAAATTCGTATCGTTTGATATCGATATCGTTTCATCTTTGGCTTCTTTTGCTGAAGCTGTTGAGTCATAGGTCAAAGCATTCCAGCAAGGGTGGTTACTGCCCATATCCCTGTGACAATTAAGCAAGCCCCCATGCTTGCTTCACCTTCTTCCAACGATAGACTTAAACGGTGAAGAAACGTTGGCTTACAATTTTGGACGATGATTTGCCAACTGAAAACGGCAACACCTCCTAATACTGCTGCCCCACCGCATGCCAACATTTGCTTCCATTGGGCTATTTTTCGTTATCTTCTTGAGGTGAAATATAAAGACGGATAGAGAGTGGGAATTTGGATGTCTTTATAGAGCCTCCATCAGGCTATTATTAGATAGGCTTAGCAATAGAATATGTTTCCTCTGATCTTCCAAATGGAAGAACTATTATATAAACCTATATAAGAGAAATCCGTACCATAAAGAATCAAATAAAGAATTATATTACAAGAAGAAAGAGATAGTCTTATAGTAGTGGAAGATAGAATGTGGTTGTGGTAGTAAGTTAAGCAGCTGGTGGAGTAATTAACATAAATGGTAATAATATTTGGTGGGCAAGAGTGATTATGTCATGATACCTTTTATAATATGAAAATATTACATAATCTATTGTCCCCTTAGACGCGCCCCCTAAAAAAAAGCCTGCAGTCCCCTTAACAATTCCCATAGATAAAGACCCCTGATCTTTTATTAAATTTTTATGAAGTTATATAGCTATATAAAGAGAGAAATATAGCCCTATTTTGAGAATATATGGTAAGGTTAGTTTTATGATAAGAGTAAATGTTTTGGAATGTATTTGTTTTAGAATCAAGTAATGTTCTGAGTAATATGAAACAAGTTAGAAGGGTTTCAAGTGAGTATTGATAAAGATTTATATTTATTTATGTTCACTTATGTAATAATCCCGATATTCCTGACACCAACTGCTGCTGTCATCTGTCTTGGTCATGATAATGCTTGGGACTATTCACCTCCAATCGGAGAAACATGATTCATGAGTCTTGAGTTGAAATCGTCAAATTCTAATTGCACATCCTTTCTGAAGTGGTTAAAGTCTGTACCATTCAATAAAAAGCCACCGTCCCAATATTCCTTTGCAGATGATCCTGAATCGTATGTCCAACCATTTACACCTGCAGCCCCGACTATAAAAGTAGAGACACCCCATAAAGGGGTAACACCTGCACATACACCAATCCCAGCTTCACCAACAACTGGCATTAAACCAGCAACATAAATAAAAGTTGCGGTGCAATGGTCGACTACCTTATCACTGAAGATAGCTATACCCGCAAAGACGGATGCGACGCCGCCTGAAGCCGTGTTCACCCATTCAACTTTAATCGGTTAGCGATATAACCACATAACAAAAGAGGAGAGTAGACGCAAGAAAAAATGTACCTACAACGGTACAGAATATAATATGTTCTCTCTTGTCTTGCTTTTCTGTCTTTGTTGTTGGTGCTGGTTTGGTATCAAGATTCATTGATGATAAATTAAGAGGATAGAATCAATATAATAAGAAATTTGTAAAATATAATATTTGTAAATGGTAAAAATTTCTGAAAATTTCTAGTTATTTTCTTGGGGTAAAATGTAAAGATGTAAAGAGATAAAAAGGGGGAGTTTGGAGGTCTTTATATATTCAAAAAAGTCGTGTCTTAAATCAATTTCAAAGAAGAAAATTAATAGGATATGTATCTATATAACAAACATTAACAAAGAAAAAAGGCAACAATTTAACTTAACTTAACTCAACTTATAGCATAATTAAATGTTGAAGTAAGTTCTCTAGAGCATGCCTAGTCCTAATTGATTATTAATGTTCTGATTCTGTGCTTGAATGTTCTGGTTAATAAAATTATGGTTATTCTCAATTAGGCAGATTGATGCTCTTGTCCTGTTCATGAATATTCAGGTTCGTATTTATGAGGCAAATTAATGTTCTGATTAGGGATTAATGCTCTGCTTAAAGACATTGCAATTACTATATAGGGAGGTCAATACCTGTCAGGACCTGGCTATCAAACTACTAAACGTTGCACTGAGCAGGGTTGTATAGTGCAGCAGCTTAACTATATGCTTGGTATACTGTCGAAAGGGTATTGACCTAAACACTTGCTTCTTCGGGTAACATAGCCTGACTATAACAAACCTTTATCCCTGTTATTCATCCAGAATCTTACATAATCATCCTTAATGGTAAGATAGCTGAACTCTATTACACTCAGAATTCCCATTTTTTATCTCTTTATCTCTTTATACACAGAAAATAACTGAAACTTTTCAAAAATTACAGAAATTAAATTTTACTATTTGCAAATACTATATTTTACAAATTTCTCATTGCATATTTATCGTCAATGAAACTTGAAACCGAAGCAGCACCAATGACAAAGACAGAGAGGGCTATATTATTTTTCCCCTCTCATTGCAACTAAGCTACTATGTTTCTACTTCTTTTATTATTTGGCAACAACTGACCAAGATTGAATGGGTGAAGATGGCTTCAGGCGGTTTCGCAGCCGTCTTTGCAGGCATAACCATCTTCAGTGGTAAGGTAGTGGTCGATCATTTCATTTCAATTTTTCTTTATGTTGTTGGTCTTAACATCGCTTGCTGGTGAAGCAAGGATTGGTGTAAGTGCAAGCGTTACTGTTAACTAGTATAAACCTTATAAAAAGGTAATTTTTAAGGACACGGCTGACTTTTATATTTGTAGGGAACGTCTAGGGAGAGGGATTCCCATATGCAGGTGGAAGATTAGGTAATCACGCAAGACGGGCACATCCCTCTTTCTGGCGTTTATATGAATGTTTGCGACATTATAACTCTCTCTTGTCTAGGTTTACACAATACTTCTTCCATTTGGAAGATCAGAGGAAGCATACTCTACTGCTGACCCTATCTATCAATAGCTGACGAAGGCTACATTTTACACTTAGAAAAAATTAAATAAAAATGGCCCAATGGCTTATGATGTTCGCCTGCGGTGGTGCTGCAGTCTTGGGAGGGATCGCTGTTTTCAGCGGTCAAATAGTTTTTGAGAACTGCAAACCCACATATCTCCATCGTTATGGCCTATCTCTAAATGAGGGAGAGGCAAACATGGGGGCTTGTCTGGTGGTTACAGGAATATGGTCTGTAACCACCTTTGGCGCCGGTTTGTTAGGTCTGAGTGCTTTGAAGCACGACTCAACAGCTGCAACAAAAGAGCAGGAACAGGAATCGCTTTCCATTTCTAACGCTACAAATTTAGAAGTGGCGAAACAAGAGATCAGCTTAGACTGCTTCTCCAATGGTAACTGCCAGGATAAATGGCAACAGGGGCTAGGCCTCATCCACTAGTTGGAAGCAAATAAAGGGTACAACTAAGGCTACAAAGAATAGAACTATGCTTATCTAGTGCCAAATAACTATGTTGGTACTTTAGGTGGTAATATTATCTCAAAATAAATACAGTCTTTCACTATTCAAATGAGTGCTACTCGACAATAAATTTTGTTTAGGAATTAGTTTCTGGGAAATATGAACCAAAGAATCTTTTGGTGAAGGTGAAACCAATAGCAAGTGACTAGGAAAAAGAAAAGGAAATACAGAAAACAGAAAGGACTCAGAAAAAATGATCGACAACGAGGAGAAAAATCAAGCAAAGATTGAAACAAATTATAGAGTATCCACCAATGATCTAAAATAGTAAAAGGCAAGCAAAAACCAAAAAATATTAAGAAACACGAATCACCCGAAAACAAATTGAAAAGAAATGGCGCTTATGATGGTGCTGCAGATGGGAGAATTTTACAATGGTTCAAAAGCAAAATGTCAAAGTGTACCAATACTTTAGGTTGTATAGTGAGCAGTGACGAGTCTTAATTCCATTATACGGCTTAAAAGTGTATGTTTAAGCGAGGAGTATAACTTTTCAGAAGACTAATTCTTGTAGAAGGTAAAAGGGTTCTAACTAACATACGTAAAGATAAGAAATACATAATTAATATTGACCATAAACCCTTCAGATTATTGGAAACGATGTCGAGAGACTCCTGTCGACTAGGAATATGGGGTAGTGTAAGCCACTAAGAGGGAAAACCGCTTAGTAATCAGAGTACTAGAGTGATCTCTATTACACTAGCCATGAGACAAGGCATGCCGCTGTATAGAAGTAATTAGTTTATCTCTGGCTTCAAAGATTTGCCCCTGGTGGTCGCTCCATGATACGATGGCGAGTCAGAGAAAGAGCCAGGTTACAAGAAGAAAGAGATATCCTCATAGTAGTGGAAGATGGAATGCAGTTGCAGTAGTAAGTTAAGCACTGCTAGAGTAATTAACATAAATGGTAATAAACTACATAGTTTGCTCTGTCCGTAGCAGTGCCTGCTCTGTCGGTAGGCATTTCTGGCTAAGTCATATAGGACAAGTTAATGCTCTTTCTCAATTTAACTGATTTGGTCCTCTTACACATTCTGGTGCTTCATATATACTCGATTCGCCACTTTATAGCTTTCTCTTATATATGTTTACATAATTGTTCTTCCTCCGGAAGATCAGATTAAATATATTCTATTGTTAACCCTATCTAAATATAGGCGGATCCTGACAGATATTGATCTCCCTATATAGTAATTGCAATGTCTTTAAGCAGAACATTAATTCCTAATCAGAACATTGATTTGCATAATTAAGACGAACCTGAATATTCATGAATAGAAACAGACCATCAATTTGCCTAGTTGAGAATAACCAGAATATTATTAACCAGAATATTCATGAACAGAATCAGAACATTAATAATCAATCAGGACTAGGAACGCTCTAGAGTACTTACTTCAACGTTTAGTTATGTTATAAGCTAAGTTAAGTTTTTTTTTTGTCAATGTTTGTTTATATTGATACATATCCTATTAATTTACTTCTTTGAAATTGATTTAAGACAAGAATTTTTCTAATATATAGAGACCTCCAAATTCCCACTTCTTGTCTCTTTAACTCTTTATATTACACAGAAAATAGCTGAAACTTCAGAAATTTTAGAAATTAAGTTTTTACTATTTACGAATATTATATTCTACAAATTTCTGATTTCATATTTATCAACTATGAAACTTGAAACTAAAGCACCAACAATAACAAAGAAAGAGAAGATTATAATCTTTACCGTTATAATTACATTTTTTCTTCTAACTTCCTACTTGATTTATTGTCTAGGTGCAGCCGACCAAGCTTGAATGAGTGAAGATAGCTTCAAGTGGTTTCGCAGCCGTCTTTGCAGGCATAACCATCTTCAGTGGTAAGGTAGTGGTCGATCATTTCATTTCAACTTTTCTTTATGTTGCTGGTCTTAACATCGCTTGCTGGTGAAGCAAGGATTGGTGCAAGTGCAAGCGTTACTGTTAAGATTCTAGTATAAGCCTTATAAAAGAGGAATAGTTAAGGAAACAGCGGACTTTTATATTTGTACGGCAAATTGTATAGCATTTTCATATTACATAGTGAATTATACAATAATATAATGACATAATCACTCTTGCCCACCATATATTATTACCATTTACGTTAATTACTCCAGCAACTGGTTAACTTATTACTACCACAACTACATTCCAGCTTCCACTACTATAATAATACCTATTCCTTCTTGCAATCTAGTTCTTCATATGATGCGCCTCATACGACACAGATAATTCTGTAGCACAAAGTTAATATCTTCAATAAATACTACAGAGATTTGTAATTGTCTATTAAATACAATACTATAAGGATGTAAGGACGTAGGGGTATAACTTGCGATAAAATTCATTAATTGTTACATCATAATATATATAGACATAAAAGCTGGGTAGTGATCTGGTAATTGAAAAGTCCCATATGTCTATATACGGAGGAGGTCGTGTAGTGCCTGGTTAATGGACAGACCTATACACACCATATGTGTATTGTATGTGTATGTGTGCTGATTACAACCCTACAATTAAGCAAGTCAATCCAATCAATCCATAGATCATATATTTATGTTTGCTGTTCACATTATCCTCAACATACCATCTTGGAACGACATGGCCTGCGGTAGAATCCGATGTTGATGATGCTGACCTTGATGCTGATCCTGATCCTGATAATTCTATAGTACTTTCAGATACCGTCGATTTAACAACAACTCGAGAGTGTGTGTCTGACTCCGTTTGGATAACCATTGAATTCGATCCACTTAGTTGTATAGACCCTGAAGAAACGATAGAAGCAGCAGCTGTCTCACCACTAAGTATACCTTGATCATACCGATAACTATTAATATTTGAAGATGATGACGGTGCTGTAGTTCTTACATTTATGAGGATAGTGGATGATGGGTTCGATGTCACCTCCAATTCAGTTGCTTTCCGTAAATTTGTGTAAAAGCTTGGTGTTGAGGTGTCTCTTTTAAAGAATGCTAATGCTGCCATGGTGGGACCGTTTGGGTATCTTTCTTGAATCGAAAAAACTGGTGTTATTCTATATATCCCTTGGTTTCAGAGGACTAATGACAATCTAAAGAAATAGAATGGAATCCGTATAAATATATATCTACAACTTAGTAAGTAGCATTCCACCCTCTGGCAAACGAACAACCCTCCATATAAAATGCCGATCGTTTTGCTTGGTTCGTTTATTTGTTTGAGAATTGCATCATCGTTGTGAAGTAAAACGCAGGAACGCAATTTTATCCGCAACCCTATTGTTTGCTACTAAGGACACGGTTAAATTGGATTAGCCACCCCTTGTGTGTGTATTTATAGAATCAATGTATACATATAATATACGTATACATACAGATACACTCCTTAACTGTCATTTCCTTTCACCTGTTGATCATCGCGTGCCTTTCAAATAAAGCAGCTTTTCAGATCGCCGTTTCATTCCAACATGGTGTTCCTAACTAACATACCTGGTTTGCCATACCGATCTGAAGCAATAGTACTTGGCTCACAAATATACAGACACACACTCATAAAATCATAGGTACAGTCATCTACCCTTTCAAATCCAAATTCAAAATTCTTTCATACATTCTGTATACCTTGATCATCGCCTAACACCAATAAAACATGCAAATCTTTATACACCATCGTCTCATAAAACAGCACACTTCCTCAATCGCGTACTATCTCCTTAACATTCCAAAGCAACATTCACACTTCATAGTATGACTACATCGTTACGTCTTGCTTTCCCAGGCAAGGCTACACACTATTTGTAATCAACGGAATATTCTATTACTTACTTGTATACTATGTGTATATTCCTCTATATATGTACAGTTCTCGAGTCACCCGGCATTCTAAACAGTGGTATTGCTATTGAACCCACCAGGAACAATCTTAAACGACAGTATATCATTCTTACCAATATCAATGGTATCGTCAGCAGATATCCTCTTACCACCGACACCTTCAATAGCAGCAACCGTGACTTCTCCCATGATAATTCTAGCAACTTGTCCAACGCTAGTGCCTTTTTTAACCAACGTGCAGTCTCTAAACACATGATTGCCTGAATTACCAGTGAACGTTTGAATGTTTCTCACCGTGTAAATCGGTATCAATTCCAAAATGTTGGCGGCTTCTTGCAGCACTTGAACAACACCAGTCGATCCAAATCTATACAACACCAAATCTCTAACATTTTCAACACGCTGCAACAATTTTTCATCCATTTGTTTCAATCCGCATCCTTCACCACCCAAATCCTCAAACGTATCAACAAATTCAGTACCTTCCTCGTACTTTATATAATTCTGACTTTTTAGCTTTCTCAAGAAAACCTCGGTTATAGCACTTGCCAAAACAGCTTTTGTATCTGGATACTTCAACATAATCTTAGAAACGTTCTTATCTGCATCAGGATGATCAATCTTATTCAACGCCAAAACAGTGGGGAACTTGAACTTCATAAATGCAACAACCATCTTCGTAATCCACTCATTATCCCATTCCTCTAACGCTGGCAAATCCTCTATCGAATCAACAGCTTTGGCAATTAACTGTCCAGTGGCACCATACCCACCAAACTGCGCTCTCAAAGTCTCAACAATCGACGATTTTGTAGCCGTATGTCTCCTCACAATCGACCCCCATCGCTTATGTAAATTCCCCTCGATCCACAGCCTTATCTCGTCCTGCAACCATTGGATATCTTCAATGGGGTCGTAACCTCTGGTTGCTTTACCCTCTGCATTAGTCGTACCAGAAACGTCGACAACATGGATCAACGCATCCGCGTGTCTTAAATCATCAAGAAACTTGTTCCCAAGGCCCAAACCTTGTGAAGCACCAGGTATCAAGCCTGCAACGTCGAGTAGCTCGATTGGGACATGCCTTTTACCGTTTGTACACCAGCCGTAGTTAGGCTTGCACAGAGATTGTTTTGAGAAACGGGAACAGGCACAATTTACTTGTAGGTAACCAGTGGCCCTGTTGGGGTCTATAGTTGTGAATGGGAAGGCACCGATCTTGGCATTAGCATCCGTTAACGAGTTTAAAGTTGTCGATTTCCCACTTGATGGCTTACCAACAATACCAATTAGCGGGTCTCTAGCCATGTTATTTGTGTTCTTTCCCTTTTTATAGTTGATTGATTAGGTTATGAATGAATAAAAGCAACTGTTTGGTACTTCTAATTCGTAACTCCGCAATGCTGTCTATTGAAAAAGTTGATAAATTACTTGTGAGGGAAATGGCCGACTAATTGAACAATTAACTAGTGCTATGGACGCCTACCGCGTTTGTAGGTTGTGTAGAAACGGCAACGATGTTGTAGCTCAATGGATGTGTGTTCTAGTTATTGAAGCAACTCTTTTCATCTCTGCAAAACGATCAAATTTTTTTGGAAAGAGATTGAACGGTGGCTGGTGTATCTTAGAAGATGGCGAGTGTGGCGCGTGCTGTCTTTAACGGGAGAATTCTAACAAACTGAAATGGCTTCACTTGTGGAGACAACTGGAGGTCTACAAAAGGGTTGTTGCTGTCTTCCAAGTAGCTATTGATGTTGATCATTCCTGAAACTCTAACTAACAGTCAATATACATACACCATGTCACTAATTGGCTTGGAATCTTTTTCAGCGTTTAGTCTAGATGACAAACTAAAGACCTTATCGTCCATCAAAATTGCAATATTGGGGAACGATAAGGAAAAGTCGAAATTGACTCAACACTTTGATGTCTTCAAATATATCCTACTGGGCGAAACAAACCCAATTTTACTAAAAGACGCCGCCATCATCATTCAATCGTTTGGTTATCTGAAAAAAAACATTGATTTCCTGATTGATCGCAACATCACCGATATCTTAATCAAAAGTACGATAACGTATCCAAGTGTTTTAGCGGAGATTAATTTCAAAACGTTGTTGGATTTATGTTCTTCAAGTTCACTGAGTACAATAGATACTTCCAAATACGAGGAAAACGGATCCAAACTAATTGACATCATTTACAGAATCCTCAATGAAAACAAGGGTACGTCAAAATCACTACTGTTCAATACTTGTGTCCTAATTCCATTTATAAGGCCATGTAAAGAGTTAGTCAAAGTTTATAAACCATTAATGAAGAAGTTATCGACGTTGATCTCACCAATACTTAAGATTGTGCTGGAGTTGAACAATTCCCCTATTAACTATAACAGTTTTGAAAACTGCGAAGTTAGGAAAACCGTCCCTGAGCCACCGTCTGAGCAATATCTTGAAGTTATATCCAATGAAGTGGGACCAATGTTATATGCCCTTGCATATTTATTGGAGACTATTGCTTCTGAAATTGGAGTGTCGATAACTTTGCCGAAACCGCTATACTATACATTGACTTCATTTTTGAACGCTTATAATTTGAATATTAAGTTGGGTGCAGCTAATGTGTTGACCCAGTACAGTAGACACTTCTTAACGCAAAATGAAAAAGAAGTCAATTATCAAAAAATCGTTCCTGCGTTGATTAATTCAATCTCAAGGATAAAAGATTCAAACGAGAGTGATTACGCTGTGAATTCCAATTGCAAGATAACCAAGAAAATGTATCCGATTTATCTATTGTCGCAAATTGCTGAAGATGATGGCAACATTAACGAATACATGGTTGATATTAATTTTTTGGAAAAAATATCTTCAATTATTGCCATGAACTACTCGCACGATCAAAAATTCTTGGATGAAAAATCCTTGTATAAAATATCAGACTCTTTACTAATACTCAGCTGCGTTGGTGGTTTGAAAGAACACTACAGAGAAATCGTTATTAAATACGACGTTTCTGCAATTGTTGTTGACTCATTGAGCAGACATGCAGAAATTCATAAGGAGCTGGCTACTAGTCCAACTCTGTTGAATTCAAACGAGGAACTCATTTTGAAATTATCAAATAGAATAACTTTGTCTTCTTGCTACTTATTAAGATCACTATCTAGATCTGCAAGCTTATTAAGGACTTATCTCGTTGATTTAAATCTAGCTGATCTACTTCTCCAAATATTGAAGATCCCTGAAAATTCATTCCAGAGCTGTTCTTTAGAATTACAGCACGAGGAAATTTTGTTGAAATCTGTTGTTTTGGGTGTCGTTTCAAATTTGATCGTTGAATTTTCTGCAGTTGCTAAAGAACTCAAGTCTGATGAATTGTTTAAAATTCTTGAAGAGTTCATTTACCACTCACAGTACGATACGCTAAGGTTAAGTTCATTGCTAGTTATTAGAAACGCTTTGTTTGGCGATGACATTTTCTTCAAAGAGAATTTCAAAAAAGCCGTGTCGCTAGAAAAGATCTTTGAACTATGCTACGATCCGAATGACAGGATCAGAGAACAGTGTTTCAATATCTTAAGAAATTTGTCAGTTGGTTCGTTCAATTATGCAAGCTTGATTGTGAGTTATTTCCCCAATTCACTAGCGGCAAAGGCTCACAAAGATGCTACGTTTTTAGATTTCTTGTTGAAGCATGCAAGCAACACTTCAAACCCTGAAATAATTATAGCAATTAATTACATTATTGTTCACTTGGCTGCTTCCAATGTGGAAAACAGGTCTTTGCTTATGTGCAACAATGGTTTACTGTTACAGTTACTGAAGTTCCTAGAACCTAGGGAACAAGAAGTTGGTCAAACAACGCCTCAAGAAACGTTGGAGTACACTGATGACCAAGAAGACGAAGATTGGAAGATCAAGTTAAGTGTTGTGTGGATCATCATCAATTTAGCATGGAAGGAGGAAACGTGTAACTCTGATTCTGAAAATGACGATCAAAACGACGTAAGTGAAATGGGCACTAGTGCTGCCGCTGGTGGCCATGGAAATGGAGATGATGAAATGGATGTCGATTCTCTGGATCATAATAGTTCTGGTTCAAACTCAAACTACAGAAAGTTCCTCAGCTCAAAACATAGGTGTAGAAAATTGATAGATTACGGGTTTTATGACGCCATTAGAGTTTTGAATGGTCAGTGTACCATTGCCGACTTCAAAGAAAGAGCAAGAACTGCAATCTTCCATTTAGTCTTATACGATACTAAAAGCCCAACGAACTGAAAGAATTCAATAAGTTAAATAGAACCTTTTAAGAACCGTTTTGCTACCGCCACGTTATGTTTTCTGTTTTTCTGTCTGGTAAATTACTTGCATGCCATCATATGATGGACTCACTTTTCACTTTTGAGTTGATTTCCATAACATGTCTATTCCGTCATCTTTGCCAGAGACCGTCTCGTTTCAAGCTTGGCTGTATGCATATCTTTGTATTTGTCGGTTGTCCCCCTGTTTCAAATTATATGCTGTGCATTGCTAATAATAGCTATTAATGTCCCGTATGTAACTCTCCATAAATGTACCAACTAACTCCATCAGATAGTACAGTCCGTCTCTTGTAACAAGATCCATTATCGGGGTTTGTTTGAGGTGGGCTCCTTTGAGTTCCCAATCGGGCAATTTTCTCAAAGATTTTCCTCGCTTAGCAGAAATTCCGTGCGACACGGCAAATGCAATTTTATTACCCGATTCGGAAGTCAAAGGGACTTTTTGAATCTCGTCTTCATGCACAGAAAGAGATTCGGCTTCTAGGTTAGAGCTTCTGTGGTGTATACTTAGCTGCTAGATCTTAGTATACTTACTTCCCTGTGGCTGTTGTTTGTAGCTGTTTTGTGCGTTCGTCTGTTGCAGGAGACTTTTACTAGGGTTGTGTTTCGAAGGTGGACTTTTCAAACCTTAATTTTGCATGTGTCAAAATAGGGTATGCTTCAAATTGTCAACTTCAAACTTATTTTTTCAACTTTTTAAAACAAGAAAAGGACAAAAAAAAAGAATATAAGAATTTCAAACGATGAAAGTTTTGAAACATGACTTAAGCCTAACTCTGCTACTAAGTTGAATGTATATAATGTCAAGCAAATCGCTGTTTGATTTTATTACTTGTCTGTTTTACAAAACCCTTGAATAGCTTTCTGGAATTCTTTCCAGTCGATTCATCTCAACCAAAAAATACCTTTAAAAACATCCGATCGTTACTACTACACCCATACAAAATTCAATAAACCAAACTTATAACAATATCACAATGAAGCTCAATTACTTATACTTGCTGTTCAGCATCTTTCTAAGCACAGCTCTTGCAGCTGCTGACATCAACCAATTCACAACAATGACAACAAGATCTTGTATCGCGGGTGGCAGAATCTGTAGCTCAGTTACTGTGTATGCCACCGTTACTACCATCACCGCTGCTACGGGCACGGTGACAACCTGGTCGCAAGTCACTTATGAGCCAACTTGGGTCACTATTAGCGGTGTTGAAACTTGGCAAATGGTTAGCTTGTCAACCACTGTTAATGACTTGGGTTCAACTGAAGTGATCGTTACTTACTGTGATATCCCATTGACTACAGTGACTACTACTTCAACCGTTACTGGTAGTACTATTTCATCTACAGATGTCGTTACCAGAACTAGACCTTGTAACTCTCCATATACAAGAACATCAACTATAACTAAATTGGTTACCGGGACTGATTCCACTGGTGGTATTGTTACTAGAACTGAAACTTCAGTTGCTGAATATTTAACAAGTAGATACTGTCCTGCCTCTTCAGATTCGTCTTCACTACCATCATCTACTATTACAAGTTCTTCTGAAATTGCGAGCTCTTCTGAAATTACAAGTTCCTCGACTAGTTCAAGTTCTTCAAGTAGTTCAAGCTCTTCAATTAGTTCAAGCTCTTCACTTACTAGCTCTTCTATTACAAGTTCCTCTATCACAAGTTCATCTATTACCAGTTCCTCGATCACTTCAAGTTCCTCTATTACCAGCTCTTCTGTGATTACAAGCTCCTCTATCAGTTCAACCTCATCTGTGATTATAAAGTCATCGATTACTTCAAGTTCTTCGCTTACGAGTTCAGCTCAAATTACAAGCTCGTCTATTAGTTCAAGTTCTTCACTCATGAGAACTTCTATTACGAGTTCATCCGCCACTAGTTCATCTGCAATTACAAGTTCTTCTATTATAAGTTCCTCGATTTCTTCAAGTTCATCTTCTACCAGTCCTTCTATCTTTAGTTCTTCTGTGATTACAAGCTCCTCTATTAGTTCAAGTTCTTCATTTACAAGTTCTTCATTTACGAGTTCATCACAAATTTCAAGCTCTTCGATTCCAAGTTCTTCTGTTACAAGTTCCTCGGTTACTTCAAGCTCTTCCATTATTTCAAGTTCTTCTCAAATTACAATTTCTTCTGTGACCACAAGCTTATATATTAGTCCAAGTTCTTCTATTCCGCCTTCATCACAAATTACAAGCTCCTCTATTACTTCAAGTTCCTCTATTAGTTTAAGTTCTTCCCTTACAAGCTCATCTATTACAAGCTGGTCACAAATTACAAGCTCTTCCATTATTACGAGCTCCTCAATTACTTCATGTTCTTCCAGCTTGGCCCCGTTGTCTTCTGTCACTTTCAGTTCTATCATTACGTCTGTTTCGATTCCTTCAAGTTCGTTAAACACAGCAACCTCATCTATCATTTCTTCATCAGTCTCATCAAGCTTTTCAGTGCAGAGCTCTTCTATAAATACCTCTAGTCTATCGTCTGTATTGTCATCACCTACCGTGGCATCGTCCTCATCTGTCACTTCATCGTCTGTAATTCCATCGTTCAGTTCATCTATTATTTCACCATCTTATGCTTGTGGCATTTCATACACTACCTCTATTATCATGACATATACCACTATCACCACTGGTGTCGATGCTTTGTCAACCACTGAGAGTGTCACCTCCACTATGGAATACGAGACCATATATGCTTGTCCAACGTCATCTTCTTTATCTTCAATTCGAACTTCATCTGAAATTTCGACAACCTTAAGCTCTTCAACTATTTCAAGTCCTTTATCTATTTCGAGTTCTTCAACTACACCGGTTGTTCCAATTTCATCTTATGACTCTGGTTCATCATCCAATGGGAGGCCTAGTATCAAAAGTTCTTCAATTGTTACTAGCTCTTTTGTCGTTACAAGTTCTTCAGCTATTCTAAGCCCTACTTCGCTTTTCAGTTCCTCTACTGACAAAAGTGTATCTTCTATTATGAGCTCTTCAAGTGGTCTTGCTTCTTCGTCGAGTGTGCTCAGCTCTTCAATAGCCATGAGTTCATCCACTGATTTGTCTTTCTCTCTATCTAGTAGTAGTTCAACAGCTACCGTCACTACCTGCTCTGAATGTCAAGGATCGAGCTCTTATTCATCATCCATCACAACTTCATATCTTTCATCTTCTTTGATTGTCTCATCTTTATCTTCATCGTCCTCTTCCTCTTCTTCCACTGTTTCGCCTTCCTCTCTATCTAGTATTAGTTCAACAGCCACCATCACTACCTGCCCTGAATGTCAAGGATCGAGCTCTTATTCATTGTCTATCGCAAGTTCATCTTCTAATTCAATACGTTCATCTTCTAATTCAATACGTTCATCTTTATCGGTTATTCCCTCATCATATAGCTGTCATATGACTAACACAGCTTCCACTGTTTTAACTCATTTCACGACAACTACTGGCTTTGATGATGCTGTAACTACTGAGGTTATTGTCATAACTTCAGAATTTGAAACGGCCTCTCTCTGTCGAACCATATTGCATTCATCGTCCTCGATCCTGTCTTCAGTTCTAATTTCATCTACAGAGTCAATGACTAATGCCACTGCTTGTATCACATGTCATAGTGTTGTATCATTGTCAACATCATCTCTTAGAACTTTGTCAGTTTCATCTTCAGATTCAACTTCTTCTAGTATGTCAACTACTACCACTATTTGTCCAACATGCACTAATAGTCTGTCATTATCCTTTATCACTTCAACAGTCTGTCCAACTTGCTTGAGCAGTGAAGCTCCAGTTTACTCTTCATCATCCATCATTTCTTCTTCTATTGCTCCAGTTTTATCTACTTTCTCTAGTACTGCTACCACTTCAATACATGAGGAACCCAACCCACACATCACCGTTATCTCTTCCGCTGTTAGTGACTTGACTACAATTACCCTGAGTAGTAGAGGCATTTCCACACTAACCACCGTCAGCAATGAAATCGTTTCAACTTTGACAACCGAAACCAGCGATTCAAGCCAAAATAGTGCCACTCCTTCGACTTTGATTACAATATTGAGTAAAGAAACATTCATTCCATTCCACCATACTATCATCAGAAGCAAATCTACTGTGTCATCTTCAATCACTCCAGTCGCTTCAGTTATCCCAGATGAAATGCCAACCACTACCACCACACCATTCACACAAGAAGAACATACCACTACAACAGTTTCCACTACTATTCCACTTACTACAAATGAAGATATTACTACCACTACAGTGACTCCCGCAGACAATACTATTACAATCAAAACTATCACTCTCACTGCCCTCACCACTGCAGTTGCATCACCCCCAGAATCAGAAGTTCCAATGATCACAACAATTTCAACAACTGCAGGTTCAGTCACAACTGTTCCAGCTTCAATTATTGCCATTCCATCGGCAACGCTAACTTCATCAACATTGCAACCATCTTCAAATACTACAACTTTCAATATCTCTACCTATGAAGGTCTTGGTGCTTCAAATGGTATATCTTATGGGTTTACGATGTTTTTGTTCTTATTCAATATTCTATTATGATTTCCTTTGTTTGCGTTTCTGGCTCTCGGCTCTCGGCTGTTGGTACTTTTAATTTACTTTTTTCTTTTATACGATTTTTACGCTACTCTTTGCTTGTTACCAACTCTTTCTCGTTTATATATTAATTTACTGCGCTTGATCCAGTTTATTCCTTAGTGTATGTTGTCTACTTTTCTTTACAAATAATCCAAAAAAGGTGTTGCGTTTTAATCGATTAGAATTTTCCTTTATCTGCTTGAAACTGTATGGATCTCCCAATAAAAATACTTAAAAGTATTTCGAATTCTATTAGATAGGTTATGTAAAAGTTGACACGATCAGATTAGCTGAATAAGGGTATGAGTAAATTAGAATACAATCAGTCACTTTCAATCTCCATGATTTCGTCATCGTCATCGTCATCATCGTCATCACTTGAATCAGCACCTCTTTTCAAATCTTCGACGGCAAGGTCCAAATCTCTCCTTTTATCCTCACCAATAAACCTCAGGTTCTTGGTGGGTTTGTTAATTGGTGTTTGTAACATAGGATTCTTTTTGGACATGGCACCTGTTGATTGTGATGGAATCCGTTGGCTGCCCATTTTACTTGATTGGAATAGTTGTTTTGATGAACTTAGAGTATACGAGTTATCGTTCAATAATCTCTTGTTAGTTAGGTGTAAGTTTGACTCTAACGACTTGTTTAATAGGTCTAACGCAATTGGGTCGTTTGGCTGAATAGATAATGCAATGTGTAAAGTTTCGATGGCTTTGGAGACTTTTCCTGTTTTCAAATAGAGTAGACCGATGGCAGAGTAAATATTCACATCAGTACGTGAAATTCTCAACACCTTATTGAAATGGTTCAATGATTTTTCAAACATGTTCATTCTTCTGTAAACGTGTCCTAAATTACAATGAATTGAAGACCAGGCCTTTGCGTCTGAATCTAAATTTTTAGCAGCACCTAGGGCTTTAGAAAAAAATCCTTCAGCTTTTAGTAATTGTGACTTGTGATAATATAAAACCCCTAATTCATTCAATAGCAATGGGTCTGTAGGACAAATGGAGTACGATGACATCA
Source organism: Ogataea methanolica (assembly GCA_001600755.1). NCBI lineage: Eukaryota > Fungi > Ascomycota > Pichiomycetes > Pichiales > Pichiaceae > Ogataea > Ogataea methanolica. The sequence goes on from BCKW01000010.1 coordinate 262,118, forward strand.
AGTACTCGTTTGCCAAAGTTAAATTATTCATTTGAAGATATTGCATGCCCAAGAATAAGTTTGGCAAATGTATACCAGGGAACAGTCTGGAGGCAGTGGCATAGGCACTGATTGCTTGTTCATGTTCACCTTCTGCAGCAAATGTATGTGAGAACCCGATCCAAGCAGGACCAAAACTTGGGTTTAACATAGACGCTTTTGAGAAGAACAGTCTTGCGTCGTTGGTCTTCTTTATTGTGAAATAGTATATACCTATTGCTAACCAGGTAATGCAATGGTTTGGATAATTCTCAGCCAATTTGTGAGCCATTAGGAACAACTTGTTCTTACCTCCTAACTCATGCAAACAACTCAAATAGTTTGGTAAAACAGATAAATTCAATTCATCCTTTAATATTATCTTCTCACATAACTCCAAGCACTGTTGGAATTTACACTGTATAAATAGTAGATCTGCACGACTTAGCAGGATATCCAAGTTTTCATTCAAATTGTATTCATCTTTCAATCTTTGTTCAGCTTCTTCGAATAAATTAACGTTTTTGTATTTGTTCAATCTGGTAGTGTATAATAATTTCACTAGCTCATTGTTATTATCGGCGTCATCAAAGTTCAGAAGATTTAGCAATTCCCATTCCTCATCGGGCGTCATCAAGTGATTCTCAACTAGTTCATTGAATGCCTCGAAACATTTGGCATCAACCAGCACAGCTTCTTTGTAACATTCTTTTGCTCTGTCAAAATTGTTCTGCTTAAAATATACCAGCCCTCTCAAATAACACATAGATGCCTCTAACTTAATACCACCATCTGGGTTCTTCATTGAGTGATCGGTTTTGAAAGGATTAACTTCACCTATTATATCCAAAGCTTCGTCATATTTCTCCAGTTTAATAAGGCAAAGGCCTGCCAAGTATCTACAACTGACAGATTCATCGAATTTCGGCCCTGATAGTAAATTTCTTGCTATTTGATAGTTTTCACTTGAGTAGTATACTTGAGCTAACCAAAAGGCATCATTTGGATCGTTGGTTAAAGAAAGAACTTTGTCGCCAACGTAGATAGCGGTACTGTAATGATGTTGCATTAGGGCATCGTGTCTCCATAGTCTTAGTTTATCTGCCTGAGTCAAAGGAATTTCCTCCTCTTCTTCATTACTATATATCAATTTTCCATTCTGCAAATTTGATTTAGGTACATTTGGAGATGAAAACAGTCTGCGTTGTTGTGGGTTGGGCTGGGGAAGATGAGACGGGAAGTTGGGGGGTGTTTGAAAGTAGTCCTTCGACTTTTTATTAGTAACAAGCGGGGATATTGTGAGTGTGGAAGTGTTCGGACTGTTTGATGTCATTATATATGTGGGTATTATTAAATTACAGTATCAATTGATATTGATATCACCCTGTTTGATCAGAAGGCTATAACGATTAAGTCAAGCAGCTGAATCTGTACTTATTCAAATTCAAGAATCCTTTTTGTTTTGTTTTGTTTTCGGAAGCACATAAATCGACGCGATCTATTGATCTATTGGGGTCTATCGACGCATTTTAGAGAATCTGATTAAATTCCGGGTAAATACGGCTGTGCATGGCAATGTGACTAATTAATCGATCGATTCACTTTGGAAATTGTACTGTATTGACTCAGGATCACAACTAGAGTAGATGCATTTTTCAACCTAGATCAATTATCTTACAGTTTCTTCTTTGTAGGTAGGACTATCTTTATACATCTATAAATATAAATACGTTAATCATAACAATGTCTTCTAACAAAGTTATCCTACATTTAAGAGCTGAAAAGAAGCCACTTGAAGCCAGAGCTGCTTTGACCCCTTCTACCACCAAAGAACTACTAGAGACTGGCAACTTTGAAATCTTCGTTGAAAAATCGTCCCAATCAACTTTCGATTACAAAGAATACGAAAACGTTGGTGCTACAATTGTTGAAGAAGGTTCTTGGGTCGATGCTCCAAAGGAAAGAATTATCTTAGGTTTAAAGGAATTACCAGAAGAATCGTTCCCATTGATCCACGAACATATCCAATTTGCTCACTGTTACAAAGATCAGGCTGGTTGGAAAGACGTTTTATCAAGATTCCCAGCTGGCAAAGGTACTTTATATGATTTAGAGTTCTTGGAAAATGATCAAGGCAGAAGAGTTGCTGCTTTCGGTTACTACGCTGGGTTTGCTGGTGCCGCCCTTGGTATTGAAGATTGGGCTTTCAAACAATCAAATTCTGATGATAAGGATTTGCCAGGTGTCAGCCCATACCCTAACGAAGATGCTTTAATTGCTGATGTTAAGAAAGCTTTGGATGTTGCCGTTGAAAAGGCCGGTAGATACCCAACCGTTTTGGTTATTGGTGCTTTAGGTAGATGTGGTTCAGGTGCCGTTGATTTATGTAAGAAAGTTGGTATTCCAGATTCCAACATTTTGAAATGGGATATGGCCGAAACTGCTAAAGGTGGTCCATTCAAAGAAATTGTTGAATCAGATATCTTTGTCAACTGTATTTACTTGTCACAGCCAATTGCTCCATTCACCAACTACGGCATTTTAAACGATGAAAACAGAAAATTAAGAACCATTGTCGATGTCTCCGCTGATACCACTAACCCACATAACCCAATCCCAGTTTATACCATTGCCACTGTTTTCAATGAACCAACTGTTGTTGTTGAAACATCAAAGGGTCCAAAGCTATCTGTTATCTCCATTGATCACTTACCGTCCTTGTTACCAAGAGAAGCGTCTGAATTCTTTGTTAAGGATTTACTGCCATCATTAAAACAATTGCCAGAAAGAGACACTGCTCCAGTTTGGACTAGAGCCAAGGCTTTGTTCGATAAGCATGTTGCTAGATTGCCGGATAAGCATGTTGCTAGACTGTGAATATATATACAATGAGTAGCTTTTTGTTTTGTTTATATAACTGTTTTTTTCGAATTTATCCCTCCTTATAATTAATTAGTATAGAAAGTTTAGTTTCAAAGAAACTTTTTTGAAGTATCTCATCCAGATTCTAAACGCAAAAAAAGAAACTTTTAACGGTTTTGTTATTGTAGATATTAAAGTGATACATATAGAAACATGCACATACATTTGATTATTTTTCAACTTCAACACTTAGCATCTTTTGCTTTTGCTTTCTCTTGGCCTTCTTGGATTTCTTCTTTCGATCTCCCTTCATCAAATGAGCCAATGACTCCCCATCACTTTCGTATTCACTTTCTGTCACAACTCTCATAGCTTCCTTAGTTGGATCGAATCTTGGCTTCATAGAATCAGCTTTTTCAATGGTTTCATTAACGGTAGAAACAACGTTCAATCTTTCACCGGTATCGTAAACAGCCACTTGATCTCTCTTTTCTAAATCCCAAACAACAATTTTACCATCTGATGAAATTGAGACTAAGTATGTAAATACGGCACCATTTGGTCTCCTTTCTTGATAGATAGAAAATCCTTTAACTCTATTAGCATGTCCTTGCAATTCGAACTCTGGCTTGCCTAATTCAGAAACCAATTCATTCTTTTCTTCTTCTTCTTCTTCGCCACCCTCCTTTTTAGTCACTTTTTCAACTTCTTCAAATAGAGAGTCATAGTTGTAAAAGGCAATAGAACCATTACTGAATGCTAATACCAAGTATTCTATCTTATTCAAAATCATGAAATCCATAGACATTAGAGTTTGTTTGAATTTCAAGATTTTTTGTACCTTAGCTTCCCTAGTCTTATAAAGCATGATCCTGGTCAATAAACCGACAGCAATAGATTCACCTGTGGTATTAAACCTACAGAGTGTTGCTTGTTGACCCAATGTATTTGCGCCCTTTAATTTCAAACTTGATGCCTTCTTAGCAGTCATCAAATTCCATAATCTTAAAGTTTTATCATCAGACACAGAAATAGCAACTCTTCCAGATGGGTGGATAGCTAAATCGTTTACTCTGGCGGTGTGGCCTTTTAATATACCGAACTGTTCCCAATCCTTTGTTCTCCATATTATAATCTTACCATCTTCAGCAGCACTTAATAGCCATTTACCGTTCTTGTGACTTAAATAAGCGGTTTCTTCGTCGTTTGCATTATTTTCTTCATCATCTTCGTCGTCTGCATTATCTTCACTGGTTTTTTTGTCGGTATTTGATTCATTCGAAAAAGCTAATTTGGTGATTGAACCTTGATGTTGCAATAAGGTACCTAATTCTTTTCTCTTTTGTAAATCATAAATTTTGATGTGCTCGTCATTAGAGCCTGACACCAGGTATCTCTTGGCAACGTCCAAAGATCTTATTGATAACGAATGGGCTGGGAAATGGAAGATTGGTTGAAAGAATGGCTGTCTTGATGGTTTGTTACCTTCCACATCTTCGTTATTCAAAGGTAAAGTGACTGATAAGCAGAGGAGGGAATGCTCGTAGGAACCAACAATAATTCTAAACTGAACTTGGTTATCCATTATATCTTTCCTATTATTTTATACTATTGTGAGTTATTGTCGTAGAGAGTATAGGAGATCAATTCAATGGTCTTGTTCCACTAAAAAGAACTTTAAGATTTACTACTTACTAGGCTGGTTCTATTTTTCATTTGCAAGATAATTTTTTTTGTTATGTGGCTGTGCTGCAGAATAATCCAATGAGGCTGGTGTTTGAAAGTGGCGAGTGATATCACAGCCTTGTTTTTACTTCCTTACTGGATAGATCCCGTATCGTCTTTGTCTTCCTCACTTGGATTTAGTTGAACCGATAAGTAAAGACTTATAACAGATTCATCTACGTAGGTAGGTGTCCTTAATGCCCTGGAAGACACAGATGCTTTGAGAAGTACAGAGTCTCTTCACAGAGAGAGAAGAGTGGGTTGAGCGTTGAAAATGGATATAATGGAGATAAATCTCCACCTAAGGATGTTTAAGTGGGGGTAGTAGTAATCTATATACTATATATAGTCTCCGTCACTAGGATTACACTGGTGCTGTAACTAATACAGTGGCTCTTGGACTGTTAATATGATAAAGATATTCTTATAGTAGTGGAGGATGGAATGTATTATCTGTGGTAGTAGAAGGTAAGGCGTTTTGCTCTATTAATGTATCTGGTAAAAGGGTAAAAGGGCGGTGGGCAAACACGACTTTTTTTTTGAGTATATAAAGACCTCCAAATTCCCACTTTTTGTCTCTTTATCTCTTTATCTCTTTACTTCTTTTTGCTTTCCCCTTAGAAAATTACCTAAATTTCTTAGAAACTATTGAAATTAAAGAGCTCTACAATTAACAAAATTATCTTTCCAAATTTAATACTTATCAATCAATGAATCTTGAAACTACAAGAAGATTTATAACAAAGAGGGAGAGGGCTGAAGTTACAACAAGATTAACAACAAAGAATGCAGGGACTATAATCTTTTCCGTTATAAGAACAATTATACTACTAGCTCCTCTATTATTAACCTATAACCAAACATGGTTGAATGGGTAAAGATGACTGCAGGCTGTGCCTCACCCGTCTTTGCAGGTATAGCTATCATCAGTGGTCAGGTGGTAGTGGAACATTGTACCCCAACTTATCTTAATGCTATTGGTCTAACGTCAATTGATGGTGAACGTTTTGCTGTTTAACCACTTTAAAATTCACCCTATACAGCATCGTCATAATCGTCATTTCTTGGTTTCACCTACACCAGCAGATTAATGCTTCCAAGAAGCAAACTGTTAAACAAAACTTAAATAGCGAGACAAATAGCTAACCAACGTACTGGCATAGTCAGTGTTGGCACTTCCCACCGGCGAGACACTCTAAATCGAGGTCTTTGTTTGCATCAACTTCAGCTTCTGTTGAAAGTTCTGGAGCCCCCGGATCGTGGGTCCAAGCTCCTGCTCCAAGGCCTGTGGCAACAAAGGTTGTTGCCGCCCATACCGTTGTGACTATTGCACATGTCCGACTGCCCGGTGTACCTTCATCCGCCGGCATACCAATAATGCTAAGGTACCTGGGGGTGCAATTCACCACTGCCGCTTTACCACTTAATAATGCAACCCCTACAGCTAACGATGGTTGAATGGGGAAAGATGGCTTTCTCTTGTTTGTTATTAGAGGGGAAAAGAATAAAATTTCCCTCTTTGTTCTTTGAAAGGAAGAATAAAATCCCTCTTTGTTCTTATTTGTGATATCGCACAGCTTAAGGACTATCAATTCAAAGATCCTAAGCTACATCACAAATAAGAACAAAGAGGGATTTTATTCTTCCTTTCAAAGAACAAAGAGGGAAATTTTATTCTTTTCCCCTCTAATAACAAACAAGAGAAAACATCCCCTATAGCTAAAAGATGGTTAATTGGGGAAAGGCGGTTCTGTGTGGCCTTGCAGCGGTCTTGGGAGCTGTAGCCATTATAAGTGGTAAGGTGGTTGTCGTTAACTGCACCGCCGATTATCTTAACAGAATTGGTATAACAGTGGGTGATGGGGTTGTGAGCGTGAAAGCATATGGAGCTGTTACGGGGTTATGGGCGGTAACAACTTTTCTTGCTACGACACTAGGTGCACGTGGATGGAAAGAAGATCCGGCGGTTCCAGAACTTTCAACAGAAGCTGAAGTTGATGCAAACAAAGACCTCGATTTAGAGTGTCTCGCCGGTGGGAAGTGCCAACACTGACTATGCCAGTACGTTGGTTAGCTATTTGTCTCGCTATTTAAGTTTTGTTTAACAGTTTGCTTCTTGGAAGCATTAATCTGCTGGTGTAGGTGAAACCAAGAAATGACGATTATGACGATGCTGTATAGGGTGAATTTTAAAGTGGTTAAACAGCAAAACGTTTTGTGTTAGTTAACATAGCTATAAAGTGATGAGAAATATGTCGCTAATGCGTTGTTAGATTCTTTGTGGGGTATGACTACGGACATGGCAGACTTTGCTAGTTGCACGGCAAACTGTATAGTATTTTCATATTGTACATTCAATAATATAATTTCATGGCATAATAAATTATTCCTATCATCCAAGGTTACCATTTACGTTAATTACTGCAGCAACTGCACTACTTGTTACTACAACAACTACATTCTATCTTCCGCTATTATAAGACCTATTTCTTACTGTAATCTAGTTCTTTATATGAGTCTGTATCCTATCATGGAGCCACCAATGCAGCAGGTATTTGAGGCCAGGAAAAAGCTAATTGCCTCTATACAGCGGCATTACCCTGTCTAATGGCTACAATATTACCACTATATGTACTGTAACGGTGGTGGGCAGGGAACGCCTATGGGAACAACAGATTTTCCTAGAGAAGCATCAAATTACGTAAGATTTTCATATTATTTAGCAAAGGGAATGTCGCTGGATAAAAGTCATTATCTTATCTTTGGTCTCAAAGATTTGCTCCATTGGTGGCTCCATGATAGGATGGAGAGTCAGAGGAAGAACTAGCTTACAAGAAGAAAGAGATATCCTTATAGTAGTGGAAGATAGAATGTAGTTGTGGTAGTAATAAGTTAAGCAGCTGCTGGAGTAATTAACGTAAATGGTAATATATGGAGGGTTGTAATAGAGTTCACCTATATTACCATTAAGGATGATTATGTAAGACTCTGGATGAATAGCAAGTGTAAAGGTTTGTTAGTAAACAAAGCTTTATTCCTTAACCATTTCGCTAAAGTGTCGGATCTGATATACTTTCAGATAATTACATTAGAATTACACGACTATTATAACTTCTTAGATAAGCTACAAAATTATACTACTTTGAGTAATATGCTACAAGATTACCCTACCTTTACCCTACCTTGATTAATGGCACGAAATATGATGTTCAATCAATATTAACTTTGTTGGGTAATTCCAATTACTATGATACTATATGAGTAATGATTGTTTTGTCCAATCGGATCTCTTAATGATTACATTCCGTGTTGCAAGACATGTGACAATTGCATTCTTTATTGGAAATTCTTTACAACTTACTCAACATATTCCGAGAAACAATTGTATAAATAGACAATTAATTCTATAGCTATTTCTTGGAATGGAAAGAAGTATGGTTTATATATAGACTTACTTACTTCTTCACTTCACTCTTTTACTCTTTGACGAGGTATTACATAGAAAAAACTTATGTATTAGATTATGTAATAAACGATTATGTCAGCATAAGTCACAAGAATCTGGTAACTTTATAGTCCCAGAAATTTCCCGTTATAAAGGGGTTTTTGTCTATTTAAGAGGGAAGAATGATTTCCGTATGTACTCCTTTTATAGTCCTTTTACCTTTTAGTTTAGTCAGGCAATGTTACCCGAAGTAACAAGTGTTTAGGTGTAGTCCTTTACGACCGTATACAGGGAACATTACACTCACCACTACACAATACAACTATACTTTAACTAAGTTATAGTATTGTATTGTTAAGCCTATGTAAATATAACCAGATCCTGACAGATATTAACGTCCCTATATAGTAATTGCCATGTCTTTAAGCAGAACATTAATTCCTAATCAGAATATTAATTTGCCTAATTAATACGAATCAGAATATTCGTAAACAGAACCAGAACATCAGTTTGCATAGTTGAGAATAACCAGAATATTATTAACCAGAAGATTCATGAACAGAATCAGAACATTAATAATCAATCAGGAGTAGGAACGCTCTAGAGTACTTACTTCCAACCTTTAATCATGTTATAAGCTGAGTTACGTTAAGTTGTTGTCTTTTTTTGTCAATGTTTGTTTATATTGATACATATCCTATTAGTTTTCTTCTTTGAAATTGATTCAAGACACAACTTTTTTTATATATAAAAACCTCCAAATCCCCAACTTTTTCTCTTTTTGCATCTTATATTCTCCCCTTAGAAATAGCTAAAAAATTAATTCTAAAATTTTGACTATTTACAAATATTATATATTACAAATTTCTTATTAAATTGATACTATCCTCTTAATTTATCAGTAATGAAGCTTGAAAACAAACTAGAACCAGCAACAAAGACAGAGACGACTATATTCCTTTCCATTCTCATTACATTTATGCTACTAGGTTTCTACGGATTGTATTATCTAGCTACAACCGACCAAGGTTGAATGGGTGAAGATGGCTTCAGGCGGTGTGGCAGCCGTCTTTGCACGTATAACCATCTTTATCGAAGATATTATCTTTGTGCTACAAAGTTATCTATGTCGTATGAGGCGCATGAGGAGCATGTGGCGATAGATTATGTCAGGAGAGGTTTTCATGGGGGAATTGTTAAGGACACCATAGACTTTGTTGCAAACAGGGAGTCCCTAGGGGGACCACAGAATTCCCTAGGGGGACCACAAACTTACGTAATACCTTATGTAACAACAAAATGACATAATCAACTGTACCAKAGCATGACGTAATCAGTTTTGTYCACCACTCCWTTACCTTACTTTACCGCAGAAAACACGTCACCTTTTACTACAACAACTACTTTCTGTCCTCCACTACTACAAAAATATCCCCTTCTTCTTGGAATCTAGTTCTTTATCTGATTCTTTATCTGATTCTTTATCTCATCTTTTATCCAATTTTTTATCCAATTTTTTACCCTATCATGGAGCCACCAATGGAGAAGGTCTCTGAAACCAGAAATGAGCTAATTACTTCAATACAGCGGCATTCCCTCTCTCATGGCTACGTTTTTACCACCGTATGTATAGTAAAAAGGGTGGCGGACAAAACTGATTACGTCATGCTGTGGTACAGTTGATTATGTCATTTTGTTGTTACATAAGGTATTACGTAAGTTTGTGGTCCCCCTAGGGAATTCTGTGGTCCCCCTAGGGACTCCCTTGCAAACACCATAGATTACGTAATACTTTCAGATTATATAACCAATTCCATAATATCATGACATAATCAATCTCGCCCACCATATAGAATAACTCAAGGAAAATTTTGTTGCCAAAGTTGAAACGTGCCCTTAATATAAATAAAGGGTAGGCATCCTTATTAATCAAGTTATTATTCCGTAAATTTATATATATATGTAGTTGATCCAGAAAGCAAAATATAATACAACCTGATATTGTATATGTCGGAACCTCACTTTCATTTGACTTATGACTCTCTGTATATGGCTACAATTTGTGGTATTTATCAAGTAAGCCACAACAATAGTGAAGTCATAGTTAGTCAAGATTGCGTTAAACAATTCCGTTGACTATGTTAAACCATATTATTAGCATAGGTTAGGATTGAAATTGAAGGAACCAGTGAAAATTCTTCACTAAAGGTTCAGATGGGAAAATAATTTAAATAGATCTGTATATCGAAATTATATCTGTAGAAGTTACTACCACAGCTCTTCTAAAAAAGGGGGGTCAAGCTTTAAGTAAACAAATTGATATAAACTTTTAAATAGAATATTTTATTATATTGCGTTCCTCAAAACTAGCCATTAGACCTTATCCAAGTCCCAATTATTGAACTCAACTTAGTATGTAGCTGAAATTATTCTATTTAGCCTGAGGAGGCATCTACGCCGGAACTACTTGTACGGTAGCTAAAGCTATGCTATACCACTAAAGAGTAGTGATACTAGAAATGGCTATACGTATGCTTTCCTAATCCCCGATAATATAATTCTGTCAATATGAGTTTGCAGAATAGAGTGTCTATTCATCAGCAATGCCATTGGTGATGAATAATTAATGCAAATGGTAATAATATATGGTGGGCAAGATTGATTATGTCATGATATTATATAATTGGTTATATAATAAGAAAATATTATGTAATTTGGGGTGTCCCTAGACAAGTCTGGGGTGCCCGTAGACCTTCCCTGGCGGTAGGGTTTCTCTTTCCCTAGGGAAATCTGTTGTTTCCTTTGGCATTCCCCACAAATTGTAACCATATACAGGGAATAACACGTCAAATGAAAGGGAGGTTCTGACAACATCCTTGTTGATGTGGACTTTAAAACCTGTACCGTTGAATAAAAAACTACTCTCCCAATATTCTCTCTTAGCACTTGCAGAAGATGATCATGAATCATAGGTCCAACCACCTACACCTGCTGCCCCGACTATAAAAGTAGATACAGCCCATCATGCGGTAACACCTGCTCAAGCAGCAAGCCCTGCTTCACCAACAATGCGACGATATCTGACTACCATCTGACCAATGATGATAGCTGCGCCCACAAAAACGGCTGCGAAACCCCCTGTAGTCATCCTTATCCATGCTCCATCGTCGTTTCTAGTCCAATAATATAGAAAGAACAAAGTAAGCAGTGAAATTGTGAAGAAAACGGAATAGATTATAATCCCCTCTCTCTTTATTGTTGGTCTTGTAGTAGTTTCAGCCCTCTCCCTATTTGTTATTAATCTTCTTGTAGTTTCAAGATTCATAGCTTGATAAGTATTAAATTTGTAAAGATAATTTTGCTAATTGTAGAGCTCTTTAACTTCAATAGTTTCTAAGATATTTAGGTAATTCCGAAGGGGAAAATAAAAAGAAGTAAAGAGATAAAAAGTGGGAGTTTGGAGGTCTTTATATATTCAAAAAAAGTCGTGCCTTATCAATTTCAAAGTACTTCTAATTTTCTAAGTAAACTAATGGGATATGCATCGATATAAACAAACATTAACAAAGAAAAAAGGCAACAACTTAACTTAACTTAACTCGACTTATAGCATAACTAAAATGTTTTTAATTAATGCTGCCTACTTCATTGGAAGTAAAATCAGTATCAAGTTGGTTTCAAATCAACACCCGAAAGTTTCCTGTTCTTAGATTCTCAGACTAGTTTAGCCGGGTAACCCAAAAATCGAAAGGTTCTCCCTTGCACTCAGGGGATCCGGTTCTTATTACTCCTTAATGGTGAACAACTTGTAAAAGTTTACCAACTATCGTATGCTTGAATTCTGCTTTGGCTACTCGTTCAAACGAAAGAAAAAGAAGAAACGCAGACAGACACCTTTCTAAAAAGCTACGACTTATAACAAAAATCAATATAATAGTAACTGGGCAAATGACTCAAAATTAAGTGGTCAAAATAAGTTTCACAAGTCAAAAGCTACAAAAGAAAGAAACAGCAATCAAAAAGCTAAGCACCATCACGACTTATTTTATGCCAATAATTGTAGCTGTGACGCTTACTAACACCAAGCATCTGTGCTTTTTTTACAAATTCATTCGTAGTCAACAAGGGAATGGTAGGATCTTTTTCTTCTTTCCGTCTTTTTCTTCTTTTTGCGTTTTCTTTAAAGCGATACGATCGGAGTTTCAGTAACACGTCTGGATCAAGCCTGCTACTCCTTCTAGAGGATGAGAGTTGGGAGTGTTGATGGAAAACCTGCTGTTTTGTGTCTGATGGGGAGGCATTGGATACCGGGACGTAAATTGCAAGAGCAGCTGGAATCGCTGGAGTCGGTTGGGGGGTCAAAGGCGTGCCCAACGCTTGGGGATAAAGAGGAACATAAATTGGATCTGTTATTAGAGAAGTAGGCCGTGCTGTTGTACCAACATAATTTATATTCACACTAATGTTACTATTTGGTGCATTCAGGCCGGAAAACATTGCAGGGTATCTCTCAACCACTGCTGATTGAGAAAAATCAACTGAAGGCACTGACGGAGTGGCATAGTTATCAGGCTTGGAGTCAGTAGCAGTAGATAACGTGTCAAAAGTGTCCCAACAATTGAAGGTGGTTCCCGAATGGTCGCCATCACTAGAGAAACATGTTGGAGATATGGGATCATCCTTGCTGAATTCGGGGTTGGTCGAGGTTTCTAAATGGCCAATCCCGTTAGAACCAGAGCCCTCAGTAGTTGCTGTAATATCCCTTTTCAGTCCAGAATTGGTGGTTGGAGAAGTTCCGTAACAGTCAATATTGTTCAATCTCTTATCGCTTACCAAGTCAATTCGATTAGTGCTTGATTTTAGAATATGGCTATCATTCTTAGTTGGGTGATCGTTCCATCCAAATCTTGGCTGCCTGCTTTCTGAGAATAGAGTCGATAAAATGAGCAATATTATAACTGGATAATACCAATGATCCAATAATGGCGAATATAGCTTATCAACAAAATTGGTGAGGGGCCTTACAATTGGTTCAATTTTCTCCTCAACAGTGGCAACATGAATAAAAATCTTAACCACGTATGCAATCAGCAACGTGAAAAGCCCAATAACAACTTTCAACAACCTGTTTTTTGAAAGAACCGAATATGATATTTTCTTGTCTGTGCTCAGAATGAATGACCTTGGATAATCAATGGGCGAGCCTGATTTAAAATCGACAAAGTAGTTATCTTTCAAAGGCGATTGCAATGGAGCTGTAGGTGGCATATTTATTCTCGGTCTAGGAGAATAAATGGAAGTGTTGTTGCTGTCATTGCGGTCAGAAGCCATATTAATTGGATGATATGTTGAGAAGCTTGACTTTGGGCGGATATCAATTGTACAGCTGATGAAAGGAACCAGAGGAAAAAGAACCAATTTATGGTTATTGGATATTATTCCATACCATTATCTGTTTGGTACTTCCTAGTGTTTGTTCAGTTAACAATTAACAAGAAAATATGATTGATCCTGCCATTCTGTCATTCTGCGAACTCATCATTTCAGTGGTGTTTCATCTTTAGTTGGCCGTGTTCGATTGAGTGACAAATTAACAAACAAATGTGATGTATTTCAGAAATTAATACTTAGTCCAATTGAAAGCTTGATGAGAGTGAAATTTTGGTTGTTAAATACGCGTGAAAAAGATTATCTGATGGGGGGAAACGTAAGGTGTCTTATAGTTGTGTCGAAGTGTATACCTGTTTTGAGTGATGGGTGGTGGTGGTGGGTGACGGATTCTTATCACAAGTTTTGAACCAACGTAAAACTTTGAAGTTCTGGAGCTGGGAAGTATTGAAATCTTAATTAGATAGAACAACAAATGAATAATCAGGCAGAGTTCAACTATTAGGTAATCCGAGAATTGAGTTTGGCCCTGTTTCCTATAATGTTTAGCTCATTATTGGTTTGTTACTCTTTTCAGCTTTGAAGCTGCAAAGCGATGGAAGAAAAATCTTATCATTTAAAGCTTGAAGACAATATTCGGCTGAACCAAGTTCTTCGTTCACGAATAGTGTTTGGGAAGGATAAGTACTCTGGGAGCTCTAAAAACGGTCGATATGAGCTTCATTGGGACGATTTGTCTCAGATTGAGACGCTTGCTTCTATGGTCACTGCTGAAGTTGTATCTGATTCTTCCCAAGAGGAAATCCAGTAAGAGCAGAGATCACGTAAGAAATACAAAACGGCAGATTTTGGTACTAGAACGAAGTATTCAGAAATAGGGATATATTTTAAGGAGTAATTATTGCCACAGGTACTTTGAAATGGCTGAGCGACTTAACGAACTTGAATCTGATTGTGAATCATCAGTAACTCGAAATGTGGCGCGATTCAAATTAAGAGACTTACTGGTTGATCCAATTACAAAAATATATTGTTTGTCTACTGAGAGAGAAGGCTTTGACGGCATATACAGTAATGTAGTTGTAGTTGAAGTGGTATACGTATTTGTCTTGTGTAAGGTTGAAGGGACTGGTTGGCTCTACAAGGCCAAAATTCGGAATTGGGAAACTGTTGAGTCCGTCCCATATTCGGAATGGGATGGATGGGTCGATCTGCGAGGGTGTAACATTGTAGGGAGGAAGAGAATGGAACGAATGGAACGAATGGAATGGAATGACTATTATTTTTAATGTTATTATTCTAGAACAAGGACTATTGACGCGACTGATCATGCAACGGTTATCACACGACTCCTGTGATTCAAATTTGCTTGTTTCAATTTTGTTGAGTGAGCGCAAAAGTTCAATTTTGGGAGGTGTGTAATTTCACATTTTCCACAGAGAAGGAGAAAGATCCGGCAACAAGCAAGAAAACAAGAAGACCCTGTCACCAAAGCAAGCTGACTCTATAAAGCATTATACTAGCCTCTTTACTGTTGACAACTCTATTAATTACGTGTTCTCTACTATCCTGCAACTTTTTAATCACTTAGACACACACTACAAAATCTTATAAACAATTATTAACMCCTTCCGCCACTAATTTAACTTTACTTTACTTTCCTTTCCTTTTCCCCTTGTGTCCAATATTCGATTCTAATTTCAATTATATTTAAAGAACATCAATTTATTATTCAATAAAAGGATATCAAGAAAACGATTATATATCCACATAATTCAATCTTACTATCAAAAAGTTTGATTGCTCTATATTTCACTTCTTACCCCCCAAGAGAATAAACCCAAGCTGTACTGATAGACCAATATAATCCAAACCAAAATGGACGCTTTGCTTTCAGTGACTCCTCATAAAGATCCTGCTCAGGAGTTTATGGATAATATGCTGGACGAAAATGACATTCTAGACGAATTCTTAGATACAAGATTATATGATCAAGTCCAACAAGTGCAAAATAACGTCTCTTTACAACAGCAGCAACACCAACTCCAACAGCAGCAGCAACAACAACAAACCCTAGAAGACCAGCTTAATGGAATGGACTTGGATATGAGTCCTCCGGCTCAGATTCAACTGCAAGACGACAGAATGGGAGATTTTACTTTTACAATCAAGTCAGAAGGTTCTCAAGGTCAATTGCAACAGCAACAGCAACAGCAACCGCAACCTCAACCACAACAACCACAACAGCAACAATCAAAACCATCCGGAATCGATAATGAATTTCAGCTGTTTGTTAAACAAGAAAATGAAGAAAACTTGAATTTTGATGAAAAGCTAAGAGAAGATTTCTCAAAAATGATCTACGATAACTCTGTTCAGTCTGAAGAATTTGAAAGGTTTGATGCCTCCAGAGATGAACTGATGAAATTGAAATTTGGTGGTTCGAATAAAAATAACGATGATGGCTCAAACCCTTCATTATCTGCTGATATAAGAACAGATTCATTTGATGTTACCACAAGTGCTTTACCTGCCGAATATACCAACTCTTCTAATGATGAACAATATATGTACAAATTGGAAATCAAAGATTTACCTTCCTTTTCAAGAGTTGAGACTCAAATGAAGTTACAATTGACCATTTCGCCCCCACCTCCGCAATTCTTACTTCGCTTACCAAGGGATACCATCGCCAAACCAAAGCTATCATTGGAAAATAACTTTATACCTGATAGTGCTAAGCCTCATATGCTTTATATGGATACCTATGTTGTTGGTACTGGTTCAAGTTACAAATCTAACAACGATAGCACATCTTCTCCAAGTAATCCAATTGATGATAAACTGAGAAGCTGTAACGTTTGTAAACGTTGTATGAGAAGAGAATTGAAAAGAGCCTCCAGAAGAAAAAGTGGGGTTGCCGAAGATTTTGTTAATTGGAATTTGAATGTTCCAAGAAGAGCGATTATCTTCAACTGTAAAGAAGTGATTTCATTCCCAAGGCCAACAGGAAATGCTTCAACTGAAAGATCGATTGAGCTGCTATCAAGAATCATTTGTTATTGTAGACATCATCAAGAGCCAAACGGTTTCAGACTACTTGTTGTCTTGAAAGATCACAACGACAACATTCTAGGTAAAACTGTTACACAACCAATTATGATTATGGATAGAAAGAAGTCAATGAAAGGTGGTGAAAACAGTAACGGTGAACAGCAATCCCAATCACAAGCTGAATCTCCTGCCGGTTCTCAAGCCCCTCAACCAAAGCAATTACTGCCTCCTCAGCAGCTCAAGTCTCTATCACCACATTCCATTGATGATTCTTCAAGTGATTTCACTAGTGCAAGTGGTAATACAATCGATACTGTTCCAACAAGTGTGACGACGGTAACAAATGGTAATTTGAATGACGAGTTATCAAGACCGTCAAAGAGACAAAAGAGACCTTGGTCACCTGCAGATAGTTCATCTGGCACTTACTACGATAGTGTGCTACAGCAAAGAAGTATGGGTGGCAGTACATCACATGCTTCAAGGCAAAATTCGGTTTCTTCTTCCGTTGGTAAGAAGGACCCATTGTCACCAACAAGTTCCGAAAACTTATCACCACATAACAACTACACGTCATCGGGAACAAGTATTTTTGCGACGACGCCAGAAAGAAAATCATCTTCGCAATTACAAGCTCAACTATCAAATGCAACATCTACACAACTAACTCAAGACTCGTCGACTTCATCTACAGCATCACAACAATCCATTCCAACTATTCAAAGAATTATTCCAGCCCAAGGTCCAATCAGAGGTGGTATTGAAGTTACATTGTTAGGTTGTAACTTCCGTCCTGGTTTAACTGTTAAGTTTGGTTCAAATATCGCATTGGCTACTCATTGTTGGTCAGATTCTACAATTGTTACATATTTACCGCCTGCATCACAAGCTGGTCCTGTTTTAGTCACTTTTGAAGACCAAACTAAAGGTGCCAAGGATAGCGTTTTACATTCATCTTCTCATCAAATTTTTACCTATACCGATGATTCTGATAGACAATTGATTGAATTGGCTCTCCAAATTGTTGGTTTGAAGATGAATGGTAAACTGGAAGAGGCCAAGAACATTGCTAAGCGGATCATTGGTAACAACAACAATGGTCAATCTGGTAGTTCATCTAAATCTGCAGCTGAAGGTGATAACAGCACCTCACAACAAGATGATATTGACAACAATCTTGAATCAAGTGCTGATTACGATAAATGGTTAGAGCAAGCTACTGAGAAGATGAAGGAATTATCCAAGACATTGCTAAGCCAAGAAGAGATCTTATTAAGATTCCTATCGATGCTGGAGCTTCCGAATTCTCCTATCATCACACCAAATTGGGCTGTTTGTACTTTAGAAGGGCACACCATGCTACATTTGGCTTGTATCAAAGGTTACTACAAACTTTGTAAATTCCTAATAAAGAATGGTTCTAAATTGGATTTCAGGGATTCTAATAACTTTTCGCCTTTACACTTTGCTTTGATCGGTGGACAAAGAGATATCATAAAAGTCTTAATAAAGTATAGAGCTAACGTTGGCTTGAAGTTGTCTGGTGGCTTGACGTTGAAAGACATTGCCGATCCAAACGTTTTGGATTTGATCGATAGTGTTTCTGGTGAAATGGTATATACTACAGGAAGAAGATTCTCTAATGACTCCATTGAATCAGTCTTTGATGATGATGATGATAACAATTATGAACCAAGATTTATGAAGATGAATAAGTCAGGCTTGAGAACTTGTGACTTTTACGAAGTTTCTGGTGATGGCACCACAGAAGGTGATTTGAGCGGTGATTTACAAGATGATTATGAATTTGAAGGGGATGATAATCTTTATGACGAGGAATTTGGATCTGAATTTGAAGCCGATGATGAAGATAATGAGGATGATTCAGAAGATTACTCGAATGAGAATTTGACTGTTACTAATATGGTGGTTAATTCTGCTGCCGGTATGCCATCCAAGAATAAGAAGAGGCAAGTTGCTGTTGTTGATGATAATGATGATGATACTGCCTGTGACCCTGTTGACAGTCAAGCTACTTATAACAATCTGTGGTTCAAGATGAGAAGAGCATTTGGTGCTGCTTCGCCATCGCCATCGCCATCACTATCAACCGGTGAAGCTGCTACTATTACTACGTCTGTTTCCGAAAGCCAAATTGAGGTTTTGCCATCTTATCAAGAATTATACCCTAATGATAATTTAGCTGGACCTTTAGTGAACTTCAGAGCCCCTGATGATGATGAAAGTAGCAAAGCTGCTAAACAAGAACAGCAGCATCAACAAGGTACTTCCTCTTCTTCTAACTCCACTTCTTCTGTTACTTTACCACCAACCACCGAAGTTGTTATTTCATTGAAATCTTCACAAAAGACCTTCAACTCTGATAAACGTTTGTTATTCTTCTGGTTGCCATTCATGTTACTATTGCTGCTGATTTTGGTTGGTAATCAATTCCAATTGATTGATATCGATTCGTTCAGTGCTGTTTCTAAAAGTGTTGATAATCTCAGAAATTTGATAGGTGGTGCTATGCTAGGTAAGGACCGGTTCAGTGACTTTTACGATAATTTGAATTACGGTAGAGAGCGCATGGGTAATTTATTGAACGACGTAAACGATGTTGTTCTTACTGCTGTTGTTGGTGGACGTTAGATCTCCTGGTTTTTATGAAACCTTTCACTTTTTTAATTACTTTTTTTGTTTGGCTTTTAAGTTTACTTTCTAATTTCTATTTGTATTTTTTCATGGTTGTTATTATTAACTTGGTCACTTTTGGTCTCTGATATTATCCTCTACTTTTTCCCCCTTCTGTGCTTATACCTTTTTTTTCACTTTGCTCTATAGTTATTAATGGTTTTTTTTGGTTCAATATTAATTTATCTGTTTATCCGCTTTTCACATGTCAGTTCGTTTGTTGTGGTGTAAATTTTCACCATTGGCCCGGCTGCTTATGTCATCTAATATTGAGCCGCACTGCAGGGACTCCAGGAAAGATCAGAAGATGATCATTGGTGGTTTGTTTGTTTGTTTCCGTGGAACTGGGTTGGTTTGAGTTGGATGATAACAGGGGTCTTTTAAGACGATGGCTATTCTGTAGACCGTTACACACTTGTTTGAGGTAATAACAATCAAATACATCGGGGAATACTTAATGAGAAAGAGTGCAACCTTTTCCAGAACAGAGCTACTGATACGAAATTAAGAGAGATTTTTCAACAATAGAATTAGTCATAGCAGGTAATTAAACCACAAGAAATATATATATAATATAAGGTCAAACATAATATCATGTCCTCTTGGAAACTTACCCAAGCACTCAGGGATCAAATCTATAGATGTGCTCGGATTCCACAAACGGGTGTTTCCCTTCGACAAATGGTTCAGTTTGGACCTAGGCCATCAGCAGGTTCTTTGTTCATGGCAAACAGATTCATAGTAGAAGAACTTCCAATTAGATTAAGTCACCGTGTTAAAGAATTAGAAGAGTTACCATTTGGATTGAATAACGATCCATCAATTCAGTTAGTTAGAGACTGGTATGCTCAGTCTTTTGAAGAGTTGACAGTGTTGAGAAAACCAGAAATAAGTCCGGAATTACAGAAACTGTTGTATGGTGGCCTGATGAGCGAAGATTTGCATAAAGAAGCTAGTTCTAACAGGCCCTATGTCTTTGAGGATGACGGGATTGTTATTAATAGACCACGGTTATCCCATCATGATTCCACGTCTTCGTCATCAACTGGCTCTTCAACAGAGGTTAATAACTTGGACGGTGTTCATCATCATTTAGAGCAATCCAAAAAGACGTACTTCCATCCGGCCCCAAGCGACGCAACGTACCCTAACGAAGTTTACAATTACAACAAGATTGTTACTGAAGCATTAACGAAGATCAAGAAAAGACACGATGCAACGGTATCGACCATTGCTAGCGGTGTTCAAAATTGGAAAAGACAGAATAATTTCGCATATTTGGATAACTCCATAAATCAATTCCTTGACCGTTTCTACATGAGCAGAATTGGTATTCGTATGTTAATCGGGCAAACCATCGCAATGAACCAGCAGTATATTGGAAACATGGCCAATGACGATTATGTCGGTATTATTTGTTTGAATACAAACGTTATGGAGGTTGCTCAGGATGCTATAGATGCAGCTAGGTTTGCGTGTGAAGAACATTATAATATCATGGAAGCTCCAAAAGTCCAGCTTTATGCTCCTCATGATTTGCATTTCATGTATGTTCCCGGTCATTTAGTTCACATGCTTTTTGAAACTTTGAAGAATTCGCTAAGAGCCACCATTGAACATCATTCGAAATTGAACCCTAATGTTGATATTGAAGATATTGAGTATCCGCCAATTAAAGTCATCGTTGCGGAAGGTGAGGAGGATATTGCCATCAAGATTTCCGATGAAGGGGGTGGGATTCCTAGATCTGCCATGCCTTTGATCTGGACATACTTCTATACGTCTGCTGATACGTCTACTGACAGAGTTGGTCATCACGATCAGGGTGAACATGGTATGTTAGGTGGGATCAGTAAACCTCCATTCATGGGGCTAGGTGTTGGTTTACCTCATAGTAGATTGTACGCTAGATATTTTTCTGGTGATTTGAAGATGATTAGTATGGAAGGGTACGGCACTGATGTTTATTTGCATTTGAATAGATTGAGTAGTTCTTCTGAACCGCTTCAATAAAAGGTGGATTCTGGATTTGTATATTGTACTTTTCCTTTTTTCTTAGTTGGATTGTTGCGCTTTTTTCGTGCTATATAAGCTCTAGTATTTTTATATATGTGTATATGTTCTGCTTTGTGTTTATATAGCTTCTATCCAAGAAAAATATTCGAAAAAGAAATTGAAGTAGCCAGAAGAGTCGAAATAAAGTATGGAAATTCCTCAGTTCCTGAAAAAATGCGGGGCAGAAATTTTGAGGTTTGGTTTGATCGCTTTGATTAATCCAATTGACCACAGATGGAGTCTACTCCTTATTTGTTTGTTTGGAGCACAATTGAATGTTATAGAAGATAGCAGACCGACAGGCGTTTTTATTTATACACATACAGATAATATCCAGATTATACTAAGCATTTGCACTAAGTGTAAGCATAACATGATACGAATACAACTTCTCCGATCTCTCTCAACAGGATACAAATGTTCCTCCATTTTTCGAATAACTAGAAGGATGCATTCTCTACCTACAGCCAGGTTGGAACACAGTGATAAAGAAGTAGGAACAATGGTAGATAATAATGGAATTGCAAATAGAAGGTTGATTAGTGAAGATATATTGGATTCTTTTGAACTTGGATCTGATATCAACAACTATCAATTCAGTACTGAATCAAATGAATCGCCATCAGCATCCCAACGAGACAACAAAAACAAAGAAGAAGAAGATAATTCTTTTGTTAATGATTATTCAGAGGATAGAATATGGAGCAGCTTTGATAAATTATCGGAAGATATGATGTACCCCAAATTGGCATCGTCTATCCGGCCTGTATCTGCTGCTTTGTCAGTAGGTGACGATTCAGTTGATCCGTATGTGGTATCCAGTATGGATCCTAACGATCAGGATCAGGTTAATTTCCTACTGAACCATGCAGCTACATCGGGGAAGCATTTTTTACAAAGTTCGGATAATGTATTTACACCCGGCTCAAAAAAGAGCCAATCAAAAGTGATATTAAGGACATTCTTTAATTACGATTTCTTAACGTTAGAAAGTCCACATCTTCTTCCGCATCTTCCATTCCAGAGAGATAAACATTTTCAAGCTCATTATAAAGCTTTTCTAAAATATAGGACGAAAAGACAAACCCTACCAGAGTTCCCACATGATGATTTGACAGAGGATTCATTAAACAAGTATATTCACGGTTTATGTTGCTACGATTATGCAAGCTTCATCAGCAACCAAAAACTTTTAAAAATGGTAGTTACCGTTTTATCTAGCGCTGATAAATATCATTCACTTTTATCTACGAAAACAATGAACCACATGATTAGATTCTTTATCAGAATGCATAGACTGGATCTTGCTTCCCTTACAGTTGACACCATGATCAAGTTAAGGATAGACAAACCGAACATTGACACGTACAATGCGTTGTTAATGGGCATTCAGATGGTGTGTGACTCTAAAGCATATAAGGGAAAATCGACACAGTTCTTAAACAACAGGAAAGATGTACTGGTATGCGCCGTGTTTCATAGCATGAAGAAGTTTGCTATTTCTACAGATAATTCGACTTTCTTAATAATGTACGATTTGTTGGATGACATTGGTTGTCGGTTCAAGTTATTGAAACTAATGATACACAATAGAGTTTATCTCCAGGATAAGTTATCGGACATAATGGTCGATGTATACAGTAAGGCGAGCTATATAAAGGAAAAAAAGGGTAAAGGTAAAAGTAGGCAGATTGTTAGCTTTAAAAAGTTTAAAAGCACCATTTATCAACTTGGTATCCTATCTCCGCGGCATTTGATTGATATCGATACTAAACTGCTCAATGCAATTATATGGTTTTTTCTGTATGAGAAAGATGATAGTGCTGCAGCACTTCAAGTGTTGAAACAAAATGAAAGAGAAATCAAACCAGATGTATCAACTGTTTTGTACTTTACCAAATTCTTTGTTACAAACGGTAAATCAGAACTCTGGAACAGCTTTGCAGCATTCAATTACTTCATTGAGGCGTACCCTGAATTGGCATCAGAATTCACTGATAATGCACCTAGTATCCTTCGTCCAGCGTTATTCACTTTCCAAACACATCCAGTCACTGCTTGCCTTGCCGATAGGGGCTTGACTAAAACATATAGCGAACATATGGATCCAGCAGCATTACACAATTATATCAAAGTTTACAAGAATCTTATTCAAATGACAGCCTCTAATCCTGTCAATGTGTATAAGAGGAACCGAAAGTTTATACGACCCCGTTTCAGAGTTGATTCCTTGGGAATGCAAGGTTGGAAATCTTTCAAGAGAATCGTTTATATCTTGTCTGGCAGGAAGATCCGCTTGAAGCTTGATGATGGCTTAACTGAAGAAGATTTGAGATTCAAAAATGAAGTTTTAGATATTACGTGGGATAAAGATGATAATGGATTGCCAATTGTGGATAGTTCAAGTGATGAGTTCTTGAAAAAGGCAAAATTACTGGGGAAAATAGAGATTTGAATGATTTTGTTTACCAGTCTTCACTTTTATAACCGCTATTCTTTGTATATTAGACGATTCATAGATTTTGTAATTAATTACTCTAGTTTTATTTGTACTCGTTTAATAAGTGAATTTTTAAATTTTTAAGTATATGAGGTGACATTTTTTGTGATCATTAATAAATATTACAAAAGGTGAATAAAATATGACTGAATTATATATCTTTATATCTATATCTGTTAAGCAAATTTGTAACTATGATTTCATCCATCCTTCAATATGAAACTCAAAAGTTTTATCCTCAGCAACTTCATCTAAATCATCAGAAGAGTGCAAATTTCTTTCAATGTACTTCAAATTACCATCCTTGTCAACAAGAATAATAGTCTGTGTTCTTGTTCCATAGTACCCACCGAATCCTGAATTCAATGTTGGCTTCTCAGGGTCATTATACACAACTTGCGGAGTTTTAATAGGAGGAACAAAGATGCTGCCAGGTAGCATGTTGAACGCAGCCTCGAACGCAGCATCTTTCCAATCCTCCAATGATGGTGTTGGAGTAGATAACAAATGAAATAAATCTTCAATGAATTTACCCTCATCCTGAGAGTCGACGTTTGACCAAGTATCAATGCATTCTTCTAACAGCTTGACACCACGTTGTACCTTAGGCCAAGGGTCATCAAAAATGGAATTCGACAGTCCAATCGTAGGTTCTGACTTCTCATCTTCAGGGTCAAAGACATGCATGGTACGATCTGCTCTGTTTGATAAAACTATCAACTTGTCCGATGTTAAGTCACCGCAAAGAAGTGAAAATCCACCTATTCCTTTGAACCCTTCCGTTTTCAACTTGATGTCCTTTTCCCATTCTTCAACGTCTAAATCCGAATCCAAGAACATACTCGTTATTAACCCTCTCGAAACAGGGCTCACAGACTTGTTGGCGTATGCTAGTGGTTCCTTGAAATTGACTAACACCGCAATACGCCCTCGTTTGTTGACTCCTATCCAAGTTCCATGTTCCTGTCTGGCAAGATCCATTGGGGATAAATGTGGATGTGACTCACATAGCTCCACAAAAGAAGCTGGTTGTGTTGGCCTACTGAAATATTCATCTCTGTTGGAGAGTAAAATCAGTGGATATTGGGGGTGTTTCTTGGTGGTGAGTAATATACACATGTAAGTGTTTTAAACCTATATATGGCAAAGGTTAAACTGTGGCTCTAGTGAACGTGGATCAAATGAGTCACTGGGTTATCTGGATGGGAGACAAACATAGTCAGTCATATATAACTTCGTATTAGATCATCAAAAGATGGGGAAGGGATTTTTCTCATTGCTTACGAGATGGATTACTCCAGTGAGATCAAAGATGACTCTTTTCGAGTTGGCTATTGCCGCACCAGTGCAAGATAACGGGACTGGATGAGTAAGTGTATAAATATCACTTAGCTTCCCCCCTAGTTGGACTCCCCATTAGACAGTCAATTGATATCTCAAAGAACCATAGACAAAATGACTGATACTCAAGAGCCAGTTGTTCCATTTGGTAGACAATTCAAGGCAAAATACTTCCCCTTCAAAGCTACAAACAGCCATACCAACCATGGTTCTTACGGCTCGGTCCCAATCCCTGTGTTGAAGACCTATAAAGAGTTCATGCTTCAAGATTTCTCCAATCCTGACGAGTTCGTCTTCGCCTATCAACAAAAGTACATGGAAGACTCCTTAAAGACAACTTCAAAGTTGCTCACTGTTGATTACAAGAACTTGGCTTTCGTGAACAATGCCTCTTCTGGAGTCAACACCGTTTTGAGATCCTATCCTTTCCAATCTGGAGATAAGATTCTAATCACATCTACTATATACGGTAGTTGCTACAACACTATTGATTATATTGCTAAAAGATACAACCTTGATATCATCACTATTGAACTAAACTTCCCCTTATCAGACGATGAAATCATCTCTAAATTTGAAACTGCTTTACAGAAGGATCAAATCAAATTGGCACTGTATGACACTGTTATTTCAATGCCTGGTTTAAAGTTACCTTTCAGAGAAATCACACACTTGTGTAGAAAATACGGCACATTGTCCTGTATTGATGGTGCCCATTCAATAGGGTTGATCCCAATCGACCTTACTGATATCAACCCTGATTTCTATACATCGAATTTACACAAGTGGTTATTTGTTCCAAGAGGTTGTGCCATTTTATATGTCAAACCTGAGCATCAAAAGCTTATTCAATCATTCCCTATCGGTCACGCTTATGGTGATGATGTTGAGTTTTACAAAAGATTCCTATTTACTGGTTCAATTAACTATTCTAGTTTCTACTGTGTTGACAGTGCTGTTAAATTCAGAAACGAGGTTTGTGGTGGTGAACAGAAAATTAGAGATTACTGCTTTGGATTAGCACAGCAAATCATTGATAAATTTGGTAAAGACCGTATAATTGAAAATGAACAAGGTACCTTAACAACTGCGATGGTTAACATTAAAGTTGAATTAACCGATGATCAATTCAAATTTTATGATGCACAATGTGGTAATCCTAAATTCTGGGGTGAACTAAGAAGCTTTGTTCAACGTAAGATGCTTGATGACGACCATACATATTCTCAATTCCTCTGGCATAACAAGACTTTGTACATTAGGTTCAGTTGTCAGGTGTTCAACGAATTGGATGATTACGTTGAAGCTTATGCTGCTTTTGAGAGAGGTTTGAAAGCCTTTTATGAAAGTGAACTGTACTTCAAGTACGCTTTAAAGATTTAATTTACTCTTAGTACAGTTTTATTTAGATTTCTCTTTTTTTTCTCTTGATTTTCAATTTAGATTTTTATATTTTATTTTTTTCTTGATTTTCATTTATTCAAAATTAGATTGCTTTTTCATTTCTGAAAGTTCCTATATACAATTGATTTTACTTGCTTACCAAATAATTCGTTGAACATCTTCTAAACCTTCCCAAGTAAAGGTGAAAGTCAAAAACACCCAATAAATAGCCTGTGTCCACCAGAATGACCAGATCGCTTCACCAATCAATCTTAATGGGATATTTAGTTGCCCCAGGAGGGCATTATCGGCAACAACCGGTTCCTCATTGGGATTCACCAGAAGTCTCCAGAAAATAAAAGGTAAGATAAAGTATCTTGGCTCGAATAATGGAGATGGAACAATGGTCAAGATGCAGCATGTAAGGTAGACTAGCATCATGACATTAGAACATGAAGTAACTTTATTCTTTTTAACGTTTTTAGACATCATTTTATAGACAGTATAGCAGCAGAAGTGGTACACTGGTATCAATTGATATTTAGACCATGGTGTTCTGTTAATGAATCTTCTCATGATGTAAAAAGTGAAATGTCTATTATCGGCCATAATGAACGGATGAACAAAAGTGAATTTTTCTAAGAACTGATAGATTAAGAAACAGAATGAAAAAGTTAAAAAGATTTTTTCCTTTCCAATGAAGGAATCCTTGATGTAGTTGAAAACAAAATCTTCAGAAATCCATAATGGGACAGTGAGAATAACAATAAAAGTGAAACAGTAGAAAACTTGGGCAAAATGAAGAACTGCTTCGTGATTAGACTTGTCCCCAAAAGTGATACCATCGTTGTAAACGACAAAGCCAACAAACAGGCAAAAGTTGATGGCAAACGGTAGGATCAATAGCCAATTCTTCAAGCATTGTTTGAAGAAGGTAACAACATCCTCTTTGAATTTGGTTGTGTACAATTTCTCTTGTTGAATTTTACGGTCTATAATAGCAGCAGCAATGAAAGCATTCCAAACAATATTGGTCTGCCTGAATGCAACACTGATTAAACCAACCAAAGCTGCCAATGCTGCATTCCCAAATTCTGTATCCATAGGCTTGTAAAGAACAGCAACATAAGAGGCAAACACAACAACAGCAGACCAAACATCAGTATAGAACAATGAATAGTAAATGGTTAGCAAGGGGCTCATAAAAATTGATAAAGTTGTTAATCCACCACCGAGTTTCCGCCTCACCAAGAATGTTAATGCCAACAGGGCAACGCCACCAAGGAAGTTAACAACTCTCATATTACTCAACGAGCAACCTAACTTAGTCCAATCGTCTAAGAGCAAATATGCCAATAAATACAGGCCTGGGGGTGTAGTTATCTTGGGGTCCCAGGTTTTGAAGTCCCCATTACAGTATTGTGCGCATTGTGGGTAATGGAAGATTTCATCGATAAAAGGTGCTGTCACTTCTCTGTTGGTATCATCGAGGTATCCTTTCATTACGATGGTACCGAAGATGCCCGCAGCAAGATCAATCAAATCCTCATAGGTCATAGTTAATTATATGTATGTATATATGATAGTTGTTCCACCTGGATTGATCCAATTGAACCGGTTATGATATTGAAGAAAGAAATGTTTAAAATGGTTGGTAATTGCACAGAAAATAAAGCCCGAATTCTTAGTTTGATCTCCGGAACAAGCAAAAAGACAGATCGATATTTCCTTACCCGTCTGTGTTTTTTGGGCAGTGTTAGCTTCTCTTTCAATACTCGAAAGCCGAAATTGGGAGTATGAAGAAATCGATGGAATCTGCAAAATAGCGATCAGTATTGGGTGATCGGTGTACATTGGGACCCCGTATAAATAGATGAAATAAAAGAGAGAGAGATAACACTAAGTTGATCAAAAGAAACTGATGACTAAAATTCCAAAAAGTATTTGATCCCTGGCGGGATCGAACCGCCGATCTTGGCGTTATTAGCACCACGCCTTAACCAACTGGGCCAAGGGATCTTATGGAAGTGAGATATTATAGCACCATATAACAGATGTATTAAACATATTACACGCAGTTTTGTATTGCTCTGATCCTGTCTAGCCAGACTGATTAGCATACAGTGGGAAGGCTTAAAATGACGAGGAATATATCGAGGATTAGGAAATAATATGTATAGTCATTTCTAGTATCCCTACTCTTTAGTGGTATGACATAGCTTAGCTACCATGCAAGTAGTTTCAGTCGTGGATACCTCCTCAGGCTTAATAAAATAGTATTAGCTACATACTAAATGAGTTCAATATTATAGACTTGTTTTGTTGGTCAGGTGACTGATTTTAGTAGCACAATATAACAAAATAAACTTATTAAAAAGCTTCTTACGTGATTTTTATATATGGAAATCTTTCCGCTTTCTGGAAAAGTTCTGATTGTAACTTCTTCTCAAATAATTACGATATACAGATTGTAAAAGTTAGCACAGCTGCTTCGGTTGTATAGTGAGTAATGGTGAGTCTTAATTCCATTATACCGCTTAAATGTGTTTCTTTAAGCAAGGGTATAACTTCTCAGAAGACTGGTTCTCCTAGAAGGTAAAAAGGTCACTAACTAACGTACGTGAAGATAAGAAATACATAATTAATATCGACCAAAAACCACTTCCGGTGATCGGGAAAGTCGTCTAGAAAGCTCTTCTCGACAATGAATATGAGGGAGGCTAAATTAATTAAGGTAAAGCGGTTTAGTAATCAGAGCAATATAGCTATCTCTATTGCGTGCAAACTGCATATTTGGATATCAGATGAAGAGGGGGATATTGACCTCCCCATATACTAATTGCCAACCCTTTAAGCAGAACATTAATTTTCGCAATCAGGGCATTTATTTGCCTAATTAAGACGAACCGGAATATTCATGAACAGAGCCAGAAAATCACTTTGCTTAATTGAGAATAACCATAATTTTATCAACCAGAACATTCATGCACAGAATCAGAACATTAATAATCAATCAGGACTAGGAATGCTCTAGAGCACTTACTTCAACATTTAATTATGCTATAAGCTGAGTTAAGTTAAGTGGTTGTCTTTTTCTTTTGTCAATGTTTGTTTATATCGATAAATATCCTATTAATTTACTTCTTTGAAATTGATTTAACAAAGGAATTTTTCTAATATATAAAGACCTCCAAATTTCCACTTTTTATCTCTTTACATCTTTGTATTTTACCCCAAGAAAATAATTAAAATTCTTCACAAATTTTCACTATTTACAAATATTATAGTTTACAAATTTCTTATTATATTGATACTATCCTCTTAATTTATCATCAATGAATCTTGATACACCAGCACCAATGAATCTTGATACCAAACCAGCACCAATGAATCTTGATACCAAACCAGCACCACTAACAGAGAAAGACAAAAATATATGCTATTCCGTTATAATTGCATTTTTTCTTGCGTCATCTCTCCTCTTTTATTATATTATGAATATGCTATAACCGACCAAGGTGGAATGGGTGAACATGGTTTCAGGCGATGTCGCAGCCGTTTTCGCAGGCATAACCATCTTCAGTGGTAAGGTAGTGGTCGATCATTTCATTGCAATTTCTCTTTATGTTGCTGGTCTTAACACCAGCTGATGGTGAAGCTGGGATTGGTGTAATTGCAGGCGTTACTATTAAGGCTTTAGTATAAACCTTATAAAGGGGGAATTGCAAAGGGGACGGCACACTTTTATATTTCTAGGGAGCGCCTAAGGACAGAGCAAGGACGTAAGATTTTCAAGCTATACACTAATTAAAAAGTTACCATGACATAATCACTCTTTCCCTCCATTCATTACCATCCATACATTAATTACTCCTGCAGTTGCTTAACTTATTACTACGACAACCACATTCTATCGTCCACTATAACAACCCTTGTAATCTAGCTCTTCATATGAATCATTATCCTATCATGGAGCCACCAATGGAACAAGTCTTTGAGACAAGAGATGAGGTGGGTAAAATTGATTATGTCATGATGGCAAATAATCTGGGAGCTCCTAAGGACACCCCAGACTTTCCTAGGGACACCCCAAATTACATAATATTATCTTATTATGTAACCAATTACATAATGTCATATACATAATCAATCTTGCCCCATCATATATTATTACCATCTACATTAATTATTCACCAGCAATGCCATTGCTAACGAATAGACACTCTATTCTGCAAACTYATATTGATAGAATTATATTATCGGGGATTAGGAAAGCATATGTATAGCCATTTCTAGTATCCCTACTCTTTAGTGGTATGAGATAGCTTTAGCTACCGTACAAGTAGTTCCGGCGTGGATGCCGCCTCGGGCTAAATAAAATCGCTTCAGCTACATACATACTAAGTTGGATTCAATAATTGGGACTTGGATAAGGTCTAATGGCTAGTTTTGAGGAACACAATATAATAAAATATTCTATTAAAAWGTTTATATCAATTTGTTTACTTAAAGCTTGGCCCCTTTTCTAGAAAAGATGTGGTTTTAATTTCTTCAGATATAATTTTGATATACAGATCTATTTAAATTATTTTCCCATCTGAACCTTTAGTAAAGAATTTTCACTGGCTCCTTCAATTCCAATCCTGACCTATTCTAATCGTATGGCTTAACATAGTCAACGGAATTGTTTAACGCAATCTTGACTGACTATGACTTCACTATTGTTGTGGCTTACTTGATAAATACCACAAATTGTAGCCATATACAGAGAATCACAAGTCAAATGAAAGTGAGGTTCCGACATATATAATATCAGGTTGTATTATATTTTACTTTCAGGATCAACTACATATATATATAAATTCACGGAATAATAACTTGATTAATAAGGATGCCTACCCTCTATTTATACTAAGGGCACGTTTCAACTTTGGCAACAAAATTTTCCTTGAGTTATTCTATATGGTGGGCAAGATTGATTATGTATATGACATTATATA
This sequence comes from Ogataea methanolica, assembly GCA_001600755.1. Lineage (NCBI taxonomy): Eukaryota > Fungi > Ascomycota > Pichiomycetes > Pichiales > Pichiaceae > Ogataea > Ogataea methanolica. Next base: position 293,583 of record BCKW01000010.1, read on the forward strand.
ATTGGTTACATAATAAGGGGAGTCCCTAGGGGAATGTCTACGGACAGACCGGACTTGTCTAGAGACAGACCAGATTTACGTAATGCCATATAAAAAGGTAGATATTCATGACATAATCAATATCAAATTTTTTGAAAGTCTCATACACGCACAACCTGTTATGTAATCCGGAGCGTGGATTCTGTCAGACAGGGTTTGGCGTTGTACAGAAGTAACTAACTTATCTCTGTTCCCAAAGACTTGCTCCATGGGTGGCACCATGATAGGATAAAGAATCAGATTACTAGGGGATACCCCTATAGTAGTTGAGAATAGAATTTAGTTGCTCTAGTAGTAAGTAATTTAACTGTTGCGGTAATGTATGGTAACAGAGGTGGAAGAATTGCTTATGTCATGAGTTTGTAGTTTTTTGTGCAGGTCGAGGGATTTGGGAAATTTAGAGTTGATTATGTCACACGGGTATAGTAGCTGTGTAAGTATTATGTCATCTGGTCTGTCCCTAGGGAAAGCCGGTCTGTCCGTAGACCTTCCCAGTCCCTAGGGGGACAACAGAATTCCCTAGGGGGACAACAAACTTACATAATACATTATGTAACAACAAAATGACATAATCAACTGTACCATAGCATGACGTAATCAAGTTTGTCCACCACTCCTTTACCTTACTTTACCGCA
>BCKW01000010.1:296802-327017 GCA_001600755.1 Ogataea methanolica
TTTGCAGAATAGAGTGTCTATTCATCAGCAATGCCATTGGTGATGAATAATTAATGTAAATGGTAATAATATATGGTGGGCAAGATTGATTATGTATATGACATTATGTAATTGGTTATATAATAAGATGATATTATGTAATTTGGGGTGTCCCTAGGAAAGTCTGGGGTGCCCTTAGGAGCTCCCTGTCCCTAGACAAGTCTGGGGTGTCCTTAGGAGCTCCCAAATAATCTACTATATAATATGGGAGCTCCTAAGGACACCCCAGACTTGTCTAGGGACACCCCAAATTACATAATATTATCTTATTATGTAACCAATTATATAATATCATGACATAATTAACTTTGTCCACCATCCCTTTACTGCACTTTAGCGCAGGAAACACGTCACCTTCTACTAAAACAACTTTCTGTCCTCCACTGCTAGAGAATATCTTCTTCTTCTTGTTATCTAGTTCTTCGTCTGATTCCTTATCTGATTCTTTATCTGATTATCTATCTAATTCTTTATCTGATTATCTATCTAATTCTTTATCTGATTATGGAGCCACCAACGGAACAAGTCTTTGAGACCAGAGACGAGCTAATTAGTTCTATGCGGCAACATGCCCTGTCTCATGGATACGCTATTACCACTATAAGGTCAAATCCTAGCCGGAATATCATCCTCGGTTGTGATAGAGGCGGCGTCTACCACGATAGAATTCAGGCTCCGGATGGGGCAAAGCGCAGGAAAACAAGCACAAAGCGAATTGGATGTCCCTTTCGACTCTATGGGAAAAAGCTTGTTAATAACCAATGGCAGATTCTTGTCMGAAATCCTACTCATAACCATGAACTTGATGATGATATGATAGCACATTCTCTAGCACGACGTAGGCAACTAACCGAAGTTCAAAACSACGCTATTAAGGACCTATTGGATAGCGGATCCAAGCYACGGGAAATTATCAGTCTCTTACGAGCAGAGCAGCCTACTATATTGATTAAGCCAAAGGATTGCGACAATATCAAACAGCAATTAAGACGAGAGAAACTAGGCAATTATACTCCCCTTGAATTCCTACGAGAAACTGTTCAAAATGGTRATTGGAGRTATGAATTTAACCAGGATTCTAAGGGCCATATTCTTTCCTTCATGTTTGCTCATCCTGAGTCAATTAGATATGCTAAGCAATATAATAGAGTCTTTTTATTAGATTGTACYTACAAAACGAATCGGTATAAGATGCCTCTTTTGCATATCATTGGTCTTTCACCTTCAAATTCATCATTCAGCATTGCTTTTTGCTTTATGCAAAATGAGMAAGAAGAGRCGTACAAATGGGCTCTACGTACCTTTTTTTCATGGCTTGACCCTTTGGCCTTTCCCCCAGTTCTTTGCACTGACAGAGATCTAGCTTTATTAGGTGCAATTAAAGCGATCTGTCCAAGAAGCCCACATTTACTATGCGTTTGGCATATTAATAAAAATGTGCTTGCAAAGACCAAGCAATATTTCTCTTCGAATAAGGAATTTGAAGCTTTTATTCAATCTTGGAAAACTCTTGTTTATTCACACACTCCAGCTCAATATAAAGATCAACTATCTAAGTTTGAGACTACATTTAGCGAAATTGCTCCTGGTGCTCTTCGATATGTGAAATGGACCTGGCTGACCCATAAAGAAATGTTTGTTAGAGCTTGGATAGGTCAATATCTTCATCTAGGCAATTGGGCAACCTCACGGGTGGAGGGGCCTCACGCCGCTATAAAAAAGTATTTAGGGGCATCAACAGGTGATATCCTCTTTGCTTTTGAGCGGATTAACAAGGCATTAGAAGCTCAGCATTCTGCCCTTTCGTCTGATCTTGCAGATGATAAGATTAAAACGCTGGGTATTTGCTCACACTTTCTGCATGATCATATCACTAGGAGGACATCGCGATATTCGCTTCGTCTTATCTCGGAGCAAGCTTCAATATCGAAGAGAGCAACTCCTGAAGCCCCTTTATCAAGCTGTACCAACATGTTCACAAAGACAATGGGGCTTCCATGTGCCCACCGAATCGCCACCTTACTGAAAGAAAAACGGCCAATTCCTCGAAGCGATATCCATCAATTTTGGAGGATAGGTCTTGAAAATGAGATATCAGAGTATCTGCCAATACTTGAACCTCTAGTTCCACCAACACCACCAAGAAAAGCAAGCCAGAGTATATTATATCAAGGGCAAATGGTCACCAAGAAGAAAGCGCCATCGAAGTGCTCAAATTGTGGAGAAATTGGGCACACAATTCGCTCTTGTAGGGTTTAAATATGATATGTAGGTAAATGTGAAATGAAACAAGATAAAGAACTAGATAACAAGAAGAAGAAGATATTCTCTAGCAGTGGAGGACAGAAAGTAGTTGTTTTAGTAGAAGGTGACGTGTTTCCTGCGCTAAAGTGCAGTAAAGGGATGGTGGACAAAGTTAATTATGTCATGATATTATATAATTGGTTACATAATAAGATAATATTACGTAATTTGGGGTGTCCCTAGACAAGTCTGGGGTGTCCTTAGGAGCTCCCTATAATATGAGAATATTACGTAAATTTGCCGTGCAAGTAGCAAATTCTGGGGGTGTCCCTAGCAATTCCCATATAATATGACCATCTATCTCTATTACATATTCTGTTATATATTTTTTCTGGATTGATTTGCTATTTCACTATACATTCTATTTCAAATGTTCTATATTTTATTCTTACTTTTACTGTTTTATTCTTTCTGTTGTAGATTTTATGTTTTTTTTGTTTTCTGTTTCCAGTTGTACATTTTATATTCAGTGTTCACAAAGTGAAAGCAACGTTTTTTTTATCTGTTCAATGATTGGCGTAGGATGTGGCCTTTTTTCAGTATATAAGGACCTCCAAATTCCCACTTTTTATCTCTTTGCATCTTTATATTTTACCCCAAGAAAATAACTAAAATTTTTCAGAAATTTTAGAAATTAATCTTTTACTATTTACAAATACCATACTTTGCAAATTTCTTATTATACTGATACATATACAATTAATTTAACATCAATGAAACTTGAAACCGAACCAGCAAAACTAACAACGGGAACGTTGATTGTATTATTTTCTCTTATGATTATACCTTTACTTCTATCTTTTTTGTTCCTTTATCATAGCTATATAACCGAACAAGGTTGAATGGGTGAAGATGGCTTCAGGCGGCGTCGCAGCCGTCTTTTCAGGCATAGCCATCTTCAGTGGTAAGGTAGTGGTCGGTCATTTCATTGCAACTTTTCTTTATGTTGCTGGTCTTAACGCCAGTTGATGGTGAGGCAAGGATTGGTGTAAGTGCAAGCGTTACTGTTAAGGTTTCAGTATAAACATTATAAAGGGAGAATTGCTAAGGAAACAGCAGACTTTGTTGCTTGAACAGCAAATTTCGTTATTATATAATCACTTATATAATACCATGACATAATCAATCTTACCCCACCTTCCGTCGTCACTGCATACATTAATTACAGCAGCAATGACGTTAGCTTAATTACCACCCCAGCTACATTCTATCTTCCACTACTAGAAGAATCTCTCTTTCCTCTTGCTGTCTAGCTCTTCACCTGATTCTTTATTCTATCACGGAGCCAATGGAGCAAGTTTTTGAGACCAGAGATGAGGTAGGCAAAATTGATTATGTCATGGTGGTAAATAATTTACTATATAATATGAGGATATTATGTAAATTTGTTACTTCCCTAAGAAAGTCTGTTGTTTCCTTAGGCATTCCCCACAAATTATAACCATACACAGAGAATCACACGTCAAATGAAAGTTAGGTTCTGACAGTGGATATACTATAATGGCTCTCACTATCTGCTTTGTTGTTTACTTTATATATCAATTAAATGGTGATTATTTTTGTACCATAGTAAATTCTTTAATTACAAAGTTGCTGAGGATCTAGCTTGGGTTAAAGCCATATAATTTAGTACATCATGCAAGAAATAACATGCAAGATACGTAGTCATTTACCCACTAGGGAGATGCAAGCTTCCTGAGCACTCTTTTGAGTGAGGTTGAAGGTATGAACAATGAATCCAAATAGGCTGAAACGATACCAAGGCTTGCATGAAGGGCTAACACCTACTATTCAATTGCTCTAGATCATCAAAGACAAGCCGAGGGTATTCGTCAGGTCAATAATCAATAATAGTGCTCTGTACATCGGGGGAAAGGCTAAACTTGTATAAGTACGGCATAGCTACTAATTGACGGATGTTTCTGGAGGTCACTACAAAGTTACAAACACAAAAGAGTTGAATGTACTCGACCCATATGATTTAATGGTACCATCCATTCAGCAGTACAACGTGTATATACAAACACAGATCTGCCGTGTTTCTCAAAACAGCTGACATGTATATCAGGTGGTAAATCATCGTACCAGATCTCGAGTAAATAACAGCAAAGTGGCGAAATTGGTTGGCTGGCAGGAAACGATCATGGAAAAACACGAGCGGCGGCATTTACAGAGCTACGGATAATTATTTTTCATCTGCTGATTCTTATTATCCGGAATGGTTTTTCTGAGCCGGAGGTTTTTCTTTACTGTGCTTGTTTTTTTTTTTCATTTTTGACTTGTATATACATATACAGCAAGCAGCAAGATATATAGATAAGATATATAGATAATATAGCTATTTATGCCAGTCGTGCCGTGTGATGTAGACACTGACACTCTCGAGAGTGCTCTATTATATACAACATAGACTTGATGAAAAAGTGTCAGACGATTAAATAGGTTTGTGGCGCTGTCAGGCGTTACCAACAGTCTCTTCTTTGGAAAACCGTCGAGATTTGCTCGCATTTCTTTGTTGCCATCTCCCTCCGCCGTGTCCAGAAGAATCCGTGGATCTCAAGAATTCGGAACAATAGTTCTCCAATCTTTGACATTCGAAACGTGGAGAAATACTGGGATGCCTCCCGTGGGATACTTGCGGAGAAGCCGGGGGAGGAAGAGGGGAAGGGGGGAGCTGAATGCACCTTTTGCATGTAAAGGACACATTTACACAACAATCTATTGTTGATCAACTTATCGGAAATTTGAACATCCGATGGACAGCAATCGCCCTTAAATTCTGACCAAAGGGTGTTCATCTGAGCACTTATAAACCAACTTCTGTAAAGACAAATAGGTTACAATCACCAAGACTACTACTATAAAGAGAGTTGGTGTCTTGTCCTTAATTTATATACAGGAAAGACAAATAACAAAGGGAAGTACCGTTGAAAATAAACGTTCAGGAATTCCCCAGAATGGTATTCAAGCCCATTCAACCTGGGCGTATTAGTGGAGAGACTTTTGCCTATTGTTATTGTTATTGTGATTGTTGAGTTGTTCCGTGACAATTTTTCCGGAGGCGTAATATAAATACTGGAGAGTATTTCGCAGCTGCCGTTTGCTGGAGAAGTGCATTTTTCAGAACCGTCCTACTCCTTGTGTAAATTGCCTATATATATACATTAAACATACTACAACAAATACATAAATACGCTATACAATACTTTAGAATACTAATAAAATGGTTTCCCCAATTAATACTGTTGATTTAACAGACGCTTCTCCAGCAGTTATTGCCGAAATCGAAAGACTAGAGGATGATTTCTATGTTCCAACTGAAAGACTACACACTATCATCGACTACTTTGTTGAAGAATTGAAAAGAGGTAATGCTGACGGTACTGACCCAACAGGAATTCCTATGAATCCTACTTGGGTGATGGATTATCCGGATGGAAGTGAAACAGGTGAATTCTTGGCAATCGATCTTGGAGGAACAAACTTGAGAGTTGTTATGGTGAGATTAGAAGGTGGAAACAAATTCACCACTGAACAATCCAAATTCCATCTGCCATCCGCAATGAGAACTACCCAAAATAGAGATGAGCTTTTCGGTTTCATTGCTGACTGTTTGGATGAGTTTGTTAAGGGTCAAAATCCAAACGGCGTTCCAGTCGGTACTGTCTTCCCGCTGGGTTTCACTTTCTCTTATCCAGCTTCCCAGTCAAGAATTAATTCCGGTGTTTTACAAAGATGGACTAAAGGCTTTGATATCCCAAACGTTGAAGGTCATGATGTGGTTCCACTGTTAATGGAGCAAATCGAAAAAAGAAACTTGCCAATTAAGATTGTTGCTTTGATCAACGATACTGCGGGTACATTAGTTGCCTCTAGATACACTGATCCATTAACTGAAATGGGTTGTATCTTTGGTACCGGTGTTAATGGTGCTTACTATGATAAGGTTTCTAACATTCCAAAGATTACAGGTAAGCTAGAAGACGACGTTAAACCTGAATCTCCAATGTTGATCAACTGTGAATACGGCTCCTTCGATAACGCCCATAAAGTTTTACCAAGAACAAAATACGATATCCAAATCGATAATGAATCGCCAAGACCTGGTCAACAAGCCTTTGAAAAGATGACCTCTGGTTATTACTTAGGTGAATTGGTTAGATTAATCTTAGTGGAGCTTTACGAGAAAGGTTTATTCTTCAAAGACTACAAACCAAGCTCTGAACAAATTAGAGATTTGAAAACTCCTTATTTCCTAGATACCTCATTTTTATCGATCATGGAAGCTGATTCTACATCCGATTTATCAGAAACCTTGAACCTGTTCTCCTCCAAACTATTCATTGACGCCACTCTGGAAGAAAGAAAGTTCAGCAAGAGATTGGCTCAACTCATTGGTACAAGAGCTGCAAGATTATCTATCTGTGGTATTGGTGCGGTTTGTAAGAAAATGAACTACACTAAGTGCCATATTGCAGCTGATGGTTCCGTTTTCATAAAGTACCCATACTTCCCAGAGAGAGCTGCCCAAGGTTTGTCCGATGTTTTCGAATGGGGTAACTTACCAGAAAAAGACCACCCAATTCAGATTGTTCAAGCTGAAGATGGCTCTGGTGTCGGTGCTGCTATTATTGCTGCTTTAGCTTACAAAAGACAAGAAAAGGGTCTTTCCTTAGGTTTAAAGGAAGAGTTTGCTTAGAATTGTGCAAAGAAAAACTCTGACTCTGGGCAAGTGGACTGTTAGATTGTGCTTGATGCAGCTTTTAACGTTATTATTATGATGATGATCACTATGAACTTTTTATACTTTAAATTTTACTTCTGCTTTATTTTATACTCTGATTTTGATTGAACAATATGACTTTTCTCTTTCTATATACGACTGTGCGACTGCTTCGTATGTGAAGGGTCGGGTATCCTTTAATTTACTTGAAGCGCTCCTGTGAAAATGGGGAAAAAGTAATCACAGAATAGAAACCAGAACACGATTTTTCTTGTATTCTGTTTGTTCTCCCCTATCAATATAAAAACAAAGGTAGATTCTCCTTAATCACATTGATTAAGAGCTTTTGTCTGACACCGCAAATGTACCTTTTTTCTTGTTCGTCAATCAATTTCCTTCAGAGTTTACTTATACTTTGACTAAATGAGAATATTTTGTTTGGCGTTTGTCTTAGTTTTTCTTGCTTTGACGATAAATGCTTTAATCATCAGCCGCAGTAACAACGAAACACTCCCGGTGACTTCACTAAAAACATCATTAGCAGATTTTTATAGACAATATCTGAATCAATTACGGCCAACTTTTGACGATTTCCCAGCTATAGCCAGAAAAATGGATGACCCTCTTGCTTTTAGGGATATTCTACAACAAAATGCAGGCCTTAGTCAGATCGCTTACTGTATTAACGATGATAATTCTTTGCAAAAGCTGGAATATAATAGATTTATGTATCCAGATGTTTTAAGAAAAATGATTCCTATAGTTTACGATGAAAAAGTTAACTTATCAAAAAGTTCGGATGAACAGTTGACTTATAGATACAACATGACCCATATATTCACTGACAAGGTGAACTATAAAGAGTGGCTTGCTCATGGGGGTGGTCAAGGATTTCTGCTACTTGATCATAAGAACAAATTAATCATAATTAGTATGAAAGGCTCAAAAACAACAGCTGATTGGGTTACAAACCTGGATTTCCTACCCACAAGGTTTACACCAGTGTCATTTAAAGCAAAACACTGGAGCCAACTAAATGACATTAAATCTACGCCAATTTACAGAAAACTAGCAAGCGCAAACTTTAAAAAGTTCAACAACTTCAAAAGCAAGAAGTACTATGTCCATAGAGGCTTCAAACAGGTGACCGACAGAATACTCCCCGAAATCCAACACGAGTTAATCAAGTGGTTAGAATTATATCCTGATTACTCAGTTGTAGTCACTGGGCATTCATTGGGTGGTGCCATAGCACAGTTAATCTCGCTTGAACTAAACATTATCGGTATCCAAAATCTTTTAGTTACAATGAATGCACCATCGGTGCTATCTTCTAAGTTATCAAAAGCCTACGACCAAATGGCAATGATTGACCAATTTGAACTAAAATCCGGAGTTAGACAAGGTGCTGTAAGACTATTCCACTTCTTTGACATTGTCCCAAGGATCATTCCAAGCCCTTTATACAGTCATATTGGTGCCCCGGTAACGGTTTACAGCATGGAGTTACCGCATAGTATAGAGGATGTCTATTTGTTGAGAATGGGGTATTTGAACAGGTATAGTTTCAGTGAAACAGGGCTTGAACAAGATCAAGAACTTGATTATGATGAATGCTCTTCCGTTGCCGAGTATATGAAAAGTGAAAATGGTGAATCTAATGCTGCGTTGTTCTCGATGGAGGAAGCTATTGATACCATTTATCATTGCCATAGGAACACCTTGGTGTTTTTCAGTGCTTGTAGTTTCTGTCTACAGGAAGATTCATGCTGAAGTGTATATTAATGTCTATGTTTATTTATTTGTCCATATTTGGTGTTTATCAAAACCAATAAAAGTTTTGTTTGTATAAACGAAGAAGTTTTGTTTGTTTGTATGAAGTAAAATTGAGCGGTTGAGAAGAAAATTAGGAAACAGAAAAGATGAGATGGCCTTCTGTAGGAGTTAACTAAGAAACCAGTCTTATTCACCTCCTTTTTCTCAAGAATTAGGGAAACAATATATCCGAACCTTCCAATTCAGTAACAGCACTTACAATGGCCACTGATATAGATATTGAAAAACTGATCGAAAACATTACACCGACGAAAAACCTTCTCTCATTCTCTTCACATGTTGTCCATGGTAAAGTTGGAAACAGAGCAATACAGTTCCCTATGAACATCAGAAACTGGAATATTGACTGTATCAACACAACAAATTTCTCCAACCATCCAGGATACAAGACGTTCAAAGGGACAAAAACCAAATTTGAACTGGTTGATGACATTTACCAAGGTTTAGTAAACTTGAAAATGAAATACGATGCAATCATCGTCGGGTACGTGGCGTCAAAGGATAACTTAGAAGTTGTTTACTCTATACTGAAGAACCTGGATTATTCAACTATAGTTGTGATGGATCCAATACTGGGGGATAATGGTAAGTTGTATGTGAGTCAGGACATTATACCTATTTATGAAAAGTTACTCAAGGAAGATAATACTCTTGTTGACGTGTTAACTCCGAACCAATTTGAAATTGAAACTTTAACCGATACAAAGATAACGTGCATTACCGACCTAAAGAATACAGTGAAAGTCTTTCATGAGCTATACAACGTGAAAAATATCGTCATAACATCCGTTTCATTTGACGGTGATGATGGAATGTATTGCGTTGGGTCTTCTGGTAAAGACTCTGTTTTCTACTTTAGAGTCAATGAGATTAATGCTATTTATTCAGGTTCAGGAGACTTGTTCCTTGGAATCCTGACAGATTGTTTCACTAAATACGATCGTGATTTGATAAAATCATTGAACGAAACGATAATAATTGTTGAACAGGTATTGAAGTTGACTTATGATATTGTTAGTAAAGAACCACAAGAGACACAAAGGTTCATAGGGGAAAAGTTATACTTACCAGACTTGAAGCTGATTGAAAGCAAAAGTATTTTGACGCAGTCAGTCAACCTGAAGCATGACAATTACGAGTTCGGCCCTGTTTTCTTATAAATTATAGATTAGATTGGTGGGGTTACTTTCTTAGCAGAGTCTATTAAAAACGGTGAATATTATACATAAATTTTTGGAATGTTAAGTTAGATCATGAATGTAATTCACAAGTGTAACATCTCATCTCTATTATCATCAGGAAAGATACCCTGTTTATCATTAGGACTATCATCACCATCATCGTCATCCAGTACAAACAAGGGTTTTGTAACATCTAATTTCTCATCCCCATTCCCATTACTAGACCCAGTTGAATCATCATCCTCATCTTGTGGAACAAACAATGACGTGTATCTTCTATCAGCGTCGTTAGTATTTGTTGGAACTTCCCCACCGTTGTCATTGTCATCACTATCAGGATCAGGCAATATGAACAATTCATCGCTGCTAATAACAACAGGAGACGAGCTTTTGTCTCTAGCATCGGCATCACTTGGTTTCTTATCGGAAACAGTAACCTTCTTCATATTCATCCTTGCCTTTTTGATCAAGGCATCGTATTCGGACTTATGTTTTCGTCTCCACTCCTTTTTACTCTTTTTGTCATCGCCATCACCAGCTAAAGTCACACCCACAGATGATGATGTAGGTTTCTTTGTACTTAGACTCTCCCATGTAGCCAATCGCCTTACAAGTACTCGATCGTCAACAGGGTTTATTGAATCCAAATTTGCATTATATAAATTAATGAATTCTTTCAACCTCGATTCCATTTGATTTCTTGTACCAGTTGTTGATAGTGATAAGCTTGCAAGTTTTTCTTTGAGTTTGGGTGTAGAGATCATAGAGTCAAAACTAGGCATCTTAGGCTTTCTCTTAATGTCATCAGGTTGAACTTGTGGGACATGCTGCTTTGAGCTATTCGAAGAGGAGGAATATGTCGTTGTCATTGATATTTTGGGATTCCTTTTAATGAAGAAACTTGATATTGTGGCAGTTGATTTCTTTATTGGTTTATAGGTTGCTAGTCTTGCAGGTTCTGGGGACTTCGACCTCGTCCCCTGCTTCCCAGCAAGACATTGATCAATATGAGAGTTTTGTAATTCTTCAGCAGACATGAAATCAGAACATATTGGACATTCAACTAGTTCCTCTGGCTTCTTAGCGTTTCTTATAGGAGGATGGGGCTTGACGTCTTCAATGGCTAATTTCTTTCTAGATTCGTATCGTAATGTGCTTTTTCTTTTTGTTCCTCTTCCTTTGCAGTCGTCATCACTATTATCATTCACCACTATAGTGTCTGTAATTGTTACCTGGGATGGTGATACTGATGAATCTTCATCAACTTGGAATTTCTTATCTTCATTATCTTTGAATCTCTCAAGAAGTCCGTCTCTGTTTTTCGAGAACCATACCGTTATTTCATCCAATAGTAACAATTTCCGAAGCTTACTTTCGTAAGTTTCTTCATGGCATAGTGGACAGTGTTTGTTACTCGTCAAACTTCTTCTGATACACATTGAGCAAAAGATGTGATCACAGGACGTTAAAACAGGTGCTTTTATTAGATCTTTGCAAATATGACATCTGAGTAATGAATCAAGCTGAAACAGTCCAGGGAACGAGGTGTTTGACCAATCTGAAGGGTCGGTTATAGAATTCAGAGGATCCGCAAATAAGTCCATCTTCCTTCTTAGGTATCAGTAAGTCCAATTGTATGATGTTCAAACGTCAGATCAAAGTGAAAAAGCACGGTTTTGTAGTACGGGTTCTGAAATATGAATTGCCATTATATCTTTGAAAAGACGTGTGCCGTGTTTTTTTTTTGCATAAGAGCCGAATTTTTTGATCTCTAAGATTTTATGGGGAGATTTTGCATTTCTTTTAGATAAAACAGATCGTTAACATGAGATCAAGGTCTATATGAAGGGAAAGAAGGAATGATTATATATCTATATACAGTAATTGAAAGTACTATCTTTCACTAAACTCAAAACTCAGACCGAGGGTCAAAAACACAGAAACTTTTAATAACGAAAACTTGCTAACAGATCACCATAATTTCTCCACATGGGCATTTCCATTCTCAGTATATGCTAACAGCACACTCGTTAATTTGATGGTCTTTGTATGGTCAAACTCAATGACTCCTGTAAACTGAATGTCACCAGTTCCTTGGTCAACGGAAACACTCTCGCTATCCAACACACCAATTCTTCCTTTAATGATAATATTGTAGTCCCTAATACCAGCAGCATTAGGATAAGTGTTTTCTACAGACTGGAAATCAATATTACCGTCCGTAGTCATCGGATCCAAAAACCCGTTTAAATTTTCAGAAACCTTGACAATCTCTCGTTGACAGTAGCTGATCCTTGGATGCAGCCAACTCTTAGTACAATCTATTTGTAAACCTTCAACATTGATACTTTGATACTCTATGGAAACATCAAATTTATCAAATTTACCAAGCTGTAAAGGTAAGCCAAATTTCTCCTTCACGGATCTATTCATCGAGAGTCTACTCAACACTATATCTCTAGTTTTGTCTTTCAATTTCTCAATATCGACAGCTTCTATTCCCTTAGCTTTATCCAAGGGTAAAGTTTTAGTGAACCACATAGGGAAAAACACTGGTTTACCTTTGATAGTATTGTAGACCACATAACCGCCAACAAACACCAGCATTGGGACGGTAAACATTGCAATCTTGATGTATAGGGGAACTTTTGCCCTTTCATAAGTGCCTGAATTTACAGCTTTTTCAACGGAATCTAGTAGTATTCTGTCCTGATGACTAAATTCACTTTGCTGCAATCTTTTAGATGTTCTAACTGAAGTTTTTGGAAGGCTATTGTTGACTGGGTCTTGAACTGATCGTAGACATATTGTGGAGGAGAAGAAACGTCTCGTGTACGGTTGTGCTGTTGCCTTTGCGAGTAGTGGTGCCAATGGTTTGGATGTGAGGTGAAGACTAAACAAACGTGAGGTTTGCAACATTATATGGACCAATTGAGAATGCTCTTACTTCTATACGAATTATTAGTATGTGAATAAATAAGGGGATGGGTAAATGGTTGTAACAAAGGAAAAAGCTTCTAAGTGCATCAGATTGATTTGTTCCGAGCAAGATTTTGGAGCTAAAATAAATAATTGAAGTCAACTCTAATGAGTCCTTTGATTGTCTAAAAGATCTCTTTTGTCTTTATTTCACTGTCATAGCAATATATTTATAGACACTACTGAGCAGATAATAAACATGGTATGTGTATTTGCTACTACAGATAATGCTACTGCTGGAGTTCACGGAAATTACTTAAACACAATCGCATCATACTAACACACTACAATTCTAAAGTCGGGCTTAGCATCGAGATGGGCAACAGACGAAACGCTGGTTAAAGAGGCCGAGAAACAGGATGAAATAGCATCAAAACATGCAGAATTGGCACATCCCGAAAAAACCACAACAGCAAAACCAGATGGAAATCCTAAAATCTCAAAGACTCCAACCTCAAAACAACAAAAAATACAACAAGTCCAAGAAGAGGATTCTGATGATTACGAGGACATAGGATCCGGAGAAGAAGGCTGGGAGGATGAAGAGGGAGAAGAACAGCCAGAAGAAGCTGAATGGGAAGATTTTGATGATGAAGAAGAAGCGGAAGACGGACAATACGAGGAGGAGGAAGATCAAGAAGAAGAAACATTTACTCCTGCTTCTTACCACCAGTTGTCTGCAGATGCAAAACGATTAATGCCACTTTCTCTAATCCCTGAGTCGGATTCGAAAAAGGATGATAAGAAAAAGAAGAGCAGTACAAAAAAAAATCCAGCTGAATTTAGGCCTAAGAAAGACACAAAGAATCAGGACTTAGCTTCTAGAATAGGCAAACCGTTGGCAGATGACGATTTGTTTGCCTCTATAAGAAACAAATCTTCAAAACAGACTGCACCGGCAACAGCGCCAATACCGAAATCAACAACAAAATCAATACCAAAAGAAGAGCCAAAGTCACAAGTTAAACAATCAGACGCTTTAGGCTCAAGGTACGCTGATGAATCATTACCTTCCAAATACGCAACACCGAAACCTCAAGAAAAATCTCCCCCACACGGAAGAGCAAAAAATCCACCTCAGCATGACAATTACAATAACAATAAAGACGAAATTCGTAGGCACAGGGACATTGAAAGGGATAATTATAGAAAGGCCAAGATCAACAGTGGCCGAGATTGGGATCAGGACAAGATATCTCAACATGAAAGCGACAGAGGGTATCACATTAATAACAATCACCACCACAGGTCTGAAAATAGAGGTGATTATAGAGGCGGATTTAGTCCCTCTTCTCGTCATGGAAATAGCAATGGTTCTAGATATAATAACGAGTCATCTAGATATGATTCAAGATATAACAGCCAGAACCAGAATCAGAACAAATACCACAACAGCAATAACAGGCATAATGATTCTGACAACAGTACATACGAGTCCCCAAGACATATTCAACCGAGAAGCGAAAGTAAGTTAGATGCTGTTGCCAGATCCTCTTCTGGTAAAGAGCCATCTAACCAAGACTCCAAAGGTATCAAGGAAACTGAAGAGGAAGCCAAGAAGAGGCAAGAAGAGAAGGAAAAGTTAGCTGAAATGCTTGAAAAAGCCAAAGCTGGTGGATCCAGTTGGGCTGATGATGACTTCGACTGGTACTAAGACTAAATAAACTTGTAAACTGAAATATATTCCTATAAAAATGTACAACTAGTTATCTGATCACCTAGCAAAGAGGATCGACGATCCCTAAAAGGCACCACCACACAGCATAACAATCACGTAGTGTGTGCACAAGCAGTTATGCCCATATGTTGCATTTCCAGAGATTTGATTGGCTGTTCGCGCCGCCATACAAAATTTTCGAGATTTCTCAAACCGCTCGAACCATTTTATACAAACAGGTTTAGTTTAAATATGGGCTTCCTCTTATCTTTATGAGGTTTGCAAAAGATCCTAGAACTCGGCCAAGCAAGCATACAATTAATCAAACAAGTAAGTGATTCGTACAACATGTTTAGCGGTAGCAATATGAGAAGAGTTTTGAGAATTTTTGTTTATGTTTAAAGTGAGATTCAAAAAGACAGGACAAGGACCTATTGTTGTTCTATGATTGGATGACAAAGTTAAGTGATGCTCGATTTCTATCGAATTGATATACCAATTCCTATGGAATGGACTAAGACAGCTAGATCCTGATATTACTATTATGCAGATGCTGTTCAAATTATGTGGATGTTCAATTTACTTTACTGAATGTATACCCCAAATTATGTGTTGCATATCAAGGGAACACCAAAGAAAGCAAAATGAATCAAAAATACATTGATATATAATGTACAATGCACAGTTGATAATTAATAAGGTTATATGACAACTTTCACGTCCTATTACTATCTGAAAACAAATTGAGACCAGAGAATGGGAATACACAGATTATGGAAGCACTACGATTATCCATCAGCTGATCACCTCATCGCCAAACAATCAAAGAGGTCCATCACTCTTTTCTATAAGCCAAACAGGAACTTTCGGCAGTTTTCAAAACATTCTCTTTAAGGACTAAAAATCCAAAACCCGATACTAACATCCATACCCCTTTTCTTCTCATTTTAGAGTCACACAAAATGTCTAACAAAGTTATCGAACTACAAAAGTTTTACCAATCCACCACCAAGCCAATATTCCTTGCCCACCCAAGATCCAAGTACTACTTGATCCCATACGCTGCTGCCTTCTCTTTATCCGTTGGCGCTTCTTTATACTACATGGGTAGAGCTTGCTTCGGTTTAAAGGCCAACAAATAAGTATACTTATGGGACATTTATCTCAACTTATAGAAAAAAGTCACACAACTACATAACAAACCCATATATTTATTTATTATTCATTCTCAAACCAAAATCATCTCAACTTCAAAAAGAGATTTATCGAGACATTTATCGTTAGTTAATTCTTTCTTTCTCTAGGAAATTTTGATTGTTGTTTATCGTTTAGATATTATATATTACCGTCAAAAAACATACTATTATTTATCATTCCATTTAAGAAATATAGCTTATTATTACTCTAATCTGTAAAAAAAGCTAGCATTAAATTGAATTAAGATACACGTTGAACTGAACTGTAGAGCACAAACAAGAATACACAAGATAGAAATAGAAACATTTCATTAACGAGAGCCAAATATAGTACGTTCACTCCTCTAACCCCCTTCTTTCGTCATCATCATCATCATCGTCCTCGTCCTCATCTCCCCCTTCATCTTCCTCCTCATCCTCCCCAGCGTCAACATCTTCGTCAACATCGCCACCAAATCCGCCTTCGTGATCTTCCAAGTATTCGTTAACGTTTAAACCAGGGAAGGAATCCATTAGGCGATCTTCCAGCAGTTGCGAATATTTAGACAGGGAATCAATCTCGGAAGTTGCAATTTTCTTGTACCTGTAAATGAGACTGACGACAAGGGCTAAATTTTCTCGCTGTTGTAGATCTCCTTTAATCTTATTTCTATCGTTGAATTCCAACAATTTAATAACAACGCTGGTGTTGTAAACAACAGTTAAATGAATCTGATCTGATAGAAATGCAAAATATGAAACATCCTTAATGGAAGTTATCAACTTTAAAATCTTGATTGCATGAAAATAAATGATTTTGAAAGTTTGTAAATCTTTGAAATCAACGTATCTGTTGTTATGATCGGATATATCAATCTCATTCACATTAATATTTATTATCAACTCAACAAAATGGTAATCGATTTCAACGAACTCGTTTGCTGGTTTATTGAAAAGATAGTTCCATTGAGACAACCATTCTTTTATCTCCTGCTTGGTGATTTCGAGAGGAACCGAGAGTTGTAGGTGCCGATAACCAATGATATAGATTTCAATCTCTGCGATTATTCTATAATCAAAATTAGTTGAAGAATTCAGCTCTATGAATCTTTTTGGCTTCAAAACATTTAGCGAATAGTTTGGCAGCTTACCAGAAAGGATAGTATAGGCCATATGAATCAATATCAGCGTATTGAAGATTCTGTAGATAGTTAATTCATTGAATTCAAATTCAACTTCACTAGGGTCATACAAGTGCTGGAAAATTCCGAAACTGTTCAATTTTAGGAATAAATGAATACCAACGTTCGATAGATACCATGAATCTAATTTTAAACCAACAGTATCAGAGCTTAAACCTGTACCGTAAATCGATAAGATTATCAAACATTGTAAAAATTCCAAGTTGTTTGGTATGTTCAATAAGCACACCTCCAGATCTTTTTTAATCAATGCCAACATGCTATCATAAATTTGGTCCTTTAAAAATGGATCACTGTATTTTAAGGAAAGCGAACAGGCGACGGTAAGTAACAAAGGACATTTGTATCTGATTCTGTGTAGTAATTTCTCAGTTGTGAAATTATCAGGAAATGAAATCCATCTACCGTATCTATCCCTGAAAATATCCAATAATTTGATGGCCTGTTTATAAGAAAGTAAATTAACCGTAAGAAGATCCGTTTGTCCAGCAGCTGGATCTGGTGTTATGTTCATCTGTTCAAGTATCGTTGATGGCAATCCAGTATTAATATGAGTCGTTGGGTTTAGTTTAGTTAACGAGGTGCAAGTCTGTATAATATGACTGAAAGGGGACTTCAAGATTGATTCAACCGGTGATGAATTCATGTTTAGTATCATTGCAGTGCCGTCTTGATTGTTTGCTCGTGGATCTGCATTTGGATCTGGAAGACTGCTGCTGTTTTGTTGGCGGAGAATTTTCAAAACGTCTTTCAAGTCTGTGGATATTAGATTTAGTGTTCTGTTGACCAAGTTTGAAGAGTTAATATTAGGACCACTGTTGATTGACGAATCGAGAACGCTGGACAATGATGGTTGCTGCTGCTGCTGTTGGTCGTATCCAAGCAAGCTCGTTACAGGCGTAGTTGAGTTATTCCCTGTAGATTGTCCACTTGGATCGTGATAGGTATATTTGCTAGTTGGTGTCACAACGGTCGGTTCAGGAATGGCTTTGAAGTCGTCTTCAAATGAGCAATTGAGGCTCAATGATAAACAGCGTAAACAGCTAATAGTATTGTCTGATTTCAAACATCTTGTTTTCTGTCTTCTGCACATATCACATGCTTTGATGGCACGAGTATGAGGTTTCCTCCTTCTTTTTTTCTTCGGTTGATCATCCGCAGTATTGTTAGCCGTTGTTATTGTTGTTGGACTAGATAATTGTGGCTGGCTCGCGGATGAGGATACATAAGTTGTCGGTTGAACAGTCGTAGATTGTGGGGAAGTTTTTGATGATGATGGGGTCTCTATCGTATCTGGTATAGACATATTTGAAGAGTTGTAATGATCTGTATAATAACTCAAAGCTTTTGGGGGCATAGCGTAATCTTGAGTTGACTGTTATTGCGACTGCTATTAAAACCTATAGATATAATGTTTTTGTCCTGATGCAATTTAACAGACATATATACAAGCAATGGGTGAACCAAAGGAAGGTGTGATCTATTTATATATCCTATTGAATCACCGCATCAATTCAAAGCAAACTCAAGGTTAAACAAAGCCAAAAAAGGTAAAATTTGTTTATCCAGATGATGGGCCCTATAATTGACAACAACGGGACCGGTAAATGGACTAAAGAAGTAACCGAATGACTTTTGCCAAACCATGAAAAGTGCATTGTAATAAAACACCAAGAGCTTAGTCCCTCTTTCTGCGGCGCTTTCCCAATCCAGAGTGAAAAAACCGGCGTTTCCCGTGCCAAAGAGAAAAAGTTGCGTTCTCCGCGGTGGGAACGAAAAACCCGTCCTGCCGGTGCTGTGTCCCGATTTGGCAGGCGGTTGGGGCCGTCCACGACTATTTGGCCGTTATCGTTCGATCCACAAATAAACACAAAGGAGATGGCCATATCCATCCCTACCTCTCTAGACAACTAGTGTATATTACTTAGTTGTATATCTAGCAGTGAATGCGTTTTCTGAATTTAAGGTTGCCCACAGGGCCTGCTTGACAGATTCCTAAAAGGGAATTCATTTGTTTTCCTGTTGATTTGGTCCCTTATTTACAGAGATTTTGTTACACTAGGTTGAAAAGTGAAAAAACAGAGTTTTTGACTAATACCATTGTTCGCTAAAATAGTTATGCAAAACAAACTGCATTAATCAATATATACAGATACACTTATATATATGTGCCTATACATTAAACTTTGAATTCAGACTGACATGCAAATCGTTTTATTTTATCCGATCATAGTAAAACTCTCGTTAAAATATTAGGTACAACAATTCATCAACTTAAAGTTTTAAAGCACACACATATATATATTAACACTATATGTTTAGTATCTGACCTGAATGCATATAATAATTCAATAAAATGTGCTTGAAAAGAATAAAAAAGGAGACAGCAAAACGGGAGAAATATTGATTAGGAAAACACTCGTTGAACATTTAGACTTAAATCAAGCAAAGAGTATCAAATAAGCAATATTTGGAAAATTGGCATCACTTGATAACATTATGAAATCATGTAATCTGAAATATTAGTGAAACGTTGTTTCAGGTGCACGGCTTGTCACAGCCGAAATTTCATCAAATGTCCAACGATTTAACATTGGTGTTGGACAACAGTTGACCGTCGTGAGTTGTGCGAATCATCATATACGTTCACTAATTGTAAATTTCAAATAACGTCAAACATGCTTTATAGCACTTTTCAAGTTAAATAAAGCAAAGAAAAAAAAAGAGGATAAAGGAATCTTCCTTTGCCTTCTTTTACCTTATTCAATGAGGAATCTGTTGACCGCGAAACATACTTGAAATATGGTTCTCTTTCTTCAGATTTCAACTAATTGAAAAGAAAAAGTTTGATATGAGACCCATCAGACAGGAATTTTCTCATCAAAAGGAAATCAGACATATGCTTGTCATTTGATTTGATTTCTTTCATCGTATGGTAAAGTATCATTCATTAATTAAATGAAATCAACAAATCAAATATCAAAACATAAGAGATATATTAGAAGAAATTCGATCGCATGAAAACAAAAATCTCCATTGAAAAAGACAAAATGAAAACGTAATTATTGCTCCATTGAAAAGATGTTCAAAACCGCCTGGTTTTAGAAGAGAAGAAAAATCTTTTATAAAGAAAATAATAGTTCTATCTATTGAATAATCAAACCACCACCTCCAAACTTCGCATTCATGCATGTCGTGACTATTTCATTTGAACGACTTTTGGTGACTATCGTCAGTAAAGCTTTCAAAAGTATTTCTTGGCCATATAAAGATTCATCAGAATTGCATGAATGGTTATAAAAAAAGGTTGTCATCAGCGTGAAGCACGAAATCTGACTCGTCATCTAAAAGTCTCATCCCCTGAATCTTTATATATCTTGCAAGCAGATACTTTTATACTTCTGAAAAGCCTTAAAGGTAATAACGATGTGAGATTGTCAATAAATAGTGCTATTAATTTCCTTAAAAATTATAAAAGAGTTTGAAGAAAATGAAACGATCCCTTTTTCGTTAACTTCCCCAAAACAGATGTTTTATTATAGTATAAGCCTTTATACGGCAAACAAAACATCTATAGGAAAGCAACAAAAACCAGAAAACACTGTAGGATACCCACATGGAATAAAATAGTGCAAAAGAGTCTTCAAATCAGTTAAAGTAGGTTTCTGAGGCCCACGAAAAAAGCATTGTCACTCATGTGATTTAAGTAATAATCGGTGCCCAGTGCATGATTCTTCATATGAAAAACTATTCACTTTTATTTTAAACTGGGGTAGAAAGTGCTCCTTTATTTTGTCTTGCGTTTCTATTGTCGATGTCGCTCTAAAATGTGTACACAGATCTTAAACAGAAAAGATAACTAATTTAGAAAACTTTCCAAAGAAATCAACTATCTATAACAAAAATAATTCAAAAGAAATTAAAGCGTTAGTATTAAGAATTTTCTTTGAAGAGAAATAATTACTCTTGCATATAGTGTGCACTTATAATGTATCCAAATATTATCTTCTCCCAAATTCTAATAAAAAAGTTCATATTAAGCAAAAATCAGTCGAGTGCAAAAACTTATCAACATTCATAGTATTCAGCCAGTAATTCCAGCTTTGTTTTTGAATGATCATCATTTGAAAAATTCAATAACTTTTTTATTAAAAGGGAGAGATTTGAATCAGGAAGCAAGATAAGATATCTTGTAAAAGAGAAAAAACATACCTTTCATGATAAAATATGAGACATGATCAGAATAGTGTAATTTAGACAAATATCTAGTTTGAAAGTAAAATGAGGGATGATATGTTAGTTTTAACATCTTAGGAAGAATAATCTATTGGAATTTTCAATACTCCAACAAAATGAAACCAAAAACATGCAATCAACTTTATGTCAAAATGGCCAATTGATAGAGAATTCAGTCAACATTTTTAGATCATTCCTTTAGTCATAAACTCTAGTTTGAAAATTTAACGTTTGTGATCATCAGCATCGCATAAATATTATTGTCGAACCAGATTGAAAAGTTGAGTGATTTGGTTTGACTTGACCATGCATAAGACTGAATTGATAAAAAGACTTACGACTTGAATGAATAGTAAAGCTTCACAAATAGAAAAACTTCGCAAATAGATGCTGTTGCTTTATAGTTTTATATTGATATATATGGGAAGAAAGAAGGTGAAGGAAACAAGAGAGAAGAAACAAAGTGAAAGATGGCTTTTGTTTAAATAGAAAATAAAACTGATTCCAAAGCGACGAGAATTTGAAAACTGGAAAAATTTGATTGTGTTGAAGGCGGGTAAAGCATCTACGACACCAATTACGTTGCATATTTCCACTTGGCAGACTTTTCTGGTTTAAACAGGGTTTCGTGGTTTCCAACAAACAAATAAAGTCATCCTGAACCTAACTAATCAAGTTGATTTGAAGTACCATTTCTGTAAAAGGTTTCTGATTCTCCATTGTGGTACACGTTGATATAAAAGACAAGGTTATCCAATGACAATGTCTTGCTTCTACTCAGATATACCCATCTCTGCAGATGCTTCTCTTCCGACTCTCCATATCAACCTTCCAACAAACATCACAAGAACAATTAAAGGTCTTCCTCTGTCAACCGACGATTTTTCAACTTCATCAAACTATCAACCACAGAATGAATTAACTTCTTTTGGTGGAATATTTAAACCTACAAATAGAAACGCAGTTGTCAATAAATTGTCCTACAGAGTATTACAGTCAAACTCAACGTTAATCCTATCTCCTTTACTTCTAAACAACTCGTTAAATCTTTCTTTGCAAAAAATATCTTTTCAATTGCCAGACACTATTAAGTTCAACTGCTTGACAGTCACTGAGTTGAGTGGAAATGACAATGAAACAATTATCATTGATATTTTAACCGAGAATAATGTTTTAATTACAATCAGACTCAGCTTGAAAATGTTTATCAAATCTGATACAAGCAACTTTCTACAACTATCAAGTTTTCACCAATGGTGTGAATATTCAGTTCCATATGCATTCGACGTTAGAAAGCCACTAGAAATGAAAGCAATTAATCCATTCACCATATTAATATCATTGACTGATAGTGGATTGCTTAAAATGTCGAGGCCCACTATATTCGATGACTTCTTAGTGGTGCCATTTAGTGATTCTTCATACCTTGATACTTTCAGATTCCGTCTGTTCAGATCTAGCAAATCAGGCTCTTCAATACCTGAGCACATCGAACTATACAATGAAAAAGTTTCCACTAAATCAGTTTTAAGTTTCACCTCATTAAATGACACATTAATTACTTTATCAATCGATAAAAAACTGAAGTTTTGGTCAATAAGCTCTTTAAATTTGTTGAAGGAATACGATTTGAACCAATATTTGCCTAAAGAGTTACATGAAATTATTTTGAACAACGTCCCATCTGATTTTTTGCGTATAATCAACAATAAATATCTATCTTGTTTTTTACCAATTGGACCAAACTTGATCAAGATTTTTGAAATTACCGGCGATTCTTCGTTGAGTGCATTATACAGTTTACAACCACCGTTAACAAATCCATGTTGGTCCTTCCAAAGTTATAAAATCAGTGAAATTGAATCTAAGTTTAGCCTTTGGATTTCGTGGTGTTTCAACACCTCTAGATTCATTCAGCATGGTGAAGTTATCAACCAAGACATTATAAACTGGACTAATAGTTCCGACGGTTCGCTAGTTACAGATTCGCTTACCAACGAGCTAACACAAACTGTCAATTGTTGTAAAACTGTTGATGACCTAAATCAATTCTGGTTAGACTTCATCTTTGATGGTTTCAACTATAGCAATGCCACGTTACAAACTGTTGTTTCGTTGTTTAATAAACATTATAATTTAGACTTAAGTAAGTTATCGCTAAGAAATCAAATAACCACATTAATAAGCCATAACATTTCTGAATTTGATCTTTTGACCAACTTGAAAAAGCAGTGGGTTAAATTTGATAACACTTGTAAAGAAGTGCACAAATCGTCCCAAGATACAATTGCCATTGAACTGGACAACGAAGAGGAAGACGGAGATGAAAATGCTTTTGTTATTGTGATGAAATCCTCCGAATATTCTATCGTCAAGAAATCTTCACCTTTTGAATTGCTTTCTTTCAACGACGCCGAAATCAGTATTCCTTCTGCTTTGTTCCAAGATGCAAGAGTCAATACAAGTGCTTTACTTTCATTATTTGAAACAATTAAAATTTTCAAAAGTAGATTCACCAAAGAATCATTATATTCAATTGGATCTAAATTAAATCAAGATTCATCCTCAACCTACGAGTCACAAATGACCAACATCTTTCAATCAGAGATTGTTAGTACAGTCAATCAGACAATTACATCGGAATTGTTATTATCATTAAACAGCATTCCTAATGTCATGCAGCTGTTCGAATTTTTGATCCAGCTACCAACTTTAAACAACGTGGGTTATTCACCAATCAAAAATGTTGAGTTTGGAAACATTGGTGATTCTTTGTTCATTTCCAGTTTAAGAAGCAACATTATATTACAAAAGGATTTAATCTATGGATTGTTGCTGATTACTTTAAGCGTTGATATCAACGATGCTATGGTTGAGTTGTATTCTAGATTAATTAAATTATACAGGGGTTATTGTTTAATGCTAGATGTTCTGAAGTTTGGCTTAAACGGTGATAGTCTAGAAATGAACGTTGTTCCATTAATGAGCAAGAATTTCATGCTAGATTTCTTCAAGAATGCTTACGAAGGTGGTGTTTTAATAAGAAATGGTAATCTTAACTACCTAATCAACTACTCTATTGAATCAATGTTGGATAACTCTTTTGTTTATTCCACAATTTCAAAACTAATTTCATTCGGATTGCATTCAAAGGCAATTTTATTCTTCAAGTATTTACCGTCTGAATCTCCAATTTCTAGCATATTGAAAGGCTTAGCCTTGATGAATACGAATGATTCTGCATTAAACGAAGAATCTTTTAAAATTTTTATGGGATCAGTGGAGCAAATCACAAAGTACTCCAAGCACGTTAGCAAACTAGAGAAAACGTCTCTACTGTCGATTTCCAATGCTATTAACTTGATACTTACCGAATCACCAGTTGATTACTTCTATGATTTAAGTACTTTGTATCAAACCAGATCACTTGATAAACTAGCCCTACAATTGGCATTACAATCGCTTTCAGAAAAGACAAAATTGAAAGATACTTCAAGTGATCAACCGATACTAATCAAGATTTTCAACCTTGGTATCAAGTTGAACGAATTTAAGCTATGCCACGAAATGATTATTAAAATGGATAAAAAGGAGAGAAAATATCCAATTAAGCAATTTGTTTACAAGCTATTCCAAATCAACAAGATCAAGCTATTGTTAGATTATGAATTCAATGAGGACTTTGATACAGTTGATTCCCTGATTTTCAACTTGGGCGAATCCAGTGCATTAAATTCAGATTTGAAGAATTCGTTAAAATATTACCGAGCTTGTTATACGCTTCGTTTACAAAAAGGCGATTTTAGAAGTTCGTGCGAAGCCCTATATAGATTCAACTGCATTGGTAACGAACTTTACAAGATGGGTAAATTCTTTGAATTGAAGTTAATTTTAGACAATTATTTGATTATTTTGAATTTATTGAATACTATGGACAAAGAAGATCAATGGATTATTCAGCAGAGTGTCCAGTTGTCACAAAGTGCTTCAAATAGTGAGGACGATATTGATATGATGAAGGATGGATTGGTTGTTTCCAAAAATGAAGACAAGTTGGTTTGTTTCAATGAATTGGATAAAGAATATAAAGAGCTAGTTGTCAAATACAAAGATGCTGTTTCTTTGACTGTTTAGATAGCTGCTGTACTTTTAGATATGTTATATACAAGATGTATTAATAAGAATTTGTTTTAGTTTGCATCTTTTTTTAATGATGGAGATTAACTGAAAAGCGGGAATTCTTGCATAAGAGAAAAAAAATACTAACGCGAGGAGGTACTTCAAAGTTTTGATCTCCGATGGACAAAATCATTTTCTACAGCAGCAGGCCATGTATTTGATTGATAGACATTCAAACCCTGCACGGACAACAATAATATGGCCAAACGAGCAAGAGAAGATGATGATATCATAGAGTACGATCCATCAGAACCAACAAGTAGAATCCAAATACCAAATGAACAACACCAACACCAACAACCGTCATCCGGATACTTCAACAAACCTATAATATGCACATTACCTCCCATCTGCTCATCGACACCACACTTGTTTCAGTCCCAGGATTCCTTTGAATTACACTATTTGTCACATCATACGCATATATGTGACGCTTGTGATGGCGGGGAGAAGAACTTCCCTGATCAGAGACTTCTGTCGTTGCATCTGACGGAGTACCATGACCCTTTTGTTGCGATGAAGATGGAGAAGAATGCCACTGTAGCCAGTAGGAGAAAAACAAGTGGTGTTAATAATACGGATGATAATGACTATAATGATGATAACGATGGTGAGACGTTGGAAGCTGTATACGGATGCTTTGCGCATGGTTGTGATGAAGCTTTTTCCTTTGAAGACGCTCGTGCTAAGCACCTTCTCAAATATCATGGGTATCCTGCTGACTTTGACTTTTGCGTTGTTAGGGACGGAATTGAATCTGGACAGAACAGTCTCGTTAGTCGATACAAAGGGTGGACTTTATAGAAGGTAAGATCCAATTACCACTGAAAAGGGATATGTTTCCCTACTATTCGATAGAATGCCTGGGAAACAACAAATTACGTAAGATTTTCATATTATTTAGTACAGGGTGCCGCTGGATAGAAGTAATTGACACATATCTGGCCTCAAACATTTGCTTCATTGGTGGTTCCAGGATAGGATGAAGGGTCAGATGAAGAAGTTAACAAGAAGAAGTTAACAAGAAGAAAGAGATAACCTTATAGTAGTGGAAGAGAGAATATGGTTGTGGTAGTAATAAGTTAAGCAGCTGGTGGAGCAATTAACGTAAATGGTTATATATGGTGGGCAAGATTGATTATGACAATATAATATATTATTGTATAATTCACTATGTAATATGAAAATGCTATACAATTTGCCGTACAAATATAAAAGTCCGCTGTGTCCTTAGCAATTCCCCCTTTATAAGGTTTATACTAAAACCTTAACAGTAACGCTTGCACTTACACCAATCCTTGCTTCACCAGCAAGGGATGTTAAGACCAGCAACATAAAGAAAAGTTGCAATGAAATGATCGACCACTACCTTACCACTGAAGATGGTTATGCCTGCAAAGACCGCTGCAACACCGCCTGAAGTCATCTTCACCCATTTAAACTTAGTCGATAGGTAGAAAATACATTGCGCAGAAAAATATTAGTAGTAAAACTGAAATGAAAACTGAACCGAATATAGTTATCTCTCTGTCTGTCATTCGTGTTGATTTGGTTTCAAGTTTCATTGATGATAAATTAAAAGGGTATGTCTCAATATAATAAGAAATTTGCAAATTATAATATTTGTAAATAGTAAAAGTTTAATTTCTAAAATTTCTGAAAAGCTTCAGATATTTTCTGTGTAATATAAAGAAGTAAAGAGATAAAAAGTGGGAATTTGGAGGTCTTTATATACTGAAAAAAGGTCACATCTTACGCCAATTATTGAACAGATAAAAAAACGTTGCTTTCACTTTGTGAACACTGAATATAAAATGTACATCAGGAAACAGAAAACAAAAAAAACATAAAATCTACAACAGAAAGAATAAAACAGTAAAAGTAAGAATAAAATATAGAACATTTGAAATAGAATGTATAGTGAAATAGCAAATCAATCCAGAAAAAATATATAACAGAATATGTAATAGAGATAGATGGTCATATTATATGGGAATCCCTAAGGACACCCCAGACTTTGCTACTTACACCATAAATTTACGTAATATTCTCATATTACATAGTAGATTATTTACCATCATCACATAATCAGTTTTACCCACCTCATCTCTTGTCTCATAGACTTGTTCCATTGGTGGCTCCATGATAGGATAAAGAATCCGATGAAGAACTAGATTATAAGGGTTTTTATATTAGCGGAAGCTGGAATGTAGTCGTGGTAATAATATGCTAAGCAGCTGCTGGAGTAATTAACGTAAATGGTAATAAAAATCCTACATAATTTGCTCTGTCCGTGGGCATTCCCAGCTAAGTCATATAGGATAAGTTACTCCTCTTTCTGAAGTTAAGTGATTTACTCCTCTTACACATTAAGGTGTTTCATATATATATTCGATTTGCCACTTTATACCCTTCTCTTATATAGCTTTACATCATAGTTCCTCCTCTGGAAGTTCAGATTAAGTATATTCTATTGTTAAGCCGATTATAATACTAAGTGTTTCGTAAATGGGTAGTGTGTTTCAAATAAATCGTCAAACTCCAGGTGAACATCCTTGTTGATGTGAAGTTTAAAGTCTGTACCATTTTCGGTACTTAATTCGGTCCCCATGGGACTGTTTGAGCGACCGGAGTAATTATAACACGGCAACGGGGAGTTTGAACCGCTGAGGCCAATTTTTGCGCCCGAACGAGGCTTTCACAAGCCGTGCGATGAGTTAAAGTACTGAGTGAGTATGTTCACGGCCCAGGTTATCTTTGGGAGCCCATATCAAATTATTATATAATCCATTATATCATCCATTATATCAACATTGCCACAAATAATCTAGCAAACACATTAGCCAAAGATATTTCTTATTATTATAGCGTCATTCTTTCATTTCACCTATACCAACAGATTCATAGGTTCGTGTTTGTGAGAAAACAGAAATCAAAAGCTCACTGTCCATCCGCTACCAGCATTGTTACCAACGGTAAGACCTACACTGTTACTGGTGCTACCACTTTAACCATCACTAACTGCCCATGTACCATTCAACACGTCTCAACTGTTTCATCTGTTGGCCCTGCCACCACCACTGTCCCAGCTGTTGTTAACATAACTAACTAGAGAACCCTCATAGTTAGTGTAGGAGGCCCAACCCCTGTTGGCACTTCCCACCGGCGAGACACTCTAGGTCGATGTCTTCTTTTTTATCTCCCACTTCTTCAGCTTGAGAGAGTATTTTTGGAACCGCCGGATCTTCTTTCCATCCACGTGCACCTAGTGTGGTGGCAATAAAAGTTGTTACCGCCCATATCGCCGTAACAACTCCACATGCTTTCACGCTCACAACCCCATCACCCACTGTTATACCAACGCGGTTAAGGTAATCGGGGGTGCAGTTAAACACCACCACCTTACCACTTAAAATGGCTACAGCTCCCATGACTGCAGCGAGGCCACACAGAACGGCCTTTCCCCAACTAACCATCTTTTAGCTGTAGGGCTTGTTTGTTTTTAGAGGGGAAAAGAATAAAATCTCCCTCTTTGTTCTCTTTGTTCTTTTGAAAGGAAGTATAAAACCTCCCTCTTTGTTCTTATTTGATGTAGCCTTAAGCTTTTAGTATGAAAAAGTGAGATATCGCTATGGTTATATCCGTTAAGAGATAGAATATGTTTCCGTTGAGCTTCCAAATGGAAGAAGAATTATATAAACCTAGACAAAAGACAAAAGAAAGTTATAAAGTCGCAAGCATTTATATAAACGCCAGAATGAGGGATGTGCCCGTTTACCTCGTCTTGCGTGATTACCTAATCTTCCGTCCCCACATGGGAGCGTCTAGGGGGACCACAGAATTGTCTAGGGGGACAACAAACTTAGGGGGAGACCCTACTGCCACCATAGACTTCGCTACCTCTAGGGAATGGCTCCAGTCACTGCAAAGTTTGGCTCCAGACACTGCAATCACGTAATTCCTATACAAAAAGGTATACATTCATGACATAATCAGTATTAAATTTTTGCAACTTCCATACCCGCACAACCAGTTATGTAATCCGGAGCACGAATTCGGGAGTTGGTACTGCCACCACAGACTTTAGTACTGCCACCACAAATTTACGTAGTACTCTCATATTATATAGCAAATTATCTACCATCATGACATAATCAGTTTTGCCCCACCYCATCTCTGGTCTCAAAGACTTACTCTATTGGTGACTCCATGATAGGATAAAGAKTCATATCAAGAATTAGATCACAAGGGTTCTTATAGTAATGGAAGATAGAATGTAGTTGTGGTGGTAATAAGTTAAGCAGCTGCTGGAGTAATGAACCTAAATGGTGATATACGGTGGGAAAGGGTGATTATGTCATGATATTGTTTTACTTACTATATAGTACAAAAATATAACGTAATCTATGGTGGCAGTACTAAAGTCTGTGGTGGCAGTACCAATTCCCATAATTATTGTATGGGAATTACGTGATTGCAGTGTCTGGAGGGGAAGGTCTACGGACACCCCAGACTTGTCTAGGGATACCCCAAATTACGTAATACTATCTTATTATATAACCAATTATACAATATCATGACATAATCAATCTTGCCCACCATGTAGAATAACTCAAGGAAAATTTTGTTGCCAAAGTTGAAACGTGCCCTTAGTATAAATAGAGGGTAGGCATCCTTATTAATCAAGTTATTATTCCGTAAATT
>BCKW01000011.1:28713-51756 GCA_001600755.1 Ogataea methanolica
TTATATTGTGTTCCTCAAACCTAGTCATTGGACTTTATCCAAGTCCCAATTATTGAACTCAACTTAGTATGTAGCTGATACTATTTTATTTAGCCCGAGGCGGCATCCACGCTGGAACTACTTGTACGGTAGCTAAAGCTATCTCATACCACTAAAGAGTAGGGATACTAGAAATGGCTGTACATATGCTTTCCTAATCCCCGATAATATAATTCTATCAATATGAGTTTGCAGAATAGAGTGTCTATTCGTTAGCAATGGCATTGCTGAAGAATAATTAATGTAGATGGTAATAATATATGGTGGGCAAGATTGATTATGTCATGATATTATATAATTGGTTATATAATAAGAAAGTATTACGTAATCCATGGTGCCTGGATTAAAAGCTAAGGTGTCCTGATCGATTCCCCCTCTGCTCCCATACATTACCGCAGCAGTTAAATTACTTACTACTACAGCAACTAAATTCTATCCTCAACTACTATAGGGGCATCCACTTGTAATCTGACTCTTCATCTGATTCTTTGTCCAATCATGGTGCCACCCATAGAGCAAGTCTTTGAGAACAGAGACAAGCTAATTACTTCTTCTGTACAGCGGCATACCCTGTCTCATAGAATTCATGGGGAAACCCTACAGACAGAGCTGACTTTCCTACAGACAGAGCAACTACGTAATATTTTCATACTATATACTAGTTAAAAAGGTATCATGACATAATCAATCTTGCCCACTATATATTACTATTTACGTTAATTGCTCCAGCAACTTCTTAACTTACTACTACCACAACTACATTCTATCTTCCTCTACTATAAGAACCCTTGTAATCTAGTTCTTCGTATGAATCTTTATCCTACCATGGAGCCACCAGTGGAGCAAGTCTTTGAGAACAGAGATGAGGTGGGCAAAACTGATTATGTCATAATATATATAGTATGGGAATGGCTCCATCCACCACAAACTTTGGCTCCATCCACCACAGATACGTAATATTTCTGTGCTATATAGTAAGCGAAACGATACTATGACATAATCAATCTTGCCCACCATATATTACCATTTACGTTAATTACTGGAACAGGTGCTTAACTTATTAGTACCACAAGTACATTCTATCGTCCACTAGTATAGGAAACCTTGTAATCCAGTTCTTCATATGAATCTGTATCCTATCATGGAGCCACCAATGGAGCAATTCCTTGAGACCAGAGATGAGGTGGGCAAGATTGATTATGTCATAGTATTGTTTCGCTTGCTATGTAATATGAGGGTATTACGAAACTTGTGGTGGATGGAGCCAAAGTTTGTGGTGGATGGAGCCATTCCCAGTATAGTATAATTTACTATGTAATATAACAATATTACGTAAATCTGCTCTGTCTGTAGGAAAGTCTGCTCTGTCTGTAGGGTTTCCCGAATTCATGCTCCGGATTACATAACTGGTTGTGCGGGTATGGATGTTCTAACTTATACATCGATTATGTCAGCGTATCCACAAGAATCTAACGACGCTCAAGGCCCAGAAATTTCCGGTTATAAATAAATCATAGGGAGCTCTATTTTGAATCTAAGCTGTCATCCTTGATATATAATAAACCATTCTTGAAATTTCCATATAAATGATGCTATATTATACCCTAAGTACCCATTTAAAAACACCCACCATGTATTATTCTTTGGATCTCCAGCATCAAGATCTCACAGTCTACCAAGACTCATCGATAGTCTCTCATAAGATTCTGACCCCGAGTTATAACTACCTCAACTTGATCCTACATCAACAGTCAACAAAACCAGCCTGGTTAAATCTGGCATTAATAGAAAACTGCCTTTTAGACACTTGTTACTTGAATACAGCCAAATCTCAACACAGATCTGATGGCTATGATTTGAAAATGAAAGAGGGCGGGAAATCAAAAGTGATATTCGCCAGTTTCGTAAACGGTTCTGGTTTTTACTACAAGCAATTTAAGAAGTTTTTGAACATTGATTTAAAGGCTCCGATTGAGGCTACTTCAAAATTCTTCAAATATTTGGACTTTCTCGTTGACAGCACATACTGGTTTGAAACCATTGAAATGCAATTGAATATAATGTGGAAAGATATCAGTAATATAGATAAGAAAATCAATCTATTTTTGGAAAACCCAGAGATTTTGCTGTACTTAAACCCTGGTTTGTCGGCAAATCAATTGTTACAAAATTTGCAATCATTAAACCAACGTTGCAACTTGTTCATTGTCTCAAGTTCCGATAAATCTCTGCTGGAGTACAGTGAATTTGAAACTGATCTGGCTACACTTCATTCAACTTTTTTGATGAAACTAATGTACAAATCGAATATTATTATTAGCTTGAAACCATTGAAAACAGGTAGGGCTGACGATGTTTCAGGTGAGCTTACGATTAACAAAGGGTTGATCGAAAACCCAGTCGTTGACGTTACCGAAAAAGAATACTTATATTTGGCCTCTAAAGATGGTACCGTCAAATTATTCTACAGATAACAACATAGCCAGTAAATAATCACTTTCTATATACCCGTAGATGAATGGAAATTATGTACCACAAACTGGTGAAGTCATTGGCTTCTGTGCATATTGTAATAGTCATCCAATGCAAACTCGATAGCGCATCGAGTTTCAAGTAGTGGATATAAAGGCCACACAGACCGTTCTCCAACTTGGATCCAATATGGAATATTTTCGCCATGCTTATTGACATCAAAAATCCTACTAGTGTCCTTCAACATGGTTCTTAATTCAGGCACAATGGTGACTTCACTATTATCAAACTGAGGAGTTTTTTCATCAATGGCCAACCACTTGAAAAAACTCAACAATAATCCAAATTTCTCCATGATCTCCAGCCGATGTTTAATTTCCATACTAATTAGATTTTTGAAGTTCTTAGTTAAAGACCAGGACGTTGGTGAATGTTTCAAATCGTTTCCCACCAAAGGCGCCAAATAAGGTCTTGCTAAAGCCACCATGAAATGATTCACATTAAATAGCTCCGTAAGTCTTGTGTACGGCGATATCGGGGTAAATGATTTCGATATGTTGACAGAGCTTGTTTGATGTGGAGATAAATATTCGCAATTTCTATTTAGATTTTTCATTACCAGAATTTTACCATTCTGAGCTTTCATATTAAGCTGAATGTCTTCTTGTAAAGTCCCATTTCCAATTGAACAGTAGATCGCACTAATGATAGTGACATTAGGCGTTGTTATATAGTTCAACAAAGAAGGGATTGAATTATCAGTTGGATGTATCAATATATTCAATATCCTATTCGTTTTCAAGTAAGCATCTTCGAAAGTCATATCTCCAACCTTTTGCTCCACATATCTGATGAAAAGCAGCATATCTTGACTGTACCCTTTTTTTAAGACGTTTTCGATAACGTTGCCTGTTGCATCACTTAAACTTTCAGTTGGTAATAAATTGACTAAGTTCATTAGATTATCCTCAATTTCAAAATCATCCAAAGAACATATTAGAGCGCCCACTAGGGCTCCAATCGCAGAGCCGGCTATTATCCTAGGTAATAAATTTTTGAAATACAATGCTTTGATAACACCAAAATGACATAATCCAAACAAAGAACCGCCTTGTAATATCAAAGCTGTAACACCCAAAGTCTGTCTAGAATCATGGAAAAAATCTAACTTCATTTGATTGAAATGCGTGAGTTCATAACTTCTATCCAGTAATTGCAACTCATCGATAAACTGAAAACACTTTAGGACTTCCTCGATGTATTCTTCGATCAAGGCTTTTGTTCCAATGTATGATTTATTGTACAACTTTTTGTTTGATATCCCACCGAAATTTCTTAATATTCCAGACCTCATAACACTCATCACCTTTAAATAGTCTTCGTTTAATCTAGCCATTTTCAAATCGTTTAAGCGTTCACTGATGAGTTTATAATCGTATTTCTTACTGATAAAATTCTGCCTCCAAATATCGTAACCATTTAATCTATCTATTTCAGTAGTAATCATTTCCCATTCTTGATAATTTGTTGACCTTTCCAGATTTTTCTTTAAGTTTCTGATGGGAGAGAATTTTATCACGTTAATTGTCCTTTTAGCCCAAAAGAATATGATATCGGATAAGAATGATAACAACCTCCATATTATCGGTGGGGTGTTGTTTATTGCTAAGGTTGCCACATATAGAAGTACTATTGATATGGTTTTTGTGAACTGCTTACGTGCCATGTTTTTTTTTTTGATTGCTGGTAGTATCATTTTTATATTTCGGGTACAGCTATGGTGAATGTTCACGTTTGAACTAGAACAGTTAAAGGTACTTCTGATTCCGGAACCCCGAAGTTTACATGTGACCCCAAGTACTAGAGTAGATGAACTACTTTCTTAATCGGCGCTTCTGTTTTGAAAGGTTACACCTTATGCGTCGATGTGGGGGGCGATGTGGGGGGCGATTTTCATATGGTGTAATTAACTATATAATATCATGACATAATCAATTTTGCCCCTCCATACGTTACTTTATATATATAAATATATACATTAATTACTGCA
Organism: Ogataea methanolica; assembly: GCA_001600755.1. NCBI lineage: Eukaryota > Fungi > Ascomycota > Pichiomycetes > Pichiales > Pichiaceae > Ogataea > Ogataea methanolica. The sequence goes on from BCKW01000011.1 coordinate 33,275, forward strand.
GCAACTGCTTAACTTATTATTACCACAACTGCATTCTATCTTCCACTACCATAACAGCACCTCTTGCTCTTCTACCGGAGTAGATGGGGGCTGATGGCCGAGATTATTTCTGGACGATTCTAGAGTCAAGGAAGATTAGGTTAGATCGGTGGAGTTTCGTGAGTTTGCGCCTGGAAAACGGTGGAATTGCATCTGGTGTAGAGGCATTTTACTCAATTTAGACTGAGCTCAAATTCAGTTCTCTTAAATAATTTCAATATCAAAGCAGTACACCCCTCCCAAGATAATTCACTTGTACGGTCGTTTATGCTATTGCCTAGGGCTATTCAGACCGTGTGTCACTGCTGCTATCCACTTGGGGTTACCTCCTGACCGTTGAGACCTATTGTAGCAACTCAATTGAGAGGGTTCCTTGCTGTAGTACCACTTAAGATTAATCCTCTAATGTCAGTTGATCTGCCAATGTTTCTGGTGACCCCAAAGGAAAAATTGATAAAGATAAAGGACAAAAAGGGTGAGAAAAGAAGAAAAAGAAGATAGTGAGAAGTATAATTACAAGACACCAGGAGCGAAAGAAAAGAAGAGAATTAGGGTAAATTGAAAGCAGCTATTAATAGATCTCTTGGTCTGAGTTTATCACTTTTTCTTCACTCCTTATTTAAGGTCTTAGTGATAGCCTTTATCATAAAATGTACAAGAAGGTATTAGATAAAGTTTCAAACTCTTTAGATGAAGGCTATCTAACCTACAATTACAAGAGTTCAAGATCACAGCAAATAAGATGATCTGAATAAAATTATTCTAGGTCAACTCAACGCCGTTAGATCTCATTAGTTGGTGAATAGGGAAAGTGGTAAAGATTCAGCTATTTTGGATCTATTAGAAGAGCCAATGGGAAATGCTATGAAATTATTGACTGCTCCTCAGATTCAGAACTGCTTTAATTGAGAGTTGGTGCTGCTATATACTTCGAGTTCCATGAAGATTATATTGGTTCGTTATTCTCAACGCGTGGTATAGAATATACAACTGCTTTATTGGATGTTGAAAGAGCGTTTTCTAAGTTACGAGAAGGTGCTCTGAGATGAAACAAGAAAACTGGCAAGCCACTGCTTTTAGTGTTCAGTAATGCACATATAATTCAAGATGATGAGGAAAGTAAGAAGCTAGTCGAATTTCTTCAACAAAAAGCTGGATTTTCGCAGGTTATGGATTGGTTATTATGATTTTTAACCGTGATGATTATTGCCTATATGAAACAATTAACTAACTTGGAACTAGATTAGAAGCTTTAAATTCCTAAGATGCAAATATAAGTACCGTTATTGATGCCTTGATGGTAGCTAGATTGATGTAGTTCGGCGAAGATATCAGCGATTCCAGGTATAGTCGTATGCATGAACCGGTCGGTGACGGACCACAGCATATCAGTCTTGCCTCCACCGATAAATATGCTCAGAAACCTTCTCATCATATCACTGACAAAAATAAAAAAAAATGGTGTTTGAATTAATGTGGGTTATTAGGTGAAATCTGGAAGATGATGTTGTGGAACGAGGTCAGTTTGCGAGGCTTGCCCTACTGTTTATGAGGGAACTTGTTGATACGGATGGAAAATGTTTCGAAAAAAGATGGCTGACAATTCATTTGAAGCTCAACGCGAACATTTGAAAGAAACAAGCCTTATCTGAATTACATTTATAGAAAGCTGGACCAATCAAGTCTAGGCGTGATGATATCCAATAGCATGAGAATCTGAAAGTATTCACTTCCCATTCATATTCAAAAGTGACAACAGACTTTATTCAAGTAATGAGAGCGTTCCACGAAATGGCATTACAGCCTGATTTCGATCAGTTGCTAAGAGAAACAGTCTTCAAAAGCAGCGACATTGAATCTTTGAATCGGACTTGAGAGTTGATCTTGAAATATTTGATGCTAGGTGGTAGATATCAACTTAAGACGAAGCCCGGAAGTTTTGTTTCTATTTCAAAGCTTACAATGGATTTTGATAGGAGAGAAGAGTAACTTTGATTTGAACAGGGCTTCAGATTCAACATTCAACCTGTTCGGATAATAAGCAGAACAGATATCCTTAAACTGTACTCTATAAGTAATAGAACTAGGTTGATACTTGCTGTTTCATTTTTAATACCTGTATCAGAGAAGCTTTTCTATAACGCATGAGAGCCAAATTTGAGCTGTTTATTTTGTCACTGAGACTAGAAAAATTGATTTCTGACTTCAAAAATAAAAAAAACGTGTAAGTTGGAAAAAATATTAAAAATTAAACAGCTTGATCCTATTTCAAAACTTCAAATCTCCAACTATAAGATATAATAGCTTATTTTCTGCGCTTTTCTTCACCTGTCTATGACTTCTGCAGATCTACAGAACTGGTGAAAGATCAAAACATCACTTTAGGAAAATAATCACGACTGCCGAATTGTAGCAAGATGTGCAAATAGTGCTTTCTCCCAATTTCTGTCGCCCACGACTTTCCTACCCCCAAGAGTTCCAAAAAGTGCAGAACGAGTAATTCTTAGGAGTATAACGAGTGCGCTTTAATTGCCTTTTGCCACTCTTCAAAACCAGATAATCTTTGACTACACCAATTGATCTAAGGCATCAATCGTTTGATTCGAGACAGCAATCGGACAATAGAACCACTTTAAGATTCCACTAGTATAAAAATAATAGAGCACAATGGATATTATCTTAGGTATCCAAGTCAAAGACTCTGTTATTGTTGCCACTTCAAAGGCATTCACCAGAGGCATTTCAGTCATTAAGCACACCGATGACAAAACTAGACAATTGAACAAATATAACCTTATGGCATTTACTGGCGAGTCAGGAGATACTACACAATTTGCTGATTTTATCCAAGCCAACATCCAACTCCATTCAATGCGTGAAGATCAAGAGATGAATTCTAAACCCATAGCTTCTTTTATAAGGCACGAATTGGCAACTTCCCTAAGATCAAGAAAGCCTTACCAAGTTCAGGTGCTACTCGGTGGGTTACACAATGCTGAAGAACCGTTTCTATCAATTATAGATTATTTGGGAACAAGAGTTGATTTACCTTATTGTGCTCATGGTTACGCTGCGTTCTATGCCATGTCTTTGTTGGATCATCATTATAAAGAAGGAATGACTGTTGACGGTGGCTTAGAGTTGTTGAAGCTATGTAATGATGAACTAGATAAGAGGATGCCCGTTGATTTCAAAGGCTTGCACGTTAAGGTTATCGATAAGGATGGAGTTAGACAGGTTGAATTCTAAATCTGAATAAAGTGCTATTAGCTTTTTAGGCTGTTCCAAGTTGGTATTGTTTCCTACATTTTCATTGTTTCATTACGTACAAGTTGTCATATTATTGAATGCTGGTTATGATAGTGGTTTACTTTTGTTCTCATTTAATCATTGATAACTATAACTGTAGCTGTAGGTAGCTTTCTTTCTTTTCGGTTTTTCGATTACGAAAAAAGAACAAAACTTTACCTTTCCTCTGTGCATAAACAAAATATAGCCCTTCAGATGTGAATCACATAGCAAGAAGCAAGATTTGGTACGGTAAGAAAGTAAAAATATGTTAATTTGATTTTTAAGTTGTATAAAAACCATATACCATAAAAGTGTACTAATATTTTTGGTTGATATGAGTGTAGCTGGATATTAGTTTTGAATGCTATACAGCTTAAAGAAATATCTTTACGAGAGAAGTATATTTCCCTAGAATACTGCCTTTCTCTAGAAGGTAAAATGGCAACTAACTAACATACGCGAAGGGTAAGAAATACATAATCAAAAAAGAAAAAACCCTCCGGTTATTGGAAAAGACGCTCATGAAACTATTCTCGAGTATGAATACGAGGTAGGATAAATTCCTAAGGGGAAACGGCTCAGTAATCAAGGTAGTATCATGATCTCTATTACATATGCAAGCATATAAAGAATACCAAATGAACCAGAAAAACAGAACAAAAGAAAGATGCCCCTGGAAAAGAAGGGGGGTAGATTGGTCTTCAGATAAAGATAGCAAACAAACAGACATTTCAGGAAAACAAACTCATCAGCTAGATGAAAAAGAAGTACGAACAACATAGGCTAAAGAAAAAGCAAGCTGACTTCAAGTAAGGGGAAATAAACAGGGAGAGAGACATACATAGAGTTGATTATATGGTCAAAGTTTGTGAGTCATCAACTTCATCTTGCCCCTCAACAATTAGTTCAATAACTTGTTCAGTAACAGGTTCAACAACATTTTGTGTAACAGGTACGGTAGCATCAACAGTTTCACCTCCGCTTTCTTCAGCGGCGCCTACTTCAGATAGTGGAACTTCACCATATATAGTGCTAGCTGGTTCGTTATCCTCACCCAAAACAACTGTTTCGTATATGACGACTGTAGATGTCTCTGGTTCCTCTTCCGCCCCTCTAATTTCTTGTTGCGTCTCATTACGCTTGGCATCATTTTCCTGTTCGCTTTTTTTTTCTCTGCTCTGGAATTCCAAGTTAGCTTTGGCTCTTAAAATAGCTAAATATGATTGGCCATCATTTAATAAAACTGCCAACGTTTTGTTTAATTCACCTAATAGCAATTCAACTTTTGAAGAATCAGGCTTTGAATTCAAGATAGAGTTTCTAATTTCAAGCAAATCAAGTTTGATTTCTTTAAATCTTCTCCACTCAGACCAATGATCACCTCTGGCAATAATCTCTCTTGAATATTCGCTTAATGAAGATTCGCTGAATTCTTCCAGTGTCTCTAGAATAGAAGTTCTGACACCTAAAATCTTTTCAGAGTATTCTTTTTCAAAACTTTTGAACTCTTCGGTGATAGCTTCGGCTTCAGAATTTAATCGATTAGCAACCTTATTCAATGAATCTCTCATATCTTGTCTGCTAACATAGTTAGCAGCATATATATCCCTTTCAGTATTGATGTTACCTAATAGCTGTTGAATATCTTCATAACCTGAATTGACATGCTTACTCAGCTCTTGTAATTTTGGTTTCAATTTTTCAAAAATCTTATCGTGGAAGCTTTGCTCAATTTGCGAAACTTCCTTGTTGAAATCAGCCAATGAGCTTTCACCAACCTCTCTTAACAAAGCTTGATATTTTTTCGACGTTGGAGCAGAAGCAGTTCCAACGTATGAAGTGGATGAGGTTTTAGGGTATTCACTTTTTTCAACGGTTGGAGTTGTTAATTCAACGGCTGTGGTTCCAGCAGGAGCAATATCATCCTTCTTCGCGAGTTTCTTGAAGAATTCATAATCTTCATAGTTAGGAATCTTGAAATCAGCATTGAAAATCTTGTTGAATTGGCCCTTCACAAATTCTTTCTTCCTTTCAATAGCTAAGTATTCTTCAGTTGATTTCCAGTTGAACTTATCCTCACTAAGAGCATTAATAAATTCAGACAAACGAATAAAAACTAATTTAAATGAAGAAATAAAAAAGCAAAGACATTCTTCGACGAAACCATAAACGGCAGATTTCTGAACTATTGCAACGGATGGTTCTAGTGTGTTCAATTTTAAAGTAAAATAAAGCTGGGTAAACCTTGGTCTCAAATATAAGTTATAATTCAAATAAAATTTGAAACGAAGTTTTTGGAATATGTCTATGCTTTGACTTCTAGCAAATTCAGCGAAGATTAAAGATTGTGGGTATATTCTGTTGGAAAAGTAGTTCTTTGAAACAGCAAACAAATCAAGATACATAGTTCTTCCTATTTTATACAATTCACAGTATTTGTTACAAAATGCGATTGAACATCGAGCAGACAAGGAAAGAAGTTTTTCATAACCTTCATTGGCTTTAGATTTCATAACCAGAGTGATAAAATCTACATGCTTCTTACCGTATGAAGCATATAAAGCATTTGTTTTCTGGGATGCTAATTCAACGTAAGGTTTAACAGGTGAACTTTCGTAGAAACTATGGGCAGGTTGAATCAATTTCACGTCAGTATAATCAAAAGCTTGGTTAGCGTATGGTTGAATGTAGCAATACCCTTTGTGAGAGTATTTGCAAACCAAGCTGGATGAGTCAGTGTATGGTGTTGAAACTGGGCATGTGTTATAAATGTGGAGGGCTGTAACAAACAGAACGATACACGATAAGTAACACTTCACGTAAGCAACCGTTGATCCCATTTTTTCTTGCTATTGGAAAATCGAGTTCTACTGAGTAGTATTATAATGAGGCTGAAAGGAGATAAAACCGGTGCTAGCAATGTTTTGAATCGGGTGTATTTAACATTCTAACAGTATTCTACTAGAATGTATTTCAAGCTTAGTTCGCTGTTTTGAGGGAAGAAAACCAGCAAAAAGAAAAATAATTATATTGACACGTGACAGCATTCTAGAGGTGTGTCACGTGCCTCAATATAATTATGACTGATCATTTTTCTGTGTTGATGCCGAGTTACAGCTCATTGTTATACATCACGTTTTATATTAATAACATGGATGAATTTATATAGTTAAACATAAGATATAAGAAAATACATTATTTTGCAGCAGCCAGCTAAAATCTACCGCCCAGTGGTCTATATCCGCCCACCTTTCGCTCTTTGTACCCTCCTCCTTTTTCACCTCTGTAGGCATAACCACCTCTGAAGTCTTTATATCTATCATTATAGTCAGATTTGTATGCTAGTCCATCTTGTAATGACGCTGGTGTTGTTTCTGAAGAAACTGGAGCTGGTATTGGAGCCAAATTTGGAGCATATCGGCGACCATCACTTTTGCAGTTTAGATTCCAGTATGAAGCTGGTGGTGCATACATTCTAGTATTTGACATCGAGGATACAGTGGTCACAGAAGTATTTGCATACTTTATTTCGTTTCTTGTACTAGCCGGAGTTGTTTGAGCGATACTGCTGGATGCTGGATGTAGAATTTGCCTGCTGAAAGGAGCAGATTTAATTCCTGCACCAGTAAAAAGCCGACGAGGCTCTATATAGTGCCTTCCACCTAATCCACCACCTAATCTTCTTGGTCTCCAGTTTTTAACAACACGGCCTCTCTCGGTATCAACAATTATTGCTCTATTGTTGATTAACATACCGTTACCGTTTTGAAGTGCAGCTTTGGCATCCCTTGAGTTTTTATAGATGATGAATCCATAACCTTTACTTTTTTTTTCATCTCTTTTGTCTCTAACAACTCTGACTTTCTCAATTTCTCCAAAAGTGGAGAATTGATTAGTTAGGTGAATCTCGTTAGTGGAATAATCTAATCTGCCAATGAAAATTGTCTTGTATGGATCACCAGTAACATGAGGATCATTCTCTGGATTCCAGTTAATCAAGTTTTTTTGTAGATTATCTAACTCTGTCTGCACTTTCAATTTCAATTTTCCTTCTTTGCATATACATTTGTTCTCATAATCAATAGATTCCATTGAATCTGGCTTTACAAGTGATAAAACAGAGCCTAACCCAGTTATTCCAGGTGTGGATCTTGTTTGAACTGGATAGTCAATGGAAGGTTGATAGAGCACAGGAAAAGCTCGCTCAAATAGCTCGACTGTATTTGAGTGATACTTTGAGTCTGCCATTCTCAAATTGTTGGCTGCTGAGGACTTGAGGGTATATACATATATGACAATCTAGTCAAAAGCCAAAAAAGGTGGCTCTATGCGTGTATATATATACACTTCAATTTGAGATGATGAATTTCTCGAAGGTAGTGAGGCTCTCTGTGTGTCACTTTGGTTACATATCGGATCTGATATACTTTCAGATAATTACATTAGAATTACACGACTATTATAACTTTCTTAGATAAGTTACAAAATTATACCGGGGGTTGGTAAGGACACAGCAGACTTTAGTACCAACACAGCAAATTTACGTAATACTCTCATATTATATAGTAAATTATCTACCATCATGACATAATCACTCTTTCCCACCATATATTACCATTTGCGCTAATTACTCCAGCAGCTGCTTAACTTATACTACTATAACTACACTCCAGCCTCCACTATTATATGAAGATCTCTTCCTTACTGTAATCTTATTCTTCATATGAATCATTATCCTACCATGGAGTTACCAATAGAGTAAGCCTTTGAGACCAGAGATGAGGTGGGGCAAAATTGATTATGTCATGATGGTAGATAATTTACTATATAATATGAGAGTATTACGTAAATTTGCTGTGTCGGTACTAAAGTCTGCTGTGTCCTTACCAACTCCCAATTATACTGGGAATCGATCAGGATGTTGTGATATTATTTGTGTGATACAACATTACCTATGCCATACGAGGCGCTAGTGGCGCAAGTGGCTAGTTGATTCTGAAAGTCCTGTTGAGGTACAGCGCTAATCTGTGAAGTAGTCTTCTAGAGCTACGATGAACTTGAAGGTATATAAGTTGGCAAGCGTATTCTTACTCTTGGACTTTCTATACCTTATAGTTTTTATGTTCTTCTTGTTCTCTTCTCTCTTTAATCAAGTTTATAGGTCTTCATTATTGAATAAGAAATATGCAGTTTTCTATTACAGAATAGTATCTGGTCTGTGGCTCATCATAGGCTATTAAATAGTCTATAGCTGTGAGTGATGTCCAGCTAGGTAGTCGTCCTCTTTAATATTAACTTCCTACAAGCATATAAAGACATTGCGCTTCTTACATCTCAACACAGGACACCATAGATCACGTACAGCCCATACAAAGAGGTATGGGAGCGTCTAGGGGGACAACAGAATTGTCTAGGGGGACCACAAACTTACGTAATACATTATGCAACAACAAAATGACATAATCAATTGTACCACAGCATGACGTAATCAGTTTTGTCCACCACCCTTTACCTTACTTTACCGCAGAAAACACGTCACCTTTTACTACAACAACTACTTTCCATCCTCCACTACTACAAGAATATCCCCTTCTTCTTGGAATCTAGTTCTTCATCTGATTCTTTATCTCATCTTTTATCCAATTTTTTATCCAATTTTTTACCCTATCATGGAGCCACCAATGGAGAAGGTCTCTGAAACCAGAGATGAGCTAATTACTTCAATACAGCGGCATTCCCTCTCTCATGGCTACGTCTTTACCACCATATGTATAGTAAAAATAAAAAGGGTGGTGGACAAAACCGATTACGTCATGCTGTGATACTATTGATTATGTCATTTTGTTGTTGCATAATGTATTACGTAAGTTTGTGGTCCCCCTAGACGCTCCCTGCCTGGATTAGAAGCTATGGTGTCCTGATCGATTCCCGAGCAGAGGTGGGGAAGATTGCTTATGTCATGAGTTTGTAGTTTGTTGTGCGAGTAGAGGAATTAGGGAAATTTAGGGAAGGTCTACGGACAGACCGGCTTTCCCTAGGGACAGACCAGATGACATAATACTTACACAGCTACTATACCCGTGTGACATAATCAACTCTAAATTTCCCAAATCCCTCGACCTGCACAAAAAACTACAAACTCATGACATAAGCAATTCTTCCACCTCTGTTACGGGAGTTGGTACTGCCACCACAGACTTTAGTACTGCCACCACAAATTTACGTAGTACTCTCATATTATATAGCAAATTATCTACCATCATGACATAATCAGTTTTGCCCCACCTCATCTCTGGTCTCAAAGACTTACTCTATTGGTGACTCCATGATAGGATAAAGAGTCATATCAAGAATTAGATCACAAGGGTTCTTATAGTAATGGAAGATAGAATGTAGTTGTGGTGGTAATAAGTTAAGCAGCTGCTGGAGTAATGAACCTAAATGGTGATATACGGTGGGAAAGGGTGATTATGTCATGATATTGTTTTACTTACTATATAGTACAGAGATATAACGTAATCTATGGTGGCAGTACTAAAGTCTGTGGTGGCAGTACCAATTCCCCTCTGTTACCATACATTACCGCAACAGTTAAATTACTTACTACTAGAGCAACTAAATTCTATTCTCAACTACTATAGGGGTATCCCCTAGTAATCTGATTCTTTATCCTATCATGGTGCCACCCATGGAGCAAGTCTTTGGGAACAGAGATAAGTTAGTTACTTCTGTACAACGCCAAACCCTGTCTGACAGAATCCACGCTCCGGATTACATAACAGGTTGTGCGTGTATGAGACTTTCAAAAAATTTGATATTGATTATGTCATGAATATCTACCTTTTTATATGGCATTACGTAAATCTGGTCTGTCTCTAGACAAGTCCGGTCTGTCCGTAGACATTCCCGGAAATTTAGAGTTGATTATGTCACACAGGTATAATTATTGTGTTGGCATTACGTGATTGCCGTGTCTGGAGCCAAAATTTGCAGTGACTGGAGCCATTCCCCACTCTAGTACTCTGATTACTAAGCCGCTTATCCTTAGTAATTTACCCTGCCTCATATTCATTGTCGAGAAGCTCTTCTCGACATCGCTTCCAACAACCAGAAGGGTTTTTGGTCTATATTAATTATGTATTTCTTATCCTTACGTATGTTATTTAGCACCTTTTTACCTTCTAGAAGAATCAGTCTTCTGGGGAAATATATTTCTCGCTTAAAGATACACATTTAAGCCGTATACATTCAAAACTAAAGACCAGCTACTACTTGCTATACAACTAAAGTATTGGTATACTTTTACAATTTGTTATAGTATTATAATTTGTTGGACAAGCTATAAAGTGTTTCCCATATAAATGTTATTTTCACATGTAATTTCAACACGGAATATAGTTACCAGGAAATCCAATTGGATAGATAAGAGCAATATAAGCATTGTTCATAATGCCTCATAATGAATTGAATTACTCAACAAAATTTTCACTAACTCTTCATAGTATTTCATACTATTGACTGAAAGTAGGACAATTTACTTAATTAAGTAAATTTGCATGGTCGTGTAAGTCTAATCTAATTATCAGAAATGTATATATATTAGTTCCGACAATTTACCTAAAGAAGAGAATAATTTGTTCGCAGTACTCGTTGCGGGTTTTAAATCAACCGAAAATGTGACCCCTCTCCTAGTAGGCCTCGAATTAAACACAACTTCGATGAAAGAATCAATATTCGCCACTTTGTTACATACTTTATATTTGTATATATAATCGCAGAAAAAAGACTGAAAGGGCATAAATACGCCCCAGAAACGGAATAACTAACAATGGTCTCAAGGTAGGCTCATTTTTAAGCAAGGACTAATAAAACTATTTTGAGTTATATAATAGGGAGAAAAAGCTGGTTTAATGTTCGTGACCTATATTAGCTAGTATATAACAATATCAAATAGACTTCTTAGCCAATTTGATAGCACTTTCCTTTGTCCGAGCGCCACCAATGAAACCAGCAGCGTGGATGAATATACAGCCGGGAACGCCAGTTAACTCACTTAATGTATCATCTCTGACACCTCTCCAAGGTTCTGGTAGCTTTTTTCTTGAGTCGAAGGATGATGAACTCACAGGAACAGCTGCAATTCTCCAAGTATTACTTGAATCGGGAAATAAGATGAATAGAATCTCGCCAACGGTATTCTTCTCGTTTTCAATGTTGTATAGATGTTCTTTCCAAGGAACAAATCGCTCTAAGACTAGAATCTTACCCGATGGATCAATATTAAATCTATCATAAAATGCCCTTTCAATGTATTGCTTAGCTGGCAAGAATGATTTACCCATGTAACTTAAATAATTCATGAATGCAAAACCCATGATTTCAGAAGCTTTAGCAAAACATTTATCGAAATCTTCATCCTTAGGATCAGAATCCCATGATGGGTTCAAGTTGGAAACAACTGCACCTAATGTAAAATTTCTATCTTTAAATAATGGTTTCAAATCATCTTGGTTTTCGTATTTGCTAACACCATTGTCGTTAGCATCAATAGCCTCGATGAAATCCTTGTAAATTCTGTCATACAAAAACTCAATCTCAGTTTCGTTTTTAGCTACATCTAGACCTAAATTTTCAGAAATGATGATCTTGCCAAAATGTTTGTAAACCAAACCCGCCGAGCTCAACTTAGTCTTGTATTGGTCATTGAATGTTGCAGTGAATTCACGTTGATGATGATCAAAGAATTTAACTTGGTCATATTTACCACCAACGTCAACAACTATATCAGACTCTTCCCAGTCAGCGGAATTTCTTGATCTGATTATTACAGAATCTTTGAACCGGGAAAGCGTCTTAAGCATGAAAACGGCAAGAGATTCATCAGCATGAAATGAACCTGAATGGGTGCAGATCTTCAAAACGTTGGACATTTCTTCCGATTGCTCTAGTTTTTGCTTTTTTGAAGACTGCTCTTTCGATATGCCCATTCTCATGACCTTTATCACGAATGCAAAATTTAAAGTTATGTAGCTTTGCAGAACATATAGAAACTGGCTGAATGCACTTGTTAGTCGAACAGAATCAAAGGCTGAAGACAATTTCGTCAAAGAACTTGGGAATTTTTCTGAGATGCGCGATCAGTATCTATCGGATCCAGTGCATATTTCTGGGGGCGTCCAGGGGGACAACAGAGTTGTCTAGGGAGAGCGAATGGCTCCACTCACTACAAGCTACGTAATATATTATGTAATAATAAACTGACATAATCATTTAGATAATATCATGACATAATCAGCTTTGTCCACCACCCCTTTACCCTACTTTACCGCAGGAAACACTTCACCTTTTACTACAACAACTTTTCCGTCCTCCACTACGATAACTACGATAAGGGCATCCATCCCCTTGTAATCTAGTTCTTCATCTGACTCTTTGTCCTATCATGGAGTCACCAATAGAGCAAGTCTTTGAGACCAGAGATGAGCTAATTACTTCTATACAGCGACATTCCCTCTCTCATGGCTACGTTTTTACCACTAGATGTATGGTAGAAAGTGTTGTGATATTATTGTGTGATACAACATTACCTATGTCATACGAGGCGCTAGTGGCGCAAGTGGCTAGTTGATTCTGAAAGTCCTGTTGAGCGTACAGCGTTAATCTGTGAAGTAGAGTCTTCCATAGCTAGGATGTACTTGAAGGTATATAAGTTGGCAAGAGTATTCTTACTCTTGAACTTTCTATACCATATAGTTTTTATGTTGTTCTTGTTCTCTTCTCTCTTTAATCAAGTTTATAGGTCTTCATTATTGAATAAGAAATATGCAGTTTTCTATTACAGAATAGTATCTGGTTTGTGGCTCATCATAGGCTGTTAATTAGTTTATAGCTGTTAGTGATGTCCAGCCAGGTAGTCGTCCTCTTTAATACTAACTTCCTACAAGCCATATAAAGACATTACACTTCTTACATCTCAACAAAAAAGGGTGGAGGCCAAACTTGATTACGTCATGCGGTGGTACAATTGATTATGTCATTTTGTTGTTACATAATATATTACGTAAGAGTGTTGTCCCCCCTAGACGCTCCCTAGACGTAGGAAACCGTATTGTGGCGGTAGGGTTTCCCGACAACTAGTAAAATCTGTCGTCCCCCTAGCAACTCCCCACAATTTGTTGTCTCCCTAGACAAGTCTGTTGTCTCCTTAGGCGCTCCGCTCCCACCAATCAAACCAATACAGGTAGATTCTTTGTATAAATTGAGAAGGAAGGCAAAATCTTACAAACCCGCCAAGACTCAAGGATTAAGCACTTTATATGGCAAAAACAACAAAACGATAAACAAATTATGGAAAAGCTCAAAAGTGAAAGTTGAATACATGCTAAAAAGTTTCTATTTATGGAAAGCTACTTGACAAGATTAGTACTGTAAAAGTTAGCTTGACTACTTTGGTCGTATAGTATGTAGTGGCTAGGTCTTACTTCTGTATATACGGCTTGAATGTGTATCTTCAAGCGAGGAGTATAACTTCTCAGAAGACTCATTCTTCTAGAGGGTAAAAAGGTCATTAGCTAACGTACGTAAAGGAAAAAATACATAATGAATATGGACCAAAAACCCTTCTGGCTATTGAGAAAGATGTCGAGAAAGCTCCTCTCGGCAACGAAACCTGGTAGGGTAAATTACTAAGGGGAAAACGGATTAGTAATCAGAGTGATATAGTGATCTCTATTACAAGTACTTATAACTTTAGTAATCTCAAAGAAATAATAGTATCATTGATGGTGGCATCTTCTTCACCCAAAACTTCAGCGCCAGTTTCTGAGAATGCTTCTAATGGTCTCCTAGTAGCCTTCAACAGCATGCCTTCATGAGCTTTGATAGCTTCTGCTAAACCAATACTGTCTTTCTTGATATCAAATTGAACTAAGACATCGTCAGTCTGTTCTAAATTACACTTTTTTCTTAATCTTTGGATTCTGTTGATTAACTCCCTGATTAAACCTTCGGTTTGTAACTCCGGGTATAAGTTGATATCCATGATAATTAGAACATCACCTTCTGATCTAATCTCTTGACCACCTGAGACAGAAGAGTCTGGTAAGCCTCTCAGGACGGTTAAATCTTCACCAATTAGGTTGATACCATCAACAGTAATCTTACCTGATTTTAAGAAATCCTTGACCTGATCAGATGTAACCTTCGGTAAATTATCCTTAACCTTCTTGGCATCCTTCTTCAATTTCTTACCTAGAACTGGCCAATCAGCAAGTGCTCTGTATTCGACATCATACTTCTCTTCGTCAGAGGTAATGATTAAGTCTCTGATATTCAACTCTTCAGTGATATATTTTTGCAACGATATAATATCAGCAAGATATTCTTCATCAGAGTGTAGAACAACCAATTCCTTCAGTGGGATCTTTAAGGAAATCATCTTTTTTTCTCTAATATTTCTACCTAATTCGATAATCTTTTGCATTCTACCGACAGCGACTTCAATCTTTTCATCAAACAAAGCTTCATTAGCAGTCGGGTATAGTAAGAAGTGGACAGATGCTGTATTCTCACCATATTTAGCTAACGTTTCGTCCGTGAATAAGACCTTCAACTTGGAGTAAATAGTTTCAGCTAAAAATGGAGTAAAAGGAGCCATAGCTCTGACTAACGTGAACATTGCTTCCGTTAAAGTGTTCAAAGCATTCAAACAATCATTAACACCGTTTTCCCCCTTTAATCTCTTTCTGTTGAATCTAATGTACCAGTTGGTTAAATCATCAATCAAGTTCAATAGCCTTGGAACAACAGTGTACAATCGGTAACCTTCCATCTCAGTATGAATGAATTTAATCAATGATTGGATTGAGGCTAATAACCACCTATCCATTACATTTTCGGACTTTAGTTCGGGGCTGTACTTAAAGTCAATATTTTCTAATTTCTTCAATAATGCAACTTGACCTTCCAAGAACTTGTATGAGTTCCACCATGGTAACAAAACTTTGGAAACAACTTCCCTGACGCCTTCTTCCTTGAATTTCAAAGTTTCAGCCCTTAAAACAGGAGAGTTGATCAAGTATAATCTTAAAGCATCTGCGCCATATTTGTTTAAAACAATACTAGGATCTGGATAGTTCTTCAACCTTTTGGACATCTTCTTTCCATCAGCAGCTAAAACAATACCCGAAACGATGACATTCCTGTAAGGAGCAGTGTTGAATAGGTGCGTACCTAAAATGGTTAGAGTATAGAACCATCCTCTGGTTTGATCTAAACCTTCAGAGATAAAGTTAGCTGGGAAAGCACCAGAGAACCTTTCTTTGTCTTCTTCAAAAGGATAGTGCTTTGAAGCATAAGGCATAGAACCAGATTCAAACCAACAATCGAAAACCTCGTTAATTCTCTTTAATTTACCCTTACCTTGCTTTGATGGGATGGTTAAATGGTCAATTTTGTGTCTGTGAATATCAGCGATCGTTTGGTCACCGGTTAAATCTCTCAATTCTTGGATGGAGCCAATACAAACAACTTCTTCAAAATCTTCGGAAACCCATAATGGAATTGGAGTGCCCCAGTATCTGTTTCTTGAAACGTTCCAATCTCTAGCATTAGCAATCCAGTTGGAGAATCTTTTTTCCTTGATACTATTGGGGACCCAGTTAGTTTTTTCAACGTTCTCTAGCATTTGTGGGACGATATCCTTAACCTTAACGAACCAAGAAGGAACAGTTCTGTATAATAATGGAGTATCTGATCTCCAACAGAATGGATAACTATGTCTAACTTGAGCAAGTTGTAATAACCTGCCGTTTGAGGCTAAGTATTTGATGATATCTTTATCAGCATCCTTAACGTAAACACCGGCCCAGTCACTAACTTCTTCAGTGAACTTGCCATCATCATCAACAGGAGATGGTGGGGTCAACTTTGGACTAATAACACCTGCATTGGTAGCTGCGTCAAAATCCTGTTCACCGAAAGCCGGGGCCTGGTGGACAATACCAGTACCAGAATCACTACTAACGTACGTGTTGCAGTAAACTTTAAAACCAGATTCTTTGAATTTATCATAGAAATATTGGAAAGCTGGGACGTACTTTAAGCCATCTAATTGTTTACCTAAGACCTTACCTACAATCTTATACTTGGCGTCCTTTGGTTTCTCGTATAAGGCTTTGATTAACGATTCTAGCATGATGTAAGTAACGTCTCTTTCTTCGTCATATATCTTGGCATACTCAAAATCAGGGTGGACGCATAATGCAATGTTGGAAGGCAAAGTCCATGGGGTAGTGGTCCAAGCAACTAAAACGGTTTTGGGATCATCAACTAACGGGAAAGCAATGGTAACCGCAGGATCGATAACATCCTTATAATTCAATTGAGCTTCAAAGTTCGATAGAGCGGTGGTAACTCCAGTAGAGTAAGGCATCACTCTAAGGCCTCTGTAAACAGCATCCTTTTCAAATAATTGCTTGAAGGCCCACCAAACAGATTCCATAAACTCAGGATACAAAGTCTTGTAATCTTTGTCGAAATCAATCCATCTACCTAATCTACCAATTGTTTTTCTCCATTCGTCAGCA
Organism: Ogataea methanolica; assembly: GCA_001600755.1. Classification (NCBI taxonomy): domain Eukaryota; kingdom Fungi; phylum Ascomycota; class Pichiomycetes; order Pichiales; family Pichiaceae; genus Ogataea; species Ogataea methanolica. The sequence continues at coordinate 50,191 of BCKW01000011.1, forward strand.
TAGGTCATAACAATAGCTCTACACTCTTCATTGTATTTGTCAATACCCATATCTAAAACATCTTGCTTTCCAGTAATACCTAATTTCTTATCAATTTCATGTTCAATTGGTAAACCATGGGTATCCCAGCCAAATCTTCTCTCAACGTAGTAACCATTCATTGTGGCATACCTTGGGACGATGTCCTTAATAGTGGAAGCTAAAATGTGTCCATAATGAGGAGTACCAGTGGCAAATGGAGGACCATCGTAGAAGGCAAATTGGGGCTTGCCTTCAGTGAGCTTCAAAGAAGTTTGGAAAGCGTCAATTTCATTCCAAAAGTTCATAACTTTCTCTTCTTCCTTCGGGAAGGAAAAAGATTGTGTTTCTTCCGCAGACATAATCTAAGCTTGATCGTTATTAATAGGGATAGTTGAAAGAAAAAACAGATATTTTGGTTAATTCAAGAGCAGCTATATATAATTAAGTATTTAATGGGCACGTAAGTGCCTTTTGCAACAGAATCTCCAGGTACCCATGAATCGTTCATTATGTCCAGTCCACCACCGACAGGTTTCCTCAACAATCAGAACTGAACTGGAAAAAACTTTCGATGGGCAAGTCTGAGACACAATTGCACATGACAGAGAAAACTTTGCGGCTATCGATGCGTCGCTAGTTTTACCGCCTGTTCTCTGTTTAAAACGAGCCTTTTCCCACACTAACATCTTGTCGGATCTGATATGTTCTCAGATAATTCGATTAGAATTACACGACTATTCTACTTCTTAGGTTTGTTATACAATTATACTGGTAGTTATACAATTATACTGGGAGCGTCTAAGGACACCATAGAGTTATCTACAGGCACCATAGATCACGTAATGCCCACGGAAAAATTATACCTACGAGACATAATCAACTCTAAATTTCCCTAATTCCTCTACTCGCACAACAAACTACAAACTCATGACATAAGCAATTTTCCCCACCTCTGTTCCCATACATTACCGTAGCAGTTAAATTACTTACTACTACAGCAACCAAATTCTATCCTCAACTACTATAGGGGCATCCACTTGTAATCTGACTCTTCATCTGATTCTTTATCCAATCATGGTGCCACCCATGGAGCAAGTCTTTGAGAACAGAGACAAGCTAATTACTTCTTCTGTACAGCGGCATACCCTGTCTCATAGAATTCATGCCCCGGATTACATAACTGGTTGTGCCGGTATGGAAGTTGCAAAAATTTAATACTGATTATGTCATGAATGTATACCTTTTTGTATGGGAATTACGTGATTTGCAGTGTCTGGAGGGCAATTGTTAAGGACAGACCGGTTTTTCCTAGGGACAGACCAAATTTCATAATATATTATGTAATAACAAAATGACATAATCAGAAATATAATATTATGACATAATCAGTTTTGTACACCCCTTTCACCATACTTTATACTACAGCAAACGCGTTACTTACTACTACATTCTATCCTCCACTACTAGAAGAATATCTCTTTCTTCTTGTTGGCTAGCTCTTTGTCTTGCTTCATTTCACATTTACATACATATCCTATTTAAACC
>BCKW01000011.1:55111-74740 GCA_001600755.1 Ogataea methanolica
GGTACAGCTTGATAAAGGGGCTTCAGGAGTTGCTCTCTTCGATATTGAAGCTTGCTCCGAGATAAGACGAAGCGAATATTGCGACGTTCTCTTAGTTATCTCAGAATACAGAAAGTGTGAGCAGAAATTCGGCACTTTAATCTGATCATCCGCAAGGGCAGACGAAAGTGCATGATGCTGAGCTTCTAAAGCTTTGTTGATTCGTTCAAAAGCAAAGAGGATATCACCTGTTGATGCCCCTATATAGTTTTTTATAGTGGCGTGAGACCCCTCCACCCGTGAGGTTGCCCAATTTCCAAGATGAAGGTATTGGCCTATCCAAGCTCTAATAAACATCTCTTTATATGTCAGCCAGGTCCCTTTCACATACCGAACAGCAGCAGGAGCAATGGGACTAAATTTATTCTCAAACTTACCTAGGTGAGCCTTATATTCAACTTCTGTGTACGAATAAATCAGAGATTTCCAAGATTGTATGAAATCTTCAAATTCCTCATTCGAAGAGAAATATTGTTTTGTCTTCGCAAAGACATTCTTATTAATATGCCATATGCATAGTAAATGTGGACTTGTTGGACAGATAGCTTTAATTGCACCTAATAAAGCAAGATCTCTGTCAGTGCAAAGGACTGGGGGAAAGGCCAAAGGCTCAAGCCATGAGAAAAAGGTACGCAGAGCCCATTTGTAGGTCTCTTCTTGCTCATTTTGCATAAAGCAAAAAGCAATACTAAAAGATGAGTTCGAAGGTGAAAGGCCGATTATATGCAGAAGCGGCATCTTATACCGATTCGTTTTGTAGGTGCAATCTAATAGAAAGACTCTATTATATTGCTTAGCGTATCCAATTGACTCAGGATGAGCAAACATGAAGGAAAGGATATGGCCTTCAGAATCCTGCTTAAATTCATATCTCCAATCGTCATTTTGAAGCGTCTCACGTAGGTATTCAAGCGGTGTATGATTGCCGAGTTTCTCTCGTCTTGATTCGACACGGATATTATAGCAATCCCTTGGCTTAATCAGGATCGTAGGATCCTGAGCCCTTAGGAGACTAATAATTTCCCGTGGCTTAGATCCGCTATCCAATAGGTTCTTAATAGTGTCATCTTGATCTTCGGTTAGTTGCCTACGTCGTGCTAGAGGATGTGCTATCATATTATCATCAAGTTCATGGTTATGGGTAGGATTTCTGACCTGAATTTGCCATTGATTATTGGCCAACTTTTTCCCATAGAGTTTAAAGGGACACCCAATTCGCTTTGTGCTGGTTTTCCTGCGTTTTGCCCCATCCGGAGCTTTAATTCTATCGCGGTAGATACCGCCTCTATCACAACCAAGAGTGATACTCCGGCCTGGCTTTGATGCTACAGTCGTAATAGCGTAGCCATGAGACAGGGCATGTTGCTGTATAGAAGTAATTAGGTTCTCTCTGGTCTCAAAGACTTGCTCAACTGGTGGCTCCATGATAGGGTAAAAAATTAGATAAATAATGAGATAAATAGTCAGATAAAGAATCAAATAAAGAGCTAGCCAACAAGAAGAAGAAGATATTCTTCTAGTAGTGGAGGATAGAATGTAGTAGTAAGTAACGCGTTTGCTGTAGTATAAAGTATGGTGAAAGGGGTGTACAAAACTGATTATGTCATAATATTATATTTCTGATTATGTCATTTTGTTATTACATAATATATTATGAAATTTGGTCTGTCCCTAGGAAAAACCGGTCTGTCCTTAACAATTGCCTGTCTGGAGCCAAACTTTGCAGTGACTGGAGCCATTCCCTGTCTGTAGATAACTCTATGGTGTCCTTAGACGCTCCCAATTATACTATTTTGAGTAATATTTACACAATTATACTACTTTGAGTATATTGTGAAAAATTATGTTCAATCAATGTAGATTTTGTTGGGTAATTCCAATTACTATGTTATAATATGAGTAGTGATTGTTTCATCCAATCGGATTTGTTAATGATTATATTTCGTGTTTAAAAGACATGTGAATATCCTATTTTACTGAATAAATTCGTTACAATTTACCCAACATATTCTAAGGAATAAGTCTATAAATTGTGGACTAAATTCCTAGATATTTATTATTTTTTATATTTTATTATATATTTTTATTGCTACTATTTAATCATCTTTCTTCCCTTCTTTCAGAATAAGATATAAAGATTTAAATACAATTATTATTAAGCTATCCAAACTAAGTAAAGTTTGATTATGTCATCGTCACAAGAATCCTGGGAATTGTTAAGGAAATAGCAGACTTTGTTACTTGAACAGCAAGTTTCGTTATTCTATAATCACTTACATAATATCATGACATAATCAATCTTGCCCCACCTTCCGTCGCACTTCATACATTAATTACAGCAGCAATGACATTAACTTATTACTGCCACAACTATATTCTATCTTTAACTACTATAAGTGCCTTTGTAATCTAGTTATTCATATGAATCTTTATCCTATCATGGCGCCAATAGAGCAAGTTTTTGAGATCAAAGATAGGCTAATTACTCCGATATAGCAACATGCCCTCTCTTATGCCTTCCTTATTTATTGCCACTATATATATGGTAGCGGTGGAGGGGAATAATTGATTATGTCATGATATTACGTACGTGATTATAGAATAACGAAATTTGCTGTTCAAATAACAAAGTCTGCTGTTTCCTTAACAATTCCCAAGAATTCCATAACGCGCAAGACCCAGAAATCTCCCGTAACATCTTCGTTGTCCAATCCAGAAACTGAGAAGTCTCGGGAAATCAAAGGCAGTTTAGCCAGGGTCTTACAAGTAGTGACCATGGACATGGGCCTAGTTACATCTGGTCTTTTGATTGTCAAGTCTGCAGGCGATTTATACTTTCATAAATTACATTATGCTTGGCAAACTAAATATTACTCCACTTTATAGGAGAAGTACTGCAAGAAGTACATTTAGAACTCTGTCGACAACCTGTAAGTATCTGTTCAACAATTGATTCTTCACTCCGTTTTATTGACATACTTTACTAACGTAGCTCTTTACCTTCATTATTACAGCTGCACCTTCTTATACAATTGTTCAAGGAGAAAAATTTTCCAGTGACGAAAGGACCAATGTCACCCCCGTAATCCTGGAGCTGGTGGGACGCAACCTACATAAAGATCCAAACCATCCAATCGGAATTCTTAGAAGTATGATTGAAAAAAAATTCCAAGGATTGGGTTACACTTATTACAATGATTTCAAACCTGTTGTTTCCGTTTTTGAGAATTTTGATGTTTTAGGTTTCCCTGAAGATCATCCAGGTAGATCAAAGTCTGATACATATTATTTGAATAAAAGATCATTATTGAGAACGCATACATCTGCTCATGAACATGAATGTTTCAGAAAATGTCCCACCCCAGGTTATTTTATTGCAGGTGATGTTTATAGAAGAGATGAAATTGATAGGACTCATTATCCAGTCTTTCACCAATTGGAAGGTGCTAGAACTTGGTCGAGGGAAGAATATGGCGATAAATTACTAGACAAGATTCAAACGGATATAAATGCAATTCCTAGAGTTGAAATCATGGTTGAAGACACTTATCCATCGTATGACCCAGTTAAAAACCCAAAACAGGATTTCATGACCGATGCTGAAACTGAACTTGTTGGTCAACATTTAAAGAGAACCTTGGAGGTATTAGTTAATGAAGTGTTCAATGAAGCTAAAAAAGCTGCGAAGTTGGCCGGCTCTGAAGAAGAATATTTGAACAGTCCATTGAAAGTTAGATGGGTTGAGGCTTTTTTCCCTTGGACAGCTCCCTCTTGGGAAATCGAGGTTTTATGGAAAGGTGAGTGGCTAGAATGTTGCGGCTGTGGTGTTGTTCGTGAACAAGTGCTGACCAATTCTGGTGTTAAGGAAACTGTTGGGTGGGCGTTTGGTATTGGTTTAGATCGTATTGCGATGCTATTATTTGGTGTTCCAGATATTAGATTGTTTTGGTCTATGGATAAAAGATTCACTAGTCAATTCAAAGAAGGTGAAATCAGTTTATTTAAGCCTTATAGTAAATACCCTAGTACTGTTAGAGATATTTCATTCTGGCTACCAGAAAAAAAAAAAGATGCCGTTGAACTACACGAAAACGATTTGATGGAAATCGTTAGAGAAACTGCCGGTGATTTAGTCGAAAGTGTGAAGTTGATCGATGAATTTGTTCATCCGAAGACAGGTGAGAAGAGCCAATGTTACAGAGTCAACTATCAAAGTATGGATAGGTCGTTGACTAATGACGAGATCAACATACTTCATAACAACTCAAGAAACTTACTAAAGAACACGTTTGGTATTAAATTACGTTGATAGGTACTTATGTAAATAATTTGTAAACAGAGTTAATGTATATATCATTGAACATGTAAAAGATAGCTTGAATACTTTGGTTGTATAATTTGTAGTGGCTAGGTCTTAATTCTGTATATACGGCTTAAATGTCTATCTTTAAGCGAGACTATAACTTCTCAGAAGACTGATTCTTCTAGAAGGTAAAAAGGTCACTAACTAACGTACGTAAGGATAAGAATACATAATTAATATAGACCAAAAGCCCTTCTGGTTATTGGAGAAAGATGTCGAGAAAGCTCCTCTCGGCAACGAAACCTGGTAGGGTAAATTACTAAGGGGAAAACGGATTAGTAATCAGAGTACTAGAGTGATCTCTATTACAGAACAGATAATCTACCGTGTTGAATAGTGGAATAGTTCAGCGGCCGGCGACAGATACTGCAGGTGAGCAAAAAGAGGAACGGATCAGATTGCAATCGTTAAAATCAAGAACAAACTTAGAGGTCAAGCATATACGCTTGTATGTTGTTTCTTTTATTTGTCTTCAAATAAGTACTGTTTGGGTTTCTTATTCTCTCTATCGGCACTGATAACAATGATCCTAATGCCAGAATCCAAATACAATAAAGCTTTCATAGGTTAGGTTTCTTGATCATTAGGTTTTGAAATACGCTGGGAAGATAATGCGAAGGTATATCTATCGCAAAGATAAGGGCTGAAATTTTCCTTTGATATATGAAATAATAATCGCCTTAGAATCTGAAAATAACACATAGAATCTGGAAATACCTCATAGATTCGGTTTGAATATGCTGCTATCAGGGGCTTTACATAGAAAGCATGGAACTTGGGAACCCTTAGATAAATTTTATCTTATCGGCTCATGCTCTAAGTAGACTTTGATGATCCACTGACAACCTTCTGGTTTAATAACCTTATGATTTTATAGTTCGAATGGTAAAGAAGATACAGCTGATAGTGAAGACTCATTCACGGGATTTGGAATCTTTTCATGAATGGTCGTGTTGGCGACAGAAGAAGCAGTAAAACCTAGCGAGCTGTTGAAGCTTCTTTATTAGTTTGTTTAAGAAGATGGGCCATTTTAATTTGGAGAGCTTTACGAAAAATGCTTCTTGGTTTTTCTTCTTTGGAACTTGAGGAAGGAGACCATAAATCTGGAGTACAAGCATCGTATCCGGGCTTTCTTTTTCCTTGAACTATGATGATGTTTGCCACTCAATGAACCTTAAAGAATTCCTCCTGTTATTTCAGTTTAAGATATCATCATTGAGAGTAGTTTTGACTTGATTTAGCCTCTTGAAAGTTTTCTTTTTTGAATTTTTTGCAACTTTCAATAGTTGAATCGCAGTTATTATTGTTCTTGATCACTAGCTCTGTCCAATAAGGTGACTCGATCTTTGCGCCATATTCAATTTCAACGACGAATTGTTTAGTTTCATCTAGATCCTTTTCGGGCGCTATTTGATTTCGAGCTCAGTATTTTAAACTTGATCTATATGGATACATTCATCTTGGAGTTGAATTTCTTTTTCTTCTTGTGATTGAAGCTTTGCTCAAATCTTTAGTTTCAGCAGTTTCCTCGCAGGGATTACTAACTTCAAAGTTCTCAGATCTCCTTTGATCATCAGACATCAATCATTGTTTGAGAGGAATTCCAAATCCCGTCAGCGAGTCCTCTTTATCTGCTCCACTTTTCATAACCTCATACCATAAGATTGCACGCTCAATGAGCAGAAATGCCGTATTTGATCTCATGGAACGGAAATGAAAGAAACCGTGAATAATAAATACAAAAAGAACCTCATGCTGCAATTCGAATTATGAAAGAAAGCGTCCATCAGATTCCACTATAGAGTCACCCAGATAACAAGCTGCATAAGGTTAATTGATATCGCTCAAATAAGATATGCCCTGGAAAAATAATGAATAGCACACACTTGAAGATAATAACAACATTTAAGGTTGACGATACTTTAAATCACAGTAGGATGTAGATTTGACTTTGATATTGCTTGCAATGTTTGAAAGATGGGCATCTTCTGTTATTACACAATTGGTTTAGAATTTGATCGATAAGCCTCTTCTAGTATATCTTGCTTTATTCAATCATCTATTCTATTATGACTGAAACTTATACGCCTGAACCATGAGCCTGATAATACCTTCAACTGTAAACATCATCTAAATTAAGAATTAATTCAAATTTGTGAGATCAAGTGTATTTGACCTACCTGTACACAGGAGGTAATTTTTATTTTTATTGGTACCGAAAACACGACAACTCACCTCTGGTCATTCTCAATTTTGTATATTCTATATATACATATACCACCTTCAGCTATTGATCGTGCACTCCGCTCAATCATACAAAGACTATATATATAGTAAGTTGCAAAGATAAAATATATTCTAGCCGACTCCAATAGCGTATAATCAAAATCCACTCTCGTTCAGTCTCCGTGTATATTGGTCGATCGGTTTCAGTTTTGACATTTGCCATCCATATTTCAAAGTTAACGTTAAACCATACAGCTCAATGAGTTCCAAAAGAAGAATAGTCATCCTATACGGTTCTGAAACAGGTAACGCTCAAGATTTTGCTTACATTCTATCACAAAAATGCAAGCACCTTAGGTTCCATACAACGGTCTCTTCTCTAGATGATTTTGATTTAAAGAAACTATTGGATATAAGGTTATTTGTTGTTATCTGTTCTACGGCCGGGCAGGGTGAAGTTCCTAGAAACGGACAAAAGTTCTGGAAGTTTATGTTAAAGAAAAAATTACCGGGTGATTTGTTAAGTCATATTAGATTTAGTTCATTTGGTTTGGGTGATTCTAGTTACCCTAAATACAATTATGCAATCAAGAAAATGCATGCTAGATTGTTACAGCTTGGGGCTAGTGAATTTAGTGCCAGGTCTGAAAGTGACGAACAATCCTCTGAAGGTGCTGAAGCATTTTTTTCGGCCTGGGAGACCAATTTATTACAAAGACTAAATACATTATATCCATTGCCTGCAGGTGTATTTCCGATTGATTCCAATAATTTGTTACCCCCGGCTAACAAAGTAGTTGTGGAAACCAGCAAGTCAAAAAGATTCACTGAAAATCAAATTAAAGAAATTGCCATAAGCAGAAAATTAGAAAATTCTCGTACAAAGTTGATCACAGTTGAGGTAGAAGCAAACGAAAGAATCACCGCCTACGATCATTTCCAAGATGTTAGGAATCTCGTTTTAAAGGATAATGATAATTCGCTTGATTTCCAACCTGGTGACAACGTATCTTTATACCCTACAAATGATCCTAAAGACGTTGAAGCCTTGATTAGAGCTCAAGGATGGGAAGATATTGCAGATTATCCTGTGAAGCTTGAAGGTAGCTTACCTTTTGTTGACGGAGGTTTGGTCTCAATTCTTACATTACGCTCATTATTTACACATCATTTGGATATCATGTCTGTCCCGCGAAGATCTTTTTTCTTATTGGCATGGCACTTCTCAAATGACAAGTTTGAACGGGAAAAGTTGGAGGAGTTGAGCACGATCGAAGAAACCGAGCAACGTTATGACTATGCTAATAGGCCAAGAAGGTCCATTCTTGAAGTAATTCAAGAATTCTTTTCCTTGAAGATTCCGATTGAATACATTCTCGAAACATTCCCTATTCTCAAACCTCGGATGTTTTCAATATCATCTAAGCCTGATCCTCAAAATGTTGAGCTGACAGTCGCAATTGTTGAATATAGAACAATTATTAGAAGGACTAGAAAAGGGGTTTGTACAAGATGGATTAAAACTTTGAATGCTGGCGATAAAGTAGTCATTTCAATTAATAAGAGTCGTGTACCATTTGGCAGCGATATAAGGGAGCCGTTAATTATGGTTGGTCCTGGGACCGGTATTGCTCCTATTAAGTCTCTCATCGAGGATAATATTTGTAAGGATACTGGTAGAGAAATGTACTTGTTTGTTGGTAACAGGTTCCTGAACAGGGATTTCTTATACGGATCCTTCTTCACGAAGCTACAAAACTCTGGCAAACTCAAGCTATTCACTTCCTTTTCTCGTGAAAAAGGGGGGTATGTCCAAGATAAATTATATGCCAACAAGCATTTGGTAAACGACCTTATTGTAAATAAAGAGGCCGTTTTCTATCTCTGTGGTTCCTCTGGAAAGATGCCTATACAAATGAGGCTTACTTTAGAGCTGCTTTTACGTGAATGTAATGGTGGGTGGAGTGAAGAAGAAGCGAAGAGGTTCTTACTTGAATTGGAAACCAAGAACAAGTATTTGCAGGAAACTTGGTGATGCTATTCCAAACCGCTTTTTTGAATGGTAATTTGTGCGTGTGTATTTTTACCTACAGTTTCTAGATCCATGGCGCTAATCATATAGAGATCGCTATGAAACATTTTTTTTTTGAATCTTTAATTCTTATTAATTTCCGTTTTATGTTGGGAGAATGGTAATGCCAAATCATATTGGCCTGCGGAGGTCTACATATGCATGATGCAGAAATTGACACTCTTTGATACTCTCATTAATGGACATCTGTAATCAGGGTCAGGTACAGAATCTGTCTAGATCTAGTGTTCTCTAAGGGATCGTCTTAGGACAATATATCATGTAGTAACTTAATTGATTTTTGTTGTGCAGAAAGATTCATTGTGGGCATTCAACATACACAGATTTACTGAAAGCCTGGAGCAGTCGATTTGAACGTTAGCGATTGCAAGTTGGTCAATGTCTGAGATTTGAACCTGCTCATATCCTGGCGTCTTCTTCTTCTTCTTCTTCTTCTTCTTCTTCGTCTTCTTCTTCTTCTTCTTCTTCTTCTTCTTCTTCTTCTTCTTCTTCTTCTTCTTCTTCTTCTTCTTCTTCTTCTTCTTCTTCTTCTTCTTTCTCATTTTCGCCTTCATCTTCATAACTTCTATTTGGGTTACCCATATCCCATATGTCAACGCTAATGCTCTTTTCCCTTCTTTCTTTCTTTTCTTTTTCCATCGTTTCAAAGTAATTTTGCTCGGCTTTTAGAACGGAGTTAGCATCGGTACACTTTTGGTACAGGTCTAATATCTCTCTGTTAATTGACAAGAAAGTTGGACCCCACGAGAAACGAAGTAATAGTTCCATCGCCCAATCATCGTGGCCAACAATTGAAAAACAAGCAGCAAGTGCTTCGGCACAGTTCAATTTCATTGGCCTACCATAGTTAACAGGATTAGCAGCAACAAGATAGGGCAACAATCTTTCATTTCTACCGCCAATTTTATTGAAAGGAATTTCGTCTAATCTAGCCCAGGAGCACTCTACCACTGCGGCACCTAAAGTCTCTACAACTTCTTTATCATCGGGACAAACAACGCCTTTCCCATTAGGAGACACCACAATACCATGAAACTTCTGGCCAATTCTTAAGTTCTTGATCAATCCCAATCTTTCTAATTTTTTACCACTACAGCGTTTAGGATCACAGTGGTCAAAATCCCACATCACTAGCTTTGTTGGAAAGTTGAACCTAGTAATAGACGAATATTTAACCTCCTGGTGTCCCTTCTTATTAAAAGCCTTGGATGAGTGGGTGTTAGAACCCTTGTTAGACTTGCCAGGTTTCTCGTCTCTTTCTTTGTTCTTACCTTTCCCCATTTTAAGTCAGCTATTCTCTTAATATTCTTTGTTAGATATTTTCAACTTCGAGAGCTGTCTCGGGGGCCCTATCTCTTTCAAATGTTACTGTCTAGTGAAAATAAAGCTCCCTAGAGATATATGAAGTATAACATTTAATTTGATACGAGTTTGAAAATATACTCAGAAAACTTTTCAGCGTGTTGACACGCCTGACCCAGGGGCATGGTTTCTGAAGTATTGCGCCACAAGTGAAAAGTTATGGTCCGCGTGCATCAGCCTCACGACTTGAAGTTCAGATCCTGGGAACTAACAATGAAAAGAGAACTACAGTTAGAATTATCGCGTTCTCAACCACTGTGCTTATGGACGGACCCAAAACGAGTGAGACAAACTCAGTAGTTAATCTGTTTAGTAATTTAGAATACACTTGCGCTTTGGCAGGCAATGAAACAGAAGTCACCCTGAAGCTTTACCTATCCTACACGGTCTAGGTACTGTTTCAATCAATAGCTATATCGCTCAATAGATAATCAAATTATGCCAACCCAACAGACCTTTAGCCAGCATCTTCCGCTGCTTATGAACCCGCTCCTAAATGTCTTGTTTAATATTAATAACTCAGCCGTCAGTGATTCTTCAAATTATAAGTCAATTGTCAAAAAGCTAGCATCAAGTCCTGATGATTATGTGTTGTTAATCCCCGATACCAGGTTTCTTCTTTTACATTCAGACCACGATTCAAATACACCTTACGAAGAACTTTGTCATAATCTTGATTTTATACAATCCCACATAATCAAGATTTGTTTAAAATCAAAACCAGAATTCAAAAGATCTAAAACATTTGTTAGCCTCAATGGAAAAGAACTGGTCGTTAGGAATGATACGATAATTTCAGGAAAGGGGTTCAAGCATGGCTTCAGAGTCAAGATACTAAGGAAAGGGTTTTTCAAGACTTTTGCACCATATATTCCATTTGGGAGCAACTTTCAAATATTTTATATTGAGGAGCCTTTAATTGGATTACCTCAAGAACATGGTATTAGAAAATATGAATCCACGACCGCTGAATATCGCAGCATAGTCGCATTAAACTCTACTGGAGACAACAATGCTGCTGAGGCCAGAATTACCATACTGGATACTAAATCATACGATGATCTAACCTTTAAATATCCCAAGCTGTCCTTGGTTCTTGGACCAAGGTTCAAAAGTCTTTTTCAGTCTTTCACAGTGAAAGAGATTGATAATGGAACAGATTTGAATGAGGCTTTCTTGAATGCCATGGCAGAAGGCAGCCAAATATTCGACTCTCTTTCAGAAGAACTACATTTCAACTCTGTTAAACAATCTTCAATGGTTGATCTGCGGCAAACGATATACACTTATATTGAAACAAACATTTATGATAAGTTCTGGGCAAGGTTCACTAGTATTAACGAAAATACAAATGACAAAAGGATAAATTCCTCGTATGATACCTTAAAATCATTGAGTATAACGCAAGTTGGACTTCCTGGTGATCTAGAATCTCAGGAATCACTTATTTATGAGAAAAGAATCCAATTGGCAGTGGAAGCATTCAAATTGCTAGAATTTTCTAATTCAAGTGTAAACAAATGTGATATATTAAACAACACTTTTAGAATTTTGTCGACTTCTGGAAGGTCAGAGAAGAGTGCCAATGTTGGTGCAGATACATTGATTTCACTTTTTGTCAGAGTGATAACTTTATCTAGGGTACAAAATCTCAATAGCCATTTAAGCTATATAAAGCGTTATTCATTTTCTCTGGAATCAGTTGACACTGGTTATCAAGGGTACGTCATTTCTACTTTTGAAGCAACATTGAACTATCTCAACAATGAGAAAAACTTATATGAGTTAATAAAATGCTCTTCGGCAAATGGAAAATTCTGGAATCTTATCAAATCTGCCTCTTCAGACTATAATACGAACAATGTGAATAATGACTCGAGTGGCGATGATGACCTTATAAAAGAAATAGAGGAATCATTAACACCTTTCGCAAGTGGTTCTGGAATAGAATGTGATTCATTTGTTAGAGGTAGAACATCAAATGGGGAATCGTGTCTAATGCTAGCAGTGCTACAGAGTAACAGTAGAGTATTCAAATCAATCATTGATTTTGATCTTATATTCACATTGGATGATATTCTAGAAGATAGAAACATCGATGGAACCAATCTATTGAGTGCAGCCTTACAGCTGAAGAATGTACCTATCATAGACGAACTAGCTGATATAGTTCTTCAAGCGGATCCAGAAGAAATAAGAGAGTATTGCAACAGCGAGGATATTCGTAGCAGGAATTTGGGTCATTTTTTATTTCATCGCTATGAATTAATTCCAAGGTTCGGACCTTATGTCAACTGGATTGCAGTTGATAATAACCATCAAACACCCTTGTTTTCAATCATTAGATGTTATGATCATCCTAATTACCAAGATCTAATTCAAACCACTTTGAAGACAGTTGCAGAATGGTATAAATCAAAATGTAGACCATTCGATTATAGAGACCACTTAGATGGAAAAGGTAATACATTGATGCATTCCATTAGAGATGGTGAGAGTTTGAAGCTATTTCTATCTGAATTTGAAAATTTGAACCCAAATGAATTGAATTATAACAGCCTTACTCCATTGATGCAATTTATTAGATATAATAAGCTTTCAAATATTAAAGCAATCCTAGCTGATAAGAGATTAGATTTACTAAAAAATGATGATAGATATTATATGAATGCTATGGACTATGTTAAGGTGGATAAGTTTAGGTTCGATAATACCATTGAACACTCTAGAGGATGTCCGCTCTTATCTGATGACTATATTGATAGCCATGATCTAAATAAGGAGATCTTGGATTTAGTCGACAGTTCGTTTGTGGAGAAGTATATGCCAATTGTTGATGGCAAGAGCTGTGGCATTGTTCGAGCTAAATTTGATATGGGCCATGAATTATGTTTGTATTTCAAGTCATATGAAAAGTCAAATCAAAATGGAGTTGTCAAATGGTATACAGTTATTCATTCAGTATCATTCTTTGTTAAAATAATCAGGCTATTGAAAATTGAGAACTCCAACTCTTTTATCAACTATAGTGATTTCTGGATTCCCAAATACTTAGAGTTTGGTGATAAAGCGAATATTGACTATTACAATAAATTGAAAATAAACAAGCAGCTGCTTAACTTCAATTTACTTATCACATGTCTTCTATACAGTAGAGCTTTTTCCGAGAATCCTGTGCTATGGGAATTTGTTACAGTTCAAAAACCTTTAAATGAAATCGGATACTTACAAGATATCAACTCTCATCATGAAGCTCTAAGATTATCCTTGACTAATGTTGTTCTAAAACCGGAACGGATAGGTGACTATAAAACATTTCTCAAATATTCTAGCAACGAATTAGTTGAGTTCAAATTTGCATTAGAACAATTATACAAAATCCTTATTTTTTGTGATAACAAAAATGATGATTTATGTTATTCTCTCACTAATATTTTAACATTTGCTTCTGGATCCACTACTGATGAATCAAAATTTTATAATCTGAATCATTTACCATTAAGTTTTCTAAATCAATTGGAATATACAGGTAATGTTTTAGGTAGTGCTGGCAGAGACTCAACTACTGAAAGACTTGTGGAATCGGTAAAATGTTTGAGAAACGCTATGCAGGAGTTGATTTCATCGATTGAGAGATTTCTTGTTACTAAAATTGTCAAATGGTGGGGTCTTTATGGGAAAATCAAATCTATAAAAGATGAACTTGTAAAAATTATGAAGATCGAAATGCAAGTTTCAAGTGGCAAAAAAATGGGAAATCAAGAACCAATAAAAAGAATAAATACAGCGTTACTGGAGATTGGTCAGTTGTTTGATTCTACAGATGAAGCTGTTATCAATGAATTGAGCACAAACAACACCATCTCACAGATTAATACTACTGACTTCATAAACAGCATTGAATCTGCTGCTTCGTCGTCATATTTCATTGGGATTATTGAAGCTAGAAGACATGCCTATGCAGACAAATTAATCCATACCTTTGTCGGTCTCAAGACGGAAGTCACGAGTCTGAATACTGAAATTAGTGTACATTATGAAGGGTTGTGCCTTGAAGTAAGCCGGTTTTACTCATTCAAAAAAGATTTTTTGCTGAAAGCAATGAAACAGTTCGTAAAGGACAAATTAGAGGATCTCCATGTGGAAAAATCATGTTGGGTAAAGGATTAAGATGCATGAGCTCATCAGGATAAATATCACTAGCAGAAATTACGGTTTAAGTAAAGCTTTGCCTAAATTAACTATATTTAGGATTCGCAGTGAAGCCCAGTAATTTAGAAACAAAAGTAGTAGTAATTGAAAAAGAGTAAAACTTATGAACTGCCCCCGTTATTGCCACCGATGAATGATTTTGCAAGATTTTGCAGCATAGGGTTACCCATTAAGTCATCTAGACTGTTTGCACCTTCTCCGCCTAATGCTAGGTTTTGTACCATATCTTTCAGTTGAGAGTTATTCAATAGACCACTTAAAGCATCCGGATTTTGCATCATTTGTTGGGCAGCTTGCATAAGTTGGGGGTTATTCATCAAACCAGCCAAACCGCCTAACCCGCCTAAACCACCAGCACCACGAGCAGCACCAACATCACCAGCACCAGCACCAGCACCAGCACCAGCACCAGCACCAGCGATACCAGATGTTGATTGTGCGTCAGACTCAGCTGAGGCTTTCAAGGAATCCGAAATCTTTTCAGCCACTCTCTTTTTAGCGGTCTCGTAGCCATTCTTCATTGCTTCCGAAGGTTTATCATCTTCCACCTTCAGGCCTTGTTCATAAGCCTCCATTGCACCTTCTGCGTCACCTAAAGCGTACTTTGCAAGTCCTAATCTTGACCAAGCCTTGGCATATGTTGGTTCAACTTCAATTGCTTTTTCAGCATCTCTTAAAGCAAGTTCGTGTTTTCTAACTGAGGAGTGGGCAGCAGCCCTATTGGAATAATAAACCGCATTTGGGATTAAATCAATTGCTTCAGTGTACTTTTGAATGGCTTCTTCAAAATCCTTTCTATTCATAGCTCTGTTACCTTCTAACTTCAAAGAATCAGCCAGTTCTTTCTTTTCCGCATCTTCTTGGTCAATGTGAATAGGGACAGCTTCCTGAGATTGTTTTTTTGGTTTTGATTCTTGTTCCGTCAGCTTTGTGGAGGCTAAAAAAGCATTGAGTAGTTCAGGTAACTGTTTATTGTCAAACTTAGTTTTTATGGTCGCAGCTATTGAATCAATATCAACATTGAAAGCATCTGCGATGCTTTCAACAGCAAACTCAATAGACTCACGGTTGTCTTCTGGTACTTCTTCCTTGTCCAAGGAGTTCTTGAGAAAGCCTATAATAGAAGCCGAGATATCTTGGCTAGACAATGGCATGATGATGTACTGTTTCGACTACTAATTTTGTTTTCAATCTTCAATATGAAGAGTCTCTTGGTGCAGTCAAGAGCAATGTTTGATTCCATACATCCATGAAGCTTACTTAAATCACCAGGTGGCCATCCAGTAGCCACGCATTTGTCATGGAGCTCTCAATTCCTGTCTTTCTCAAAAAATTGAAGGCTCAGGGTTTATGTACACAGTAGTCGCTATGGCAGAATATTTAGAGCGGGTAGGTCGATCGATGTTTTCGATGATTGTGCAAACCTTTTCCCAAATTAACCACTTTGCCTGTCTCTGGCTCTTTGCATTTCTTATACCCCTTACTAGGTTCATTTCAAGCAGCTGGTTATGAACTGTATCTTAAATTGATTGCTGTTTTCATTAATAATCTAAATACAGATCGAAGCTAATATTGATTATATGTTAAGAATCTGTATCGATAAAATTGTAATAGAGTTCACGTATACTACCATTAATAATGATTATGTAATACGCAGTGCCAAGTGGGGAATGGCTCCAGTCACTGCAGATTTTGGCTCCAGTCACTGCAAATCTCTTGTTATATAATCAATTATATAATATCATGACGTAATCAGTTATGCCCACCCCTTTCACCGCAAAAGACACGTCACTTTCTACTTCAACTACATTCCATCCTCCACTACTATAGGGATATCTCTTTCTTCTTGTTATCTAATTCAATATCTAATTCAATATGTGACTCTTTATCTGACTCTTTATTTTATTCTTTTTTTGATTATTCATCTGATTCTTTATGCGATTCTTTATTCTACCATGGAGCCACCAATGGAACAAGTCTTTGAGACCAGGGAGAACCTACTTACTTCTATACAGCAGCATGCCTTCTCTCATGGCTACGCTATTAGCATTATAACATCCTGTCCCCGGAATATCACCCTTGGTTGTGATAGAGGCGGTATCTACCGAGATAAAATTCAGGCTCCGGATGGKGCAAAACGCAGGAAGACAAGCACAAAGCGAATTGGATGTCCCTTTAAACTCTATGGGAAAAAGCTTGCTAATAATCAATGGCAAATTCAGGTTAGAAATCCTACCCATAACCATGAACCTGATGATGATATGATAGCGCACTCTCTAGCACGACGTAGGCAGCTAACCGAAGATCAAAACGACACTATAAAGAACCTATTGGATAGAGGATCTAAGCCACGTCAAATTATTAGTCTCCTACGAGCAGAGCAGCCTACTATCTTGATTAAGCCAAAGGATTGCCATAATATCCGAAGGGAATTGAGACGAGAGAAACTCGGTAATCATACACCGCTTGAATACCTACGAGAATCAGTTCAAAATGGTAATTGGAAACATGCATTTAAGCAGGATTCTGAGGGCCATATCCTTTTCTTTATGTTTGCTCATCCTGATTCGATTTTATATGCTAATCAATTTAATCGAGTCTTTTTATTAGACTGTACATACAAGACGAATCGGTTCAAGATGCCTCTCTTGCATATGATCGGCCTTTCACCATCGAACTCATCTTTTAGTATTGCATTTTGCTTTATGCAAAATGAACAAGAAGAGAGTTATAAATGGGCTCTAGAGACCTTTTTCTCATGGCTTGACCCCCTGCCCTTTCCCCCAGTCCTTTGCACTGATAGGGATCTTGCTTTATTAGGTGCAATTAAAGCTATCTGTCCAAGAAGTCCACATTTACTATGCGTTTGGCATATAAATAAGAATGTGCTTGCAAAGACCAAGCAATATTTCTCTTCGAATAAGGAATTTGAAGCTTTTATTCAATCTTGGAAATCTCTAATTTATTCATATACTGAAGCTCATTATAAAGATCAATTATCTAAGTTTGAGGCTGCATTTAGTGAAATTGCTCCTGCAGCTGTTCGGTATGTGAAAGGGACCTGGCTGACATATAAAGAGATGTTTATTAGAGCATGGATAGGCCAATACCTTCATCTTGGAAATTCGGCAACCTCACGAGTGGAAGGGTCTCATGCTATTTTAAAGCAGTATATAGGGACGTCAACAGGTGATATCCTCTTTGTTTTTGAACAAATTAACAAAGCTTTAGAAGCTCAACATCATGCCCTTTCGTCTGCCCTTGCAGATGATAAGATTAAAAAGCCGAATTTTACCTCACACTTTCTATACTCAAATATCACTAAGAGAACGTCGAGTTATTCGCTTCGTCTAATCTCAGAGCAAGCTTTGATAGCGAAGAGGGCTACCCCCGAAGCCCCTTTATCTGAATGTACCAATATATACACGAAGACAATGGGCCTTCCATGTTCCCACCGAATCGCTAGCTTATTGAACGAAAATCAGCCGATTCCACTTGGCGATATCCATCAATTTTGGAGGACAGGCCTTGGAAATGAGTTATCAGAGTATCTGCCAATACTTGATCCTCTAGTCCCACCACCACCACCACCACCAAGGAAGTCAAACCAGGACACAGTATATCAAAGCAGCAAAACGTCAAAGCAAATGGTCATCAGAAAGAAAGCGCCACCAAAGTGCACAAATTGTGGAGAAATTGGACATACAATTCGTTCTTGTAGGGTTTAAATAGATGTGTAAGTAAGTATAAAATGAAGCAAGATAAAGAACTAGATAACAAGAAGAAAGAGATATCCCTATAGTAGTGGAGGATGGAATGTAGTTGAAGTAGAAAGTGACGTGTCTTTTGCGGTGAAAGGGGTGGGCATAACTGATTACGTCATGATATTATATAATTGATTATATAACAAGAGATTTGCAGTGACTGGAGCCAAAATCTGCAGTGACTGGAGCCATTCCCTGCCAAGTGGGGAATTGTTAAGGACACCATATACTTTGTTGCAGACACTATAAATGACGTAATGCCCACATAACAATTATACCTGCGTGACATAAGCAATTGTAAATTCCCCTAATTCCTCTACCTGCACAACAAACAACACACCCATGACATAAGCCATTTTCCCCCACGGGAAACCCTAAGGACACCCCAGACTTGCCTAGGGACAGGGAGTCCCTAGGGGGACCACAGAATTCCCTAGGGGGACCACAAACTTACGTAATACCTTATGTAACAACAAAATGACATAATCAACTGTACCAKAGCATGACGTAATCAGTTTTGTYCACCACTCCWTTACCTTACTTTACCGCAGAAAACACGTCACCTTTTACTACAACAACTACTTTCTGTCCTCCACTACTACAAAAATATCCCCTTCTTCTTGGAATCTAGTTCTTTATCTGATTCTTTATCTGATTCTTTATCTGACTCTTTATACAATTTTTTATCCAATTTTTTATCCAATTTTTTATCCAATTTTTTATCCAATTTTTTATCCAATTTTTTACCCTATTATGGAGCCACCAATGGAACAAGTCTTTGAGACCAGAGATGAGCTAATGACTTCTATACAGCAGCATGCGCTGTCTCATGGCTACGCTATTAAAATTAGGACATCAAATCCCGACCGGAATATCACCCTTGGCTGTGATAGAGGCGGCATCTACCAAGATAGAATTCAGGCTCCGGATGGGGCAAAACGCAGGAAAACAAGCACAAAGCGAATTGGATGTCCCTTTAAACTTTATGGGAAAAAGCTTGTTAATAATCAATGGCAAATTCTGGTCAGAAACCCTACCCATAACCATGAACCTAATGATAATATGATAGCACATCCTCTAGCACGRCGTMGGCAACTAACCGACGATCAAAACGACGCTATTAAGAACTTACTGGATAGCGGATCTAASCCACGTCAAATTATTAGTCTCCTACGAGCAGAGCAGCCTACTATATTGATTAAGCCAAAGGATTGCGACAATATCAAACAGGAATTAAGACGAGAGAAACTCGGCAACTATACCCCACTTGAATTTCTACGAGAAACAGTTCAAAATGGTAATTGGAAACATGCATTTAAACAGGATTCTGAGGGCCATATCCTTTTCTTTATGTTTGCTCATCCTGATTCGATTCAATATGCTAATCAGTATAATAGAGTCTTTTTATTAGACTGTACCTACAAGACGAATCGGTATAAGATGCCTCTTCTGCATATCGTCGGCCTTTCACCTTCGAACTCATCTTTTAGTATTGCTTTTTGCTTTATGCAAAATGAGCAAGAAGAGAGTTATAAATGGGCTCTACAGACCTTCTTTTCATGGCTTGACCC
>BCKW01000011.1:75985-162236 GCA_001600755.1 Ogataea methanolica
CAAAACTGATTACGTCATGCTCTGGTACAGTTGATTATGTCATTTTGTTGTTACATAAGGTATTACGTAAGTTTGTGGTCCCCCTAGGGAATTCTTGTGAGAATCTACTAACGTGTATAATGACACGTGACTAACTCGACAATGTCGACGAACCCAGTAATGTAGTTATGAAAATTTTTCACTTTATAAATCACATTTACTGCTAACATAGTCACTACAATTAATATACAAATAGTATATAGTTAGATATACAATTCCTTACATACACATATATATATATATTCCTTACTTCCTTATTTTCCTTACTTACATATATATATTGATCCTTACTATTATCCTTACAATATTACATAATCTTCGATTGCGTTATTTCCTTACTCCACTCGACGCAGACAAGTTCCCACAATTCTGTGGTCCCCTAGGGACTCCCCAAATTACGTAATACTATCTTATTATAGGGGAATGGCTCCAGTCACTGCAGATTTTGGCTCCAGTCACTGCAAATTGAAAATTTCTCTTGTTATATAACCAATTACATAATATCATGACATAATCAATCTTGCCCACCATATATTATTACCATTTACATTACTTATTCATCACCAATGGCATTGCTGATGAATAGAGACTCTATTCTGCAAACTCATATTGATAGAATTATATTATCGCGGATTAGAAAATCATATGTACAGCCATTTCTAGTATCCCTACTCTTTAGTGGTATAACATAGCTTTAGCTACCGTACAAGTAGTTCCGGCGTGGATGCCTCCTCGGGCTAAATAGAATAGTTTCAGCTACATACATACTAAGCTGAGTTCAATAATTGGGACTTGGATAAGGTCTAATGACTAGTTGTGAGGAACGCAATATAATAAAATACTCCATTAAAAAGTTTATATCAATTTGTTTACTTAAAGCT
The DNA here is from genome assembly GCA_001600755.1 of Ogataea methanolica. Classification (NCBI taxonomy): domain Eukaryota; kingdom Fungi; phylum Ascomycota; class Pichiomycetes; order Pichiales; family Pichiaceae; genus Ogataea; species Ogataea methanolica. The sequence continues at coordinate 76,906 of BCKW01000011.1, forward strand.
TGACCCCTTTTCTAGAAAAGCTGTGATTTTAATTTCTTCAGATATAATTTCGATATACCGATCTATTTAAATTATTCTCCCATCTGAACCTTTAGTGAAGAATTTTCACTGGTTCCTTCAATTCCAATCCTAACCTATGCTAATCGTATGGTTTAACAAGGTCAACGGAATTGTTTAGCGCAATCTTGACTGACTATGACTTCACTATTGTTGTGGCTTACTTGATAAATACCACAAATTGTAGCCATATACAGAGAATCACAAGTCAAATGAAAGTGAGGTTCCCACATATATAATATCAGGTTATTATATTTTACTTTCTGGATCAATTACATATATATATAAATTTACGGAATAATAACTTGATTAATAAGGATGCCTACCCTCTATTTATATTAAGGGCACGTTTCAACTTTGGCAACAAAACTCTCCTTGAGTTATTCTATATGGTAGGCAAGATTGATTATGTCATGATATTATATAATTGGTTATATAATAAGAAAGTATTACGTAATTTGGGGTGTCCCTAGGAAAGTCTGGGGTGTCCTTAGTATTGTGAACTTTTGGAGAAGGCACTACCTTCTAAAAATATTATCTAAGCTACAGATATGCTTAGTTCACTGCAATATTATTATTACCAAATGCTAAAGTTTGTAGTAATGAAAAGAGGGAAATAAATTGTTTTGTTTAGCTATTTTACTTATACTTAATTCTTATATATTTTTGTTATAAGAATTATTAATTTAATTATATATATTACCTGTTATTAATATATATGCTATTTGTTTTAATCAACTGATCAATTTAATTAAACGGGTTTATTTGTTTACATACTCCATTATGTCATCAGGTATTGAGAGACTTCAACACTTAGGAGCTCTCTGGAGGTAGCGAAGTCTATGGTGGCGGTAGGGTTTCCCTCAAAAGAATCTGGTAACGATGTAGCACCAGAAATTTCCCGTTATTACACGACTAATCAGCGATGGCTAATGACTAGAATAGTGTTGTGATATTATTTGTGGGATACAACATTACCTATGTCATACGAGGCGCTAGTGGCGCAAGTGGCTAGTTGATTCTGAAAGTCCTGTTGAGCGTACAGCGTTAATCTGTGAAGTAGAGTCTTCCATAGCTAGGATGTACTTGAAGGTATATAAGTTGGCAAGAGTATTCTTACTCTTGAACTTTCTATACCATATAGTTTTTATGTTGTTCTTGTTCTCTTCTCTCTTTAATCAAGTTTATAGGTCTTCATTATTGAATAAGAAATATGCAGTTTTCTATTACAGAATAGTATCTGGCTTGTGGCTCATCATAGGCTATTAATTAGTTTATAGCTGTTAGTGATGTCCAGCTAGGTCGTCGTCCTCTTTAATATTAACTTCCTACAAGCCATATAAAGACTTTACGCTTCCTACATTACAACAAATAGATCGATAGAATAAATAATACACCCCTGCACTGAATATTTGAGTTTTGGGAATCTATTGGGACACGTCTTTCTTGGCTGAAGATTTTTTTTTGTTATTTGTTTTTCTTTTTTTTTTCTTGCTAGATGAGTTTAGATTTTTAAACTGAACCAATACTGCAACTGATAGCTGTGAATATTATTCATTCCTATATCTTTAGTGTAGTATACTCCCCGGCATTTATACAGTAGCTCATATCTTAATTCATAATGGCCGGTACACAAAAGAAAAATGCTAAAGGCCGTCTAGATAGGTACTATTACTTGGCCAAAGAAAAAGGCTACAGAGCTCGTTCCTCTTTCAAGATACTTCAAATCAATGAAAAGTTTGGTCATTTCCTTGAAAAATCAAAGGTTATCATCGATTTATGTGCTGCCCCAGGTTCTTGGTGTCAAGTTGCTGCTCAATTATGTCCTGTTAACTCATTAATTATTGGTGTTGATATTGTTCCTATCAAACCAATTCCTCATTGTATTACTTTCCAATCTGATATCACAACCGAAGATTGCAGATCCAAATTAAGAGGTCATATGAAGACTTGGAAGGCTGATACTGTGCTACATGATGGTGCCCCTAATGTTGGCTTAGGCTGGGCCCAAGATGCTTACACACAATCACATTTAACTTTACAAGCTATGAGGCTAGCAGCTGAAAATTTGTCTCCAGGCGGCACTTTTGTTACAAAAGTTTTTAGATCCAGAGACTATAATAATTTAATGTGGGTTTTTAAACAATTATTTGAAAAAGTTGAAGCTACAAAACCTCCTGCATCACGTAATGTTTCTGCTGAAATTTTCGTTGTTTGTAAAGGTTTCAAGGCTCCAAAGAAGTTAGATCCAAGATTATTAGATCCCAAGGAAGTTTTCGAAGAATTACCTGAGGGTCCAGCAAATAACGAAGCCAAGGTCTTTAATCCGGAAATCAAAAGGAGAAAGAGAGATGGTTATGAAGAAGGAGATTACACATTGTTCCGTCCGATGAAACTAATGGACTGGGTTAAGCAAGAAGAAGAAGTCGTTAATACTTTAGGTGCAATTAACGTTTTTGAAATTGAAAAAAATGAACCCGAATGGAAATTATTGAAGAAAATGAAACAAACCACCAAAGAATTCTACGAATGTTGCAAAGATTTAAAGGTTTTAGGTAAGAAAGATTTCAGAATGTTAATCAGATGGAGAAAACATGCAAGAGATGTACTAGGCCTCATAGATGAGAAGGAAAAAGAAGCTCCTAAGTTTGAGGCAGAAGAATTAACAGAAGAGCAACAAATTGACAAAGAATTAGACGAATTGAAAGAAAGGCAAAGATTGAAAAGAAAGAGAGAAATGAGAAAGAGCAATGAAATGAAACGGGGAAAAATTCAAAGATTGCAAATGAATATGTTGACAGATATGCAAATCGGTTTAGATGCTGGTATTATTGGTTCTGAGTCTTTGTTCAATTTGAAAACAGCTAAAAAGAGCGGTAGATTGAATGATTTCGCAAAGGGTAAAAAGTCAATGGTCTTCACTAATGAAGATTTGATTGACGATATTAATGTTGTTGCTGACCCTGAAAATACCCATGCTTACTATTCTGGTGATGAAGTTGACAATTTAGAAGAGGAATTGAACGATATGTACCAACTTTATAAAGAATCATTGATTGAAAGAGATGCTAGAATGAAAGCTAGAGAAGGTAGAGGTGGTAATGATGAAGAGTGGGATGGTATTAATGAAGGTGAACAAAATGAAGTCGACCCTGATAGCAGAGGGATGTTTGAACTTGATGATACCAGTGAATTAGGCAGCGAAGATGATGAAGCTATCACCAACTTGATCGCCACTATTGATGCGAAGAAGAATGACAAATTGATCAAAAAAGCATCGTCATTTTTCAGTGATCCTATCTTTAATGACTTTGACCTAAGTGTTGGCACGACCAGCAACTCGGAAAGCGCTTCTGATTCCACAGTAAAGCGATCAAAAAAATCCGATGATTTTAGGCTAAAAGTTTCAATAAGAGAAGCCTCTGATGACTCAGATGGTCGAGAAGATGGTGACGATAATTCTGAATTTAAGCTTGTTCCCAACGAATACTACCAGAATACTCAAGATTCGGATTACGAATCTGCTTCAGACGATGAAAATACTGAAATGACCAAAAAGGCTAGACAATCCCATAAATATGAAGTAGAAATAGCAACTGTGGAAGCCATGACTATGGCACATCAGCTTGCATTAGGACACAAATCTAAGAAGGACCTGATCGAGGAAGGTTTCAATAAATATTCTTTCAGAGATAAGGAGGGCCTGCCAGATTGGTTCTTGGAAGATGAAGAAAGCCATAGTAAGATTAATAGACCAATTACCAAAGAAGCTGCATTGGCAATCAAAGAAAAAATGAGACAATTGAACTCAAGACCAATCAAGAAGGTTATGGAAGCACAAGGTAGAAAGAAAATGAGAGCCATCAAGAGATTAGAGAAATTGAAGAGAAAGTCTGATTTGATTGCTGATGATGAAAGTAAATCTGAGTTGGATAAAGCTCATGAAATTCAAGCTATGATGGGTAAGATGGGTAAGAAGCAAAGAAGTAAACCAAGAACTACGTTGGTTTTTGCGCATGGTTCAAATAAGGGTGTCAGTGGTAGACCTAGGGGTATTGGTGGTAAATATAAAATGGTTGATGGTACCTTGAAGAATGAAATGAGAGCTTTGAAGAGAATTGAAAAGAAGCATAAGAAGAAGAAGCATTAGCGGTTAACTTAAGCGTTATATATACCTTTTTATTCTGTATTTTTTTCCTTCATATCTGGATGTATAGGCAAATCTTTCTCCGTCTTGTTCACTCAATATTATTCCTAGAACTTTAACCCATTTGTAATCCATTTGTAATTTACATTATTAATATTGCTTTGTCTACTGTTTATTTCAATCTCCACCACCTCTGGACTAGAATTACGAATAACCCGTTCGAGGATAAAGAACACCCGCACAGCCTTGAACTCTGTGATGCTGATCCGGCATTAATTGAATGGCCATTTTATTCCTATACATAGTTTCAGGTGTGCTTTCCTGTGCAGATTCTTGACTCCAATAAACAATACAATAATAAAAGCTAGCAGTTAAATATGGCAATTAAAAGAAGATCAACGTACTTTATATACCCCAATGCTGAAGAACTTGATGTTTTTGATAACATAAAACAAACTAAGACCCAAGTGTTGATTCCAGCTTCTGAAAGAATTCCCTTAGCAATTGAAGAAAAAGTTCAAGTTGATTTCAGTTCAATTAGCAAAGAGTATTCATCAATATTGAAAAATATTGGGCTTTTTAATTTGAAATTGACGCCATCAAAGACTGGTGAATCGGTATTACTACAATCATTCAAAAATACGATCTTCAGTGAATATGATAGTTTAAATTGTGGCACTTCTGGCTTAATCATTGATGTTGCACCTCGACAAGCCAAAACTCTTCCACAGTATGAGTCGATGTCCAAGTTATTGATTGAATTACTATTAAAAATTGTGAATCTTGAAGATATAGAATCAAATAAGTTACCGATTTTCTATCATAACGAATGGTTTCGATTCCATGATTTTGATGAATTGAAACAACCTCATACATTGTCTATTTTATCACTTTGGAATTCATTTGTTGATGGTGGAGCTGAAACTATTCAACTTCTTACTTCAATACCGGATTTAAAGAAGCTAGATTCATTTGAACTTATATTAGATGAATCAACAAGTTCTTTGAACTTTTTGTTTTACTGGAAACAAGTTACCGAGCCGATAATAGTGGCTAAACAACCGAAAACAAAATTGAAGTCAGGAGACAAAATGATCCACGAATTAGGTATTTTCCATTTAGAGTCCTTAGATAGAAACGATTATGATTCTTGTATCAGTGGATTAAGATTATCAGTTGAACCACAATCGGAAGTAAATTTAACTCCAACTTTGTTATATTTGAATTCTTTACACAATAATTTGAATTCATATTTATCAAGGCATTTTATAATGGAGCCAGCTGGTTTTCATCCCAACTATAAAGTTGAAATACTGGAAAATGAAAGCATTGAAAGTAATGAAGTATATACTTTCAAACCTGATGAAAATTGTAAATTAATGTTTAATTTAGATCTTTCTGAAGGTATAGTCATTGATAAATATCAATTGAACAGCATTAAAGATACTTTTTTAAACTTTTCAATTTCTAATTCAATGGATTTGGAACTTCCAAGTTACAAAATCCCAGACTGTGGGTCCCAAGTATTATTTGAATTGAACGATACACTAGCTATTCAAAGAAAAGGCTTTGAAGTTCCTTTGCACCTAAGATATGGAGAGCCAACATTACATGATGATTATACATTGGTTACTACGCCAATGGGTAATCTATACTGGGAATGTCCAGCAGGTGATAATGAACGAGAAATGATGACAAGTTCATTGTTCTATGAAAATAGATTGAATCTTGAAAAATTCAATGAAGGTATTAAGTTGTATCATTTTGTAAATATAAATGGTACTGGTAATAACTTGAAATTGAAACTACCTGTTGGGGCCTTAAACGACGATAAAACTGTAGAATTATTAACGTTAATAGTTCTGATCCTTTCTACTCTATGGATTACCAGGAGATTATTGTTGTAACTATTTAGATATATATATATATATACATAAATATATATATATACATAAGTAATCTCTTGGGGTAGAAATTATACTACGAAAATCGTAGAAAGATTAGTAAAAAGGAGTTAGAGCAAAGAATCACTAAGATCGGTCAGAGCCACTGACTATTTAACCGACTACTTAACTGGGGTCGACATGTAAACATGTCTGTTCTGAAGCTTGAATTCTATGAAACTGGGCCTAATGAAGAAAGCTTTATCATGAGTCTTTATGCATCTACAGCATTAAATACCAAAGATAGAAAATTGTTGATAGAGTCGATCGGAATTATACATGGAACTAGAGCAACACATAGTAACTTGCAACGGTGAAAAAACTCGAAGCACGAAATAATATCCTTGATTTACTTTTATTGACCAGCGCCACTCATTATCTACAGATGATCAAGAATCTAGCTAAAAATTTAGTAGTAAGAAACACGGAGAGACAAAGGTTACACTGAAGCGGCTGATTAATCAAATACAAGAATGCAAATGCGAATGCAACAACGTAGTGACGACTCAACGGTATTCATGATCATAGAAGAGTTTTATGGTTTCAGAAATGGAAATCGGCAGCTGAGAAGGATCGTCCGATGGTGCGGAACTTGATTAGTTCTAGCGATCCAGAGAGCTAGAGGCATCACACAGAGCAGGTCCAAAGCGATGGTGGTTTATTCCTGTAGCAAATTGTCTTCCAACACGAGGTAGAAGAGCAGTGACCAATTTGATGTAGAGTAGCAGCTGTTTAGAAATTTTGAAGAAGGCAATTACCGTGTTATGCGAGTTAAGAGGAACTGACACTACACACTGAAACTTTATTATTGGAAGTTTTACCTTATGAGGATTCGGAATATGGTCGGGAAACCAAAGGAGTTTCTACGACCACTGATAGTCAAATTTATCCACGCTTTTCTCTGACGAAGTATATGTGATGGTGAGCAAGAATTACAACGGTGTGAAGATTAAACACAACAAAATGGAGCTCTTTAAACTGTTCTTTTCCAAATTGCTCAAGATGGTGGTTCAATGTAGTAATTCTGAGTCTGACGACTTTTGGCTGATCGAGAAATCAATTAGGTGTATTAAAAACACACATTTAGAGTCTCTTGGTGGCGCAGAGACAATTTCTGACCTACGAGGGGTTATCTTGACACCTTGCCAGACGGAAACACTCATAAATAGCGGGAGATGAACTTAAAGGAAGACCACCAGGTGGAGGGGACAATGAAACGAAGTAGGAAGTAACACTCAAACAGTTAGTAATCAATTATATAATGTTTCACTCACTGCATAAATAAATAGCATCTAAGTTTTAAACATTCTCGCAGCATCAAAGCAAGCTAAAAGTTTTCTGAACATTTAAATTTGATTGGAACTGTAGTAATTACGTTTATTCGACTCAACTGGTAACGTATTCGTTTAAAATTACAGGCACTCGTTAATCTGTACAACTTGTATATTATAGTGCATATATACCATCAACTCATTCTTTACATATATGTCCACAGAAACTTTCTGAACCAATCCGGATCAAACAAATAAATCGCTTGAAATAATAAAGTGTACTATGGGCAAGTCATCTCCAATCTCCCTTTTTAACCCGTTTGCCTTAGGTACTTTTGTTATTGCTTGTATTGCCTGGATCATTGCTTTCGCAGGCTGTATAGCATGTACGCAGTCTCTCTCCTATTTCCCTAAATTTTCATGGTGGGGTTTAGTTTATCAATTGTTTTTATTGATAACAGTTGCTATCTTTTACGTTACAAACACTTTCCATTTCTATCGCTTGTTTCTAACATCTGGTATTTCAATTGCATTTATTTATAACTCAAATTCAACCAACAATTTGATCTATGTTGCCGAATCATCTTCAAATGCCGCTAGTGCAGGTTTTGTTATTCTATGTATGACCAATTTACTATGGTTATTCTATTTTGGTTCAGAACCAAGCTCCCCAATCGTTTCATACATCGATTCGTTTGGCTCTGGTGCGAACGTCATGGTAGCATCAAAGAGTGGTTCCAAATCTCAAAAGCAGCCTCCATTACCTCAAAATCAATATTATTATAAGGATGAGTCTTTGTCGTTTAACGGTAGCCAGATTAACTTACGATCAAACGATGGAACCGACTCTCACAATCCATTCGAAACACAAGAATATGCTTCACAATTGAAGGGACTTGAAAATTTTTCCACTTCAAATTCATCACCAACTAACAACAGAGTTTCAACAAAGTTGGCGTCATCAACAAGTACAGCTGGCGGGCTACAAACAAATCTACGTAATTCGCGTGCTTTCATGAACAAGGAGTACGATTCGGACTATCCTATATTGGTTAATGGTATTTATGATTATGTTGCTAGTCCTGATGATATCAATGAGCTAAGTTTTAAGAAAGGTGAAATTTTTAGAGTGAAAGATACTAATGGCAACTGGTGGCAAGGTAAGAACTCAAAGGGTGAGATTGGCATGTGCCCTAGTAATTACTTGGAAGTCATGAATTGATATTCAAAATCAGGCGAATATATGAATATCAAACATACCCATACCCTTTCCTATGCAACTTTTCCCCACCTCCGAATTTGTTTTCCCTTTTCTGTATCTTTCCACGTACATTTTTTTACGCTGTCTTATGCTTCTATGTTTTCTTGCCTTTATTTACGTATGTGATTATAGTGGCTATAGTTCAAGCGGCTGTGTGCTCCAAGGAATGATAGTTGAACCAACCTGTACGTCGTTCTGTGAGCACTATTTACTTTCAAGTTTCTCCTTTTTAGTATAAGCACACTTCCCACCGCGCGCGACTTCTAAACAAAACAAACAAAACAGACAAAGCAAAGAAAAATTTAGTAGACTGGAAGGCTGCTTGCTTGTTTGTTTGTTTTAAGTGTAACACAAAAGAAGCCTTTCTTATATTGTCACTCTAATACTACTCCTTAGCAAATTTACTATCTCTCATATATCTGTCTTGGTTTCAAATCAATTGATATCAGCTTTCTTCCCTCCTCGCTTTCTCTCGCTGCTTACTATAAGTCTCGTACATATATAGGTACACTGGAAAACAATCAGGCGCTGTTACCAACTCCCTATCTAGAATATATATTGTTTCAGAGCACTTGGCTGGAGCATTCATCCATTGTTGAAAAAATAAGCATATTCTCTTTTATAGTACTTGTTATCTCACATTAACGTATAAATCTTCCTCAATAACATGGCCGAACTGCACAAAAGAATAAACAACCTGTCCTCACCTTCAAGTTCATTAAGGCACAACACTTCGAACTCGTCCAATATAACCAGCATACCTCCTGATTCAGGAAACCGTGATAGCAATCAGAAACAGTCCAATTCAAGTACAGATTCTCCCTTCACTTATGTCAACCTCAATAATGATTCAGATTCAGATGATGACATAAATCCGGGACCTCCAATGTTGAGCTCATATGCCATGTCCCTATTGAAACAGTTAAATAAAGATGATAATAGCAATGATGGAAACAGTGACAAGGAGATAAATATAGAAATTACAGACATAATTGCGCATAAATTCTCAAATAGGCCCATAAGCTCTTATTCCTATTTATCAAATAGGAATACTATCACAACAAGACCACGTAGAGATCTCCAAAAATCACCTATGAATAGACTCAGCTCAGATTTATCAAATAATGGCACACAAGAAAGGCCCAACAGAGGACCTTCATCGAGATTAGCGCTTTCAAAATTTAACCTAGGCGCCCCTAGGCGCCTATCGGAGTCGGAAATGAATGAACTTACAGATCACTCTCACTATAGCCATAAGAGGAAGGACAACAGCAGTTTCGACAATATGAATGATCAAAGAGAACATGAAAAATACACATATACCAATACTGCTGATAGACAACAAATAACTGCTGACACCACAGCCACCAATTTTTTTACCCATTCGATTAGGGGTACAACAGTTACGGCAACAACTCCATACAGGCAACGCAATGATGAAAACCAGAACCCATTGATATCACTTGATTGCAAAAAACACCGCCTCTCTATTACTCCAAGAGCTCAACGTTCAATAAACAGTGCCTTTTCACCAGAATCGAAAATGAGAAAGCACTATGATGGAAAGAGTATACTAATGAAGAATCATGCAACTAAAGAAAACCTTCAAGCTACTAATGCAATTACTTCTCCCAGAAGACAGCACTTGGTTGCTTCATATAATGACTTTAACACGCCGGAACGAAGTAGAAAAGCTTCAACTCCATTGTCACAATTAAGAATGGATCAAGAAGTTGGTGAGCTTGCTATTCTCAAATTACCACAGACCCCAATCAGAAGAACACCATCCAATAAGTTCCCTAACTCTCTGAATTTCAAATCAATGCTAGAGGAACAATTAAGATTACAAAAGGAGCGTATATTAAGAGAGGTGAAAAGACAGAAAGAAGACGAGCTTCGAAGACAGCATGAGCATCAATTGACTGACGAAGGAGAACGTATATACAAAATAAAGCTTGTAGGCGAATCAAAAAGCGCTGAATTACACTCAGCACATCTGAAAAAGAAGCAGCTAGATGAATCAAATTCTATCACTGTTAATAGACAAAATTTTGAATGCCTTGAACAAATTGGTAAAGGTGGATCATCTAAAGTTTATAGAGCGCGCGCGGTTAATGCCAAGAAGGACTATGCAATCAAAGTTGTTTCGTTTGATCAATTTGATGATAGTGCCATAGTTAGTTTCAAAGGTGAAATTGACATTCTGAAGAAATTGAGAAATGAGGAAAGAGTTGTTAAGTTAATTGACCATAGTTTGAGGAACGGATCATTGTTGCTTGTAATGGAGTGTGGCGATATTGATTTAGCCCATGTTTTGGCAAGTAGGTCAAGCTTACCATTTGATGCTGGTTTTGTCAGATATCATGCCGTTGAGATGCTAAAATGCGTTAAAGCTGTTCATAATGCTGGTATTGTTCATTCCGACTTGAAACCTGCAAATTTTTTGTTTGTCAGAGGTATGCTGAAGTTGATTGATTTTGGTATTTCGAGTTCTTTATCAGATCATACGATGAATATTTACAGAGAATGCCAAATCGGAACACCAAATTACATGGCGCCCGAAACTTTAATTGAGGCTAACAATACATTGAAGGGTGAAGACATGCCGAGGAATAGCGTTACTTGGAAAATTGGTAAACCAGCTGATATTTGGTCTTGTGGATGCATCATCTACCAGATGGTTTATGGGAAACCGCCCTATGCCGGATTTGATAGCAATAAAAGGATATTAGCAATCACTAATGTGAACGTGGAGATACAATATCCAAGAATATCAACAGCAACATCAGCTAAGACTACTTCCACCCCCACCATCAATCCAAAAGAGCAAGTTTCTACAAAAGTAAATGGGTTAGTCATTGAAACGATTCAAAAATGCCTACGCCGAGATCCAAATGAAAGATTAACAGCTGCTGAATTATTAGAAACTGATTTCTTGAGACCTAAAGTTGTTACCGAGAAGTTTATGAGTGATCTAGTGAAGAATGCAATTAGATATGGGATGAAACATGGTAATATAGCTGATAGTAAAATGACTTTACTTTGTGGCGATGTTTGGAAGAAAGTTAATGAATATAGCTAGTAGTGCTTTAGTTAGCACTAGGCGTATTATATAATGGTGAAACTTAATAAAATACAGATAATTCGGTGATTGCCTTTTCTTTACCAAAAGTATGATGCATAAATAAGAGGCTGAAAACAAATAAAAGACTGACAACCAAGGGCAAGGGATAGGGAAAAGTATACAAATGATACAATACAATACAATTAAGGAAACGAAGAGACAAGAGAAAATCATTAATACATATGTGTAAAACAAAAGGAGGAGGAATAAAAAGAAAAATACACAAACAGCATCGCTTAAAAACCCCACCTCCCAGAAAAATAAAAGAAAAACAGAAAAATAAAATCCATTCATCTCGGACCTAGCTTGGATAAAACTCTAGGACCTTGCTCCTCCCACTCCTGCTTGCTTATCCACATATGATCTTTATCGGCCATAATGTTTGCTAGAACTGCACCACCGATGAAAACCATATATCTTCTTCTTGGTGGATCTTCAATCCTAACTTTGAATTTATCTAATCTACTAGAATCACCTTTTAAAACTTTTGTAAGCCATTGCTGTTTCAGCTCCTTTTCTAATCTGGATGGTAAGCCAGGATACATTGACGAACCACCCGAAAGCACGATGGATTTAAACAAGGTTGATCTAATATCGACGTCACAAGACTGAATCGTGCTGAATAAAGACTCACCAACACCAGGCTGCTCTATATCAACTAAAGATGGTTGAAATAAACATTCTGCAGCTTCGAATCTTTCAGAACCAATTTTGACGACCCGACCATCTGGCAACTCATAATTTTCCACTAATGTCGTCGTCTCGTTGCTTAATTTGGAATCAAAATCCAAATCATAAGAAACATAACACAGTTTTTCTTTCATTTGCCTAACCGTTTCAAAATCAGCAGTTCTGTTGAAGGCATAACCCCTTCTTAACAACAAATTGATCAAATTTCTGGTAACGTCTCTACCAGCAACGTCTAACCTTCTAGTAATATGATTTAGCACAACAGATTCATAAACTGGAACAATGTGAGTGACACCATCACCGGAATCAACAACGACGCCGGATGATAACCCTTGCGCGTACAAAGCTAAAACAGCTTGAATAGCAACATAAACACCCCCAAAATCGTATTTTTCAAACATAACGTCACACATATTCTCTCTATTCTTCAATGGATTCATTGGAGGTTCAGTAAGCAAAACTCTTTTACCAGTTGGATCTATTTTCATTTTCTCATAAAATGCGTAGTCCCATAAATGTTCCATATCTTCCCAGTTCTTAATAATACCATTCTCCATAGGATAGGACACTTCTAATGCAGATCTCATGGCTGAAGCTTCATCACCACACATTATATCTTTGATTTCAATATCGCCTGTTCTTTCTTCGGCTCTCAAAATTGGTCTACCGACGATGGACGGGAATGTGTAGTCTGGGAAGTTTGTACTGGCTCTACCAATCTTGACAAAACCAGTCCCTTGATCAAGAACTGTAGAAATAAAAAAGTCAAATAGAATAAATTAATTGTCATGTTAGTAAAGTGTTTGTTCTCTTAATCGATCAATCCCTCTCAGAACGTGACGTAATTATCTAAATAATCGATTAAGATAGTGGATGGTTTTTATTTACTTACCAATTGGTTGATCCATTGTTATTTATAGCTCGCTATTTCGGAAGAATATGACTTTTGAGTATTGTATCAGTCTATGCTTGACTCGCTAGCATAAGAATGTATAAATTTTGGATGTTGTATATAAAGAAAACTATCTGTACTTGCTCATTTCATTCTCTGATTGACACAATCGTTTATTCATCCATGCCTGATTGATTCGAATTGCCATCAATTGCACTTTTTGCCTGGTGTATCCACACACGACCTTTCTCCATCCTTTAACTTCCTACTTGACTCATTTCAACCATTTACGGTACTGCTTGTAACTAATCTTAAACAGCCTAACAGCTTAACCACTTTTCAGTAAATGACTGTCAACCTCCGTTTTATTTAACATCAATATTACATATATATATGATCACGAAGTAAAATTTATCCCAACAAACTTCTCTTTCTACCTCTCATTCTTACATCACTCAATCTTCTAATCACCTGCGTATACTTCTTCATCCCGTTGCTAGCAATGTTTTCTCGATGTATCTCCTCATAACCTTCCAGCAGCCACTTGTTGTACATTCGGGAATATCTTGGATGTGTACTAGTTAATGCTTTTTCCAAAACGTATAAGTCAACGGCTTTATCCTCCTGTAACGATGAATAAGAAGATAATCCAAAATCAATTAACATTGGCTCGTTAACTTTACTACCTGTCTTCTTCACTAATATAACGTTCGAACTCGTAAGATCTCCATGAATAATATCTTCCAAATGTAATTTACCAAGTGCTATACCAACAAACGTCAATACTTGTTTAACTTCTTCACCAATGGCTATATTCTCCGGATGATTCGGTCCATCCTGTTCTTTTTCTAACATCCACAGCCAGTTTTTCAAAGAGCTGATGCCATTATTTGGTAAATGGTATCCAATAAATTCCATCCAAATTAATCCATTGGGAGCATCAAGTGCAACCAATTTAGGTGCAGGAATGTTTAATTGATACAATCTATTCAACAATTTGGCTTCAGAGCATGTTCTTGATTTAGTTAAATACTTATCAAGGGTTTCATGCCTATATGGTTTTGGGGGTCTGTATTTTATTATATAATGGGATGGGTTTCGGACATCTGATTGTGTGGATGGCAGATACGGATGCTTGCTGGTTAGAAAAACTAGGGCTTCTGCACCTTGCGAAATCATGTTTAGTTCCAAGTCAGGTATTGCCTTTTGAACTTGTTCCAGCATATAAGAGCTCATTTTGATTATGTGATTTTTATTGATGACAGGTGACAGGAATAAATCAATCACCTATCAACTTACCTTTCGGAGGAATGCCATTTAAAGCGGTCGAGTTTTAAGATAGAAAATACTCATTCAGACTGCGAAAATGGGTGTGTGCAGTACAATAAAAAATGAGAGTTTGCCTCCTGTTTTGAATCTTTTTGGAGTTGGAGCAGGGGAATCCCCAAGGACACCCACGGACTTCGCTACTTGCACCATAAATTGTATAGTATTTTCGTGTCATATAATCAATTATATAATATCACGACATAATCAATCTTGCCCACCAGGAAACCCTAAGGAAGCAACAGATTATGTAGCATTTTCATATTACATAGTAAATTATACAATACTATGGCATAATCAATCTTGCCTACCTCATCTCTGGTCTCAAAGACTTGCCCCAGCAGCTGCTTAACTTATTACCACCACAACTACATTCTATCCTCCACTATTATATGAATATCTCTTCCTTACTGTAATCTAACTTTTCATAAAAATCTTTATCCTATCATGGAGCCAATAGAGCAAGTTTTTGAGACCAAAGATAAGCTAATTACTCATATACAGCAGTATGCCCTCTCTTATGCCAAATTTATTTATTGCCACTATATATATGGCAGCGGTGGAGGGAATAATTGATTATGTCATGATATTATATAAGTGATTATATAATAACGAAATTTGCTGTTCAAATAACAAAGTCTGCTGTTTCCTTAACAATTCCCTTACTAGTAATACCTCTCGACTCTATTACATTACAGTAAATTATACTAAGCTGCATTAAGTTACAACCCTATAGCGAAATAGATAAGGTTAAATTCATTAGGCTGTATAATGTAATGGTTTTGTTCTTAGGATTGACAACATATGAACAAATGTTTGTTTTGTGAAGAATATGCGAATGAAACCATATATTTCGTTAGGGAGGAAAAAAGCTGCTAGCAACTAGCGCATTACATGTAAGAGATAGCTATGGAGTTGTATGTTCAAGAAAGTCGTCTTTTAAACGAATTATAGATTGTTGCATTTGGAAATAGATTATGCTTCCGGCCAAAAATGTGCTTCAGATAATATAATGAGTTCCAAAACCAACAATTCAATTACGTTGCAACACACCATGTTTCATAATCTTTCAGAGAGAAATCTCCATATTTCTATTAAAGTTGCAATAGATTGATTACATTTGACTAAATTGAACCAAATTAAATTTCAAATCAAAATAAAAGCCACTAGTATATTGTAAACTACAAATTACTTTACAAAATTATTAAAATACAAACTACAATGAGCATACTACTAGTTTAATGACCAACTTTATTACCACATTTTTTACCTTGTTTATGAGTTAACATGTGCCTGTAGTAACTTAAAAACTTATTGCCTGGCTTTCCGTCATTCAAAGGTTGAATCTTAATGGCCAGTTTACAATTTGGGCATTCCACGCAGTCAACCAAGGTTTCAGTCCTACCTTTAGTCTTTAGATCTTTGATTTCTAAAGCTTGACCAAGTAAACCAAGTGGCATTTCTCTACCGTTAGAGTAAACGCCATGGAATTTTGTAACATGATGTAAGTATTCTGAGTTCTTGCGTTTGAAAAAAATACTGTTAATGTCCTCGGCTCTACAATATGGACATAAACCTTCACTATCAACTTCGTTATAGACTTGATTATTAATCAAAGACTTCCTGTATCTACAAACTAATGGTTCATAATAGTTTTCCTTAGAATCACCAGAGTAACGATTTGACATTGCGAATCTCTTTTCATTCCTAACGTATGTGTAGTTTTCATCAATATTGTAGTTGTAGATATCACGCCAGTAAATGTGGTTCGGACGAGTAAACATCAAACAATAATGCTCTAGCCATTTTTTGGTCTCTACTGGTCTGGTGTCGTTGTAATAGAACATCATTTTTGAAAATTTGGAACTATTGACTGGTTTAGATCCACTCTTCGCCTTACCGCTTTGATTATACTGGTGATCTTCTGAGGATTCTGACGCATCTAGTCTTTCCCCTTTCAATAAAGCTAGTTGAGCTTGAACTTGAGAGCAGAAATCAGCATCCACCCTAAATCCATAATTCTTCAAAGAAACAATACTTCTTTCATCCAAGTGGGTGATAAATTGAGTATCATCCTTTGAAGTTACAGGAGAATCGGCAATTTCTTCAGTAAGTTGCATTAAAGCCTTTCTAGAGTCTTGATTCAAGAAAACGTCAATACCATTCAAGAAATCAGTGTTCAATGAAGAGTCTTTTTTACTAGAAAAAATTCCAAATAGAACAAAGTTTCTAAGATCAACAAAGCTGGTGGTTTCCTCCAATGGCCGAGGTCCTTGAAAGAGCTGCTCCCCGTTTTTATAATAGGTTTTAGCAATAGGCGAGTCCGAAGATAGTCCACCAAGGAATTGAAATTCATTAGAAGGAGTAAGGACTTGAGAAATAACAGGAGCAGTTCCACCACTTTCCTGTTTTGAAGAATCTACTTCAATGTAATCAAAAATTTCTTCATCTTCAGATAATTCATCATCTTCTTCTTCATAGTTCATAGTTTTAGAAAAGACTTTGCTGACTTTATCAGTTTCCCTTGTCCCTGGTTTAACCTTGAATACTGTATCCAAATAGTTCTCAGATAGTCCAGGTTCACCGATTTGACATGTGGCAGCTCTGAAGATAGAGTCGAAGTTATTATCATCATCTTGAAGATCCGAAACCATTTCTATGTTAACGTTTTCTGCTTCAATGCTGAACTCACATCCACCAAAAAAGGAATCCTCAATATCATAATTGAATGCTTGACCTTCTATGCCCAATAATGAAGTGTCCACGAGGTTAAACGAACCAAGCTTTTCCTCATAGGGTTGAGTTAAATCGGATTGAGACATTTTTCACGTTTTAATCTTGAAGAAGTTTGATTAATATTATTACTTTTAAGTTTCAAGTATTTCAATGTATTTCTACGCTTTAGTTTCCAATGAGTAAACGATTAAATTCAGCTATCTAGGCGAGTGAAAGACTAGATCTAGTTTTGAGAACGGATAAAGCCTAGTTAAATAAACGAATGTGATATCAAGAGGTTACTATGATTAACAAGGGTATCCTAGGGAAAATACTAACAAGTGGTTAACAATTCAAAACAGCTAAGGGAGAAATACTCCAGTATTTATACTCATGCAGCTTTGTGATTTTTGCGGACAATGCTTGCCACCTAGGTGAAAAACTGAGTTTTTAATGAACTCAGTATTCCGTAGTAAACACTCACTATAAGCAGCAAAAATTATCTGATAAGCACCAAACAAGAAAGGACTAGAGATTGTTCTCGGCAAAATAATGCTTCCAGGAAGTATAATCTTATTGAATTACTTAATATGGACAGGGGGAATCTAGATAGTAGTATAAATTGCAGCTAATTTCATGCAAATCTGGGAGCATTCCTCATGTGCATCGGGAGGGCAATCCAAAAAGGGAGCAAAATTAGCTCCCTTAACAATTCGACCAAAACCACAACATACCCAGTTTCTTTTATATACTTTATTTGGATTGTGATATTTGAGAGCAGACATTTAGCACAGGCACTGAACTGAGACGGTAAAGCAGTTTAGAGTTAAAATCAGAATGAGGGATAAATCAGGGAGAAGAAGGAAGAACCAGAGAAGGCAAAGTTACCCGTTCGCGAATCGAAATGGTCACTTCTGATCGTTTTCGGGAAGCTCAACTGTAGTTAACTTAATCAAGTGGCGGGTATGGTGTGTGGTCTATGCCTGAAAAGCTCTTCTTTATCCTACATACAATCGCATAGGTATACCAATTGGATTATTTGGATACTAATTTACACTTCCAAAACTGATACCCTTATAAGCTGCTGCAATCAAACGATGTCCAATAAAGAATGCGTAAGTACATATTCATATATACCTACACTTTTCCAGCTCTCACCTTCGAACGAACGACGTAATAGATATATAGGTAAACAGCCTACTAACAGCCATACTTTTCGCTATTTAACTCAAGTCCGACTTATATGATACCATCATAGATCATGTGATTCAAGAGTCTAGACAGGATTTTGAAGACAGTGGTATCGATGAACAAACGTTAATGGACCTGAGAAAGCTGTGGAGGGACAGACTATCGAAATCTGGAGTTGCTCACTTCTCATGGGATACGAAAGAAGAAGACGGAGGCCAACAAGAACGATCAAACTTATCGACATCAAGTATACGCACCGGTTTACAAATAACTGACGACCACTTGGAACAACAAAAACAACTGAGGTATGCAGGCTCATCAACAGGTGGAGTTGTCATGCCAAGTTCATCTGACCATTTGCCAACAAATGGCTTACACCTGCCTACTACTTCATCCGCACAATCCACATACGTTAAAAAGGAGGAAGATACGGGAATTGCGTTACCAGGCGCATCAAATATTGGCCAATCTGACGGATCAATCTCAGAAATGATGGCGTTAACAATAGACCATGTACCGAAAAGTAAAATAAAACAACTTAGAAAACATTTACTGAAGCACCGTCTAAGAGACCAGCAAGAAAGCGTCAGAAAGCTGAAGCCACTGATATCGCAAGCTGATGGTGCTGGGGAGGTCAAATTAGACGATGATTCGAACGATGATCCGAACGAAAATTCGGACGATGATTCGGACGATGATTCAGATTTAGGCTCAGATTTAGGTGTCGATTCTGATGAAATCAACTCGGATTTGGACGATCCTGAAGATGATGAGGTTAATTCTGATGATGAAAACGATGATCCTGAGTTCAACATTATGTTGTGTCTTTACGACAGGGTACAGAGAGTCAAGAACAAATGGAAGTGTAACTTGAAAGAAGGCATTGCGAACATTCAAGGTAAGGATTATGCTTTCCAAAAAGCTACCGGTGATTCTGAGTGGTGAGTTGAACGTAATGCTGCATCTTGACTTATAGTTTGTATACGATAACCGTTCTTCCTCGCTACTTGATAGCTGTTAGGTTACGCCACCTACCAATTGTCTCAATTTCCGCAAACCTTTTTCTGTATGATTGACTTCAGTGATTTGTTAAATATGTAAACATTCTTTATTTGACTTGTTTTTTTTCCTATATGTACATTATTATGCCAATATTAGTTTATCACTATTACTATAATACTTGAAACAGAAATAAATTGTTGCAGAGCGGATCCTTGAAAAGAGATAAGTACTCCTTCACAGCCTCATAAAACTGTCCGATTTTTCCTGGAAAAATCTTCTTCCACTCGAATGGTTAAAATTGTTGGATCTGATATGTTCTCAGCTAATGCGATTAGAATTACAGGACTATTCTAACTTCTTAGGTAAGTTACATAATTAGACGGGGAGGGTCGGGAATTGTTAAGGAAGCAGCAGACTTTGTTATTTGAACAGCAAATTTCGTTATTATATAATCACTTACATAATATCATGACATAATCAAAGTTGCCCCACCTTCGTGGTCACCGCATACATTAATTACAGCAGCAACGGCATCATCTTATTACTGCCACCACTACATTCTATCTTCCACTACTATAACAATATCTCTTTCTTCTTGTAATCTAGTTCTTCATTTGATTCTTCATCCTATCATAGAGCCACCAATGGAGCAAATCTTTGAGACCAAAGATAAGCTAATTACTCATATACAGCAGTATGCCCTCTCTTATGCCAAATTTATTTATTGCCACTATATATATGGCAGCGGTGGAGGGAATAACTGATTATGTCATCATATTATATACTTGATTATATAATAACGAAATTTGCTGTTCAAATAACAAAGTCTCCTTTTCCCTTAACAATTAATTCCCACCTTCTTCATTAACTTAGGTAACATATAATTACACTACCTTCCATTTTATATTCTACAACACATTTCGCTAAAGGGGTATTTGTCTAGTTAAGAGGGAAGCATGATTTCGGTATATATGTATGTACTCCTTTTATAGCCTTTTTACCTTTTAGCTTAGTCAAGCTATGTTACCCGAAGAAACAAGTGTTTAGCTTACTTACCCTTCGACCGTATGCCGATAATATAGTTAAGCTACTACACTATACAACCCTGCTTAATACAACGTTTAGTAGTTTAAAGTACCATATTTTCTATCAAATAAATTCATTACAATTTACCCGACATATTCCAAGGAGTAAGTCTATAAATTGTGGGATGAATTCCTAGGAATTCACTGTTTTTTGTATTTTATTATATTTTATTGTTACTTTTAGAATAAGATACAGAACAGAAATTTAAATACAACTATCATTAAACTATTAAGCTAAGGGGAATGGCTCCATTCCTTAAGCTAAGTAACCGATTATGTCATCTTCGTCGCCACAAGAATCCCATAGCGCTCAAGTAAAGAAAATTTCTAACAAAAATTCGCAGAAACTTGGAGATGAAGGCTTTATATTACATTACCATGACAGAATTAGTTCAAACTTTTCAGCTCCTCCAGGACAAACCTGTTGAAATACAGACTGTAAGCAATAAAATTACGAACTATAGCTGCGTTCTATTATGATATTAGGAGCTCTCAAATACTATCATATAAGGGGATTTGCTACAAGATCAAGCGTTCTCCATAACAGAGCTGCGATAACACCCCCACCAACTTTGTCGAGAAATATGGCACCACAACCGCAATCACCAATAGACCCAACTATAGAAAATCCCTCACTATTACAGTATCTAGGAGCCCGTAGTTATCATCAAGAACATAGGGAAGGACAACTACAAGAGGTACTACAACAAGACCAACTAGATGCCATATCGAGAACCTCCTCGCTATACAAACCCAAGAATCCATTTTCTTTGCCGTCTAAAGCTGATTTGATTCAAGAACGAATTGTATCGGTTGAGAAAAAACTAGAAAGACAACGACTGATTGAAGAAGAAAGATATCAAGAAATTGTGGCACAGCAACATGAAATGTTGAAACCAACGTTATCTGATTTCAAGAGACCATTCACCACTTTCTTCCTGCTTGCAAGTGGCATTTATTTGTCCATTCATTACGGTTGGCATTATTTAGAAGGTGAAGAGTACATCATGGAGATGCAGTTGAGGACTGGAGTGTATGAAAAACGCCTACAGGAGTTGTTGGATGAGCAAGAAGAGTTTCTTTCGAATGGAGGTAAGAATGGTGGTGAAGGTGGAACTTCAAGAGGAAGAAGAAAGTTGCCATTTTGGTGACAATGATATTATACGTGCGGGTATACAAAGTATACCATATTGGTATATACATTTGTAAAATTAAGCTTTGACTCTTTGACAATGTAATATTTGTACTTACGAAAAAATAGTGTAGACGATACACTATGCCTATAAGTTGTAGATAGAAAATGATTAACTGTGCACCCTTATTGGGCAAAGTACTTCAGCGAGGAAAGCTTGCCCTCGGAAGTTAAGCCCCTAGCAGCAGCTTCTAAAATAGACTTTGCGGAGACAGCATCGCTACCGTTCAACTTAGCGGCAAGTTCGCCCAAAGCGACATCGTCAAAAGCTTCAATCATGGTTTCAAGATCGGCATCAATGGTTGTAGCCCGAGCTTCATCACCGAAATATGAGTTATCTTTAGCAGCCGCTCTGACAGATCTCTTATTCTTTTTCTTCATATTCTTGGCTGCTTCTTTAGCCTTCTTACCGCTTTCCTTGGATTGCCTAGAGGCTTCTTCGGCAGCCTTCTTAGCAGCTTCTTCGGCAGCCTTCTTAGCAGCAGCCTCCTCAGCAGCTTGCCTAGCACCAGCCTCTCTTTCCCACTTCTTCTTTGCCTTTTCAGCCTTCTCATCTTCCTTGAACTTCTTAATTCTTGGATCTTCTGCGTTGGCTCTTTTGACCAAATCGGCCAATCTTTTTGTATCCTCAGCCTTTCTCTTCTTTCTAGCATTGTTGTTCTTCTTTTCAATGTAACGCTTGTGATCTCTGTTGGCAGTATCGTCTGGAACATCTTCATCCAAGAACTCAAAAGTTCTCCATGAATCCATGTTGTGGAAGAACCTGTAGAAGGCTTCAACTTCTTCCTTGGAAGAAGAAGCATCACCTAAAGATGGGACAGGTTGTTTAATTGAGAATCTACCTTCAGCTGAGAAAACAGCCCCCCAAGCTTCGTAGAAGTCATAAGTGGATTTAGGAGATGGTGGTTGAACATCAGCGTTGAAGTCAACAGAATCAAATTGTCTTCTCTTTGCTGGATCCAAGATGGTTTCAAATGCCTTTTGGATAACCTTGAAGAAATCGTCCTGGTCCAAACCACCAGCGGCAGACTTCTTATCCGGGTGGTGTTTTAAGACTTGAACTCTATGAGCTCGTCTAATTTGATCTTCAGTAGCCCTGTATCTGTATTTGGATAGCCCTAGAACAGCATACAAATCACATGCTTTCCAATCTCTGGGATCTTGAGCTAATAGATCTGCTGATTGTTCTTCATTAAATTCTTCATCACTGTTAGATTCGTTAACAACGGTGACATTTTTAGCAGCCTCAATTATTTCAAATTCGGACCAAGTGTGACCTCTCAAAGTTCTTGTAGCATGGGCTAAAAAGTACTGACCGACTGGTTCGATTGGTCTCTTGATCGAAGCGGAGTAGCTAGCGACAGGTTTGAACATACCTGAGAAGTCAGGCGGAACGACGGGGAAGGACATTTTTGGTTGATTTGAAGGGTATGCCTGCTAGTGACTAATAGTGCGTGCGTAGTTAGGTAGGATTTTAGATTGGAAGAATTGAAGAAAGAAGTCAGGCTTTGTTCTAAGCATCTTAACGAACAAAAATACACAATAGAATAAAAAAAAAATCCAAAAAAGTGGAAACTTGAAAATGTTGAAAGGGCTGCTTAACCGTTCCATTAGGTAAGGTTGGGGTTGAAGTTTTCTTATGATGTTGTTTGCTTACACACTCGGTTCAGAATTGAATATATACAATACTATCCATTGTGTCATGTAACTATTGTGCGTAAACTGGGCGCATCTTTATATAAGGGAGTAAAGTAGATATATGGGTGGATGATGAAGAACTGAGAGAAGGCAGGAAGGGTTGGTGAAGACCATACATGAAGGCGATCAAAGCAAGAAAATGCTGCCCCAGCGGGTTTACACATAAACATTGAACAACCGCATATTGTCTTTTCTCGATACAGGACAGGAGGCTGATTATTGGTAGACTTTTATTTGTTATATATAACCTTTTATCAATGTCGTAAGTGTTGTAGAGGTTAATGGAGAGGGGTTTGAAGTCAATCTGGCCCAAAAGGGAAATAGATACCTTAATTTTCACGCGTTCCTTTCCACCCAACGGAATGTTCAACTAACCTGTTCGTTCCTAAAAATAAAGCATTCTCCGTAAGAAGGGAGAGCTGGCCTCTCAACTGGTAAAGTTGACGATGTCTCGCAAGGTAACAGTGAATAGTGTTGCTATACATCAGAATAGTTTACTTGCTATTAACATTTCACTGCTGCCAGACATCCACGTCGATTGATTAAATACTTTGCATTTTTCATCTCGTTTTCTCATTGCAAAAGGTCCAATTGCCATTATCATTATTCACCCACTTTGTGCCTCTTCTGTTGTCCCTAGACTGATTCCATCATTTAAAATTCAATATATTACAATCCTAAAAGTTCGTCATTCTTTTTGCTAATCGCTAAACTTGAAGAAATCTTTTTTAGGAGAACGATACACACCCATCTGTCCAAAAACGACCAAAATGAAAAAGTTTCTAGGCCGCAGGGATAAGAGTCGAAGCACCATATCAGACGCATCATATACTTCAGTCTCCTCTTTAACACAAGAAAGGACAACAAATGACTCACATACACTTCGACAAACCCAATATGAACCAACCAGACCCAATCTGGCCGACATTGACGCGCTAAAACAGAACTCCGAAGGCATTGCCCTATCCTTATCCAAACGAGACCTCCTACCCATCTCTGATAATTCAATCCCTCAAGAGACATCTAATCAAGATACAACCACCATAGGTGCAAATCAAGTGCAATCTCCGACTGGTAAGATCCCGTCTTCAGTTATTGATTCCAGAAAAAGTACAAGTCTCTTGAAATCATTATCAAGTAAAAGATCGGATGCATTTTTCCAACCTTCAACTACCTCATCAAAGGCCAAGATAGGAACTCAATCGTTAATTGACCCCGCTTGGGATCACGAAATCACCAAATTTGGTTGGCTGAACATGCTCAGTGAAGATGCAGAAGAAGCTTCCAGGCTGGTTAGAGCTGAATTGAAAGGTACTATGTTGTACATTTACAGACCACCTCATGAACTGTCTGATATCAAAAGTTTCAAACCATCTAATGAACCCGGACAATTAAATGCCAATGACTCAGAGGCTCCAACTACAGATTTCTCGAAAAGTACAAATATCTCCACTATCCATACGCCCACCACTAATGACGATGAGTGTTCAGAAATCAATGAAGAGCAAGAGGTAGTCAATGTTACGAGAAATTTAAATTCTTCCCATAATTCACTTTTGAATGAGTCCAGCCCAACAATAACCTCCAAAGAAAATATATTAACTGTAGCCGACTCAATCAACTCTGAATCCAATGTCCACATTCAAACTTTATTATCGCGTTCTGAGCGAGATGCTGCATCAAACCCTACATTGATCGACAAGCACCATCGTCTAGAACACATGGGTTCTCGAACAAGTTTAAGTAATATCTATGCTTCGACGAATTCTACAACTTTGGTAAAATTATCTTACAATTCCATTCGTTTCCCTCACCCTGATTTGATGATTGACCCTCAAACGGGAGTCATTGTCAACGGCACTTTAGAATCAATTTGCCACGCAATAATTTTTAACCCTCACTACGATTTAAGTAAAAAATTGCTACAAATTCTTCCCCTATTAGATGATCTGATAAACGCTCTGGCTTACTTTCAAAAGTTCGCTGAAGTTTTCGTTAAAATTGGCGGTACCGAGTCAAGAAGCTATCAGTATCAAGATGATGAAACGGGACCAGTCCTGGTAACTGCTGATATTGATTTAAATATGACGAAAAGATTGCTTTTGGTTATTGAAGTTATTAGAGACAGTTTTCCTGGTATGTTATTAGACGATCAAATTTTGGCTTCAGTCTGTAATTTGTTGCTGACCATCGATCCATGCCAAAACTGTGATCAATTGAGGCTATCGGTTTATCAAAAGAAGCAATCGCTGACTGGCTTGACTAATTTTGGGGACAACAATCTTAGTATTCCATTTTTCGGTGATGAATTTATGAGTTTCGATATACATCAACTGGCTCATCAAATAAATGAAATCAACTTGAAATTCAACAACGTTTGGGACCCAAAGATTGATCCGTCATTGCTATACGAAATCACCCAAGAAAACTATACGTATTGGCGTAAGAATCCATTGATTTTTAACACTAGCAAGAACATCCATTACTTGGGTCGCTTACTAAACTACCACCTGTTCGAAGATCCGAAATACAGTAAAACTGCGAAAGAGAGAGGTAAGATATTGACGAAATGGATTCAAATGGGGACTTTATTTGATAACATGGGTGACATGGTTTCTTGGCTTGCCATTGCCACTACTATTTGCTCGACGCCTATTTTAAGGTTGACAAATACTTGGAGTACAATAGACCCGAACTTTATCCGACTTGTGTCTACTGATTGGGCACCTGTTGTTTTTGAGCTGGATAGAAGGTCCATGGTTTCATCTGCTTCTCATAGAAGCTCCTACCACGTTTTGGCTCCTCAGGGCATTGGTAAGAATTATAACAAGGAGAAAGTGGTCCCTTACTTTGGTGACTTATTCATCAAGAAATCTCAACCGGTGAGGAACTTCGTTAAGATCTGTCATCGACACTTAGATCGAGTGAATGCATCTTTTGCCAAATGGGAGGAGTTCTTATCCACTGTTGAAAATGAGACCTCTTGTTTGGCATCAGATGAGCAACCGTCGGGTCAATCCGAAGATGCTTCACTGATTAGTAAGAAGCTGTCCAATGTTTTGCAGAAACATATTATGGAAGCACCGCTTTCACTATCAAATATCATGGAAAATTCCTTGCTGGTTGAACCCTCATACACAGGACAATACAGCAGGTGCCATGACGTTTCGAGATCTCCGTTATTCTTAGGTTCTTATGCTTCAATCCTATTTCCCCAAATCTTAGACACTTATTCCATTTATGATTACAGGTCTCTGCTTGGCGCTATCGGTGGTGGTGAAATTAATGTTCAAGGTAAAGTTGTCACTGGTCTCACAAGTTTCAACGGTTTTAACGGTTTCTCCGATTCAGGAGCTTCCGGTGAAGCAAGAAAGGTGGCTAGAAATCAGTTTCTCAAGAATGTCAGAGATTTGTTCAATATCGGTTCCACAGAGCTCCATGTTGGCGATTTCATCATCTTCAAGACCATCAAATATCCGGATTTGATAGGCGAAAATCAACATGCTCAATGGAGACAACAGCTGCAACAACAAGATCAGCCACAGAAAAAAATCGCTTCAAGACTCCGTCCAGCAAGTGTCCTACTAAGTGAAAATGCCAACATTAAAAGATTCAGTTCTTATTCTTCCTCCAGTTTCAATTCAGAAGATTACATTTCGATATGCCGAGATTACGTCAAAGATACAGAAGCCACAATTCACTCAACTACTGAATCCAAAACAGTGGTTAATGAAATAGGAGATAGCATCCCCCATGACAAAGATCCACAGTTGAACGTCGAAATTTTGACCAAGTCAGCAACTTTAGAAAAATTATTAGACCTGCTTGTTTTGACTTCACCGCTATTTGGGTCTAAGATTAATCAGGAAGATATTAAATGTGTTGCTGCAGATAGAAAATCTTCAAGAACAGTTAAATCATTAAACGTCTCAAATGTGCGCTTTAAAATGGATAATGGCGTGTTTACATTAACATTCTTTGCCACTTATCGTGGATTCTGTTCAACAACTAGATTATTGGATGGTTTAACACGGCGATTTGTTGGTGCTAAATCTGCTGCCTTATCAATTGCCAATGACTTAAAAAAAAGCTGCAAAATATCACCGCACAAAGAATTTGCTGGATTTCCTAATTGGGACTCTAATGTTACGGGTAGATATAGTGAGATAAATTGGAAGTACGTCGCTCAAATTCAACTGGGTATTCTAGAAGCTCTCTTAATCTTAGTTCGAGATTATTACCACCATTTTATCGATGACCTACAAATCAAAGTTTCATTTGATAATCTGTTGCGAATCATCGACAATGAAACTATAATACAATGGAATAAAGTCATTGGTTGGTTAGAGGTGAACGAGGAAGACATGACTCCTAAGGATGAAAATTATGTGAGTGATATTCAAAGGTTATACGAAAATATCATTGTTATTTACAAGAAGATGAGAAAGATTTACGTTAAAAACTGTTACAAGCCTCAAGTTAAACTGCTGTCATCAGGGGCTGTCTCTAACGTTAACGATATGTTGAATTTCACATCAGAGTTATCGATTGCTCCAGCTGATAAGCTATTACCAAATGTAGAAGATATAGCATCGGTTGAAACTTTCATATCACAACTTGATTCTACCATTGAGAGTATATTCAAGCATATTGATACTAGTGATTGGATAGATACTTTTGAAATGCTGGAGGTGCGAACCAGTAAATCCCCATTGAGCTTATTTAGTTACGACATGCAAAAGATTAACTCACCTGATGACCTACTAATCATTTCCAATATTTACATTTGGCTATCAACACTATTAGATTATGATCCAGCTGAAAACAGAGCTAAGAATGAATCATCCTCATTCTTTGCCAACAAACTCCCTATTTCTGTTAAATCGTTGTTCCTGTTCTATTTCAAGTTAAAGAGCTATTTAACTTTTCAGTTGACAGATCATAATACCAATGCCCAAGAAAGAGCCAAAAGAATGGCAAGCGTTTTGTTGATGGTTCAAATTTGTAGGGTTAGAACAAAGAATAATAGGTTGTTTTCTGAAGGTAAAGATGAAGGTGAAACGGGTACTCTTGATAACGGAAATGATAATGATAATTCCAGTACCATTGATGATCAAATTGAAAATGGTAAATCGGATAATGCCACAAAACATTCTATTTCTTTGAGGGTTCCATCACTGATCGAATCATGTTTAATCGATACTATTCTTTCACCTGAATCAAGATTCTTTTCTTCTGCATGGATTAATGCTGCTTGCTTATTGAGATCACAGTTATCATCGTTATCACCAGGAGCATCTGACCCATTGGAAGAGGCGTCAACTACCGACTACCGTAATCTGTCTCAATTATTACCTGAAGAATCAATAACAGAACTATACTTAGCCAAATCAAAAGGTTCATTGTCACCGTGTGCTGGTTGGATAGTGGGAAGACTTTTAGAGATTTCATGTTTTAATCCCAACATGTCAATTGAAAACACCAACTTGATTAATTTTGATAAGCGTCGATTTGAATATAACTGTATTTCCAACATAATGGATATGATACCACAAACGACATTAGAGAAAGATCCTAGAAATACGGCATTTGGATTCTTGTTTGATTTTCATATGTCTTTAAACGATTTGAAATTGGATTATGAACTTGCGTCGAAAGAAAACTACGAATACAATGGAGGTATCCAAAGGATGAATATTTTCAGGGATCATGTCGGTGATCAGGCCAGACTGCTGAATTTGGAACATAAAAAGAAAGCATTCCTTACAAAACAGGAAACTAAAAAGTTGTTGAAATCAAGAGCCCCCTCAGCCATCAACGATAAGACTTCAGTGAGTCAAGATCACAAAGCTAAATTTTCAGGGAGAATCTCAATAACAAGAAAGGATATACTAGCATCAAAATCAATCAACCCATATTCATCTCTCTCAACTGGCGCTAAAGATGTCTCTATAATCTCGGCAGCAACCGCAATATCAACTCCTTCCTCAAGGTCCAAATTCAGTGGATTATTGAGCAAAGCCTCAAGGCCGTTTTCATCGATTAGTAGTACTGGTTCTAATCAGCCTATCCCAGATCGTTTGGTTTATGCCTTTGAACTCCCACCTTGTGAATCTTGCATTGACAACAATACTAGCAACAGCAAATTGAAACCATTCTTGTCGTTGAACATGAAAGACTATTCGATTTTCCCTGTGTATCGTTCGCCATGCGCTTTCATATTATCGTCATGTGTTCATTCAACGATGGAGTTTTCATTCCAAGGTCTAAACGAACGAGACAAAGAAGAATGGATATATCGATTGAATTTTTCTAAGAAGCATTGGTACTTATCTAGACAATTTAATAAGGCATTCAATGATACCTCAACTATCATATTTGGAGTTCCATTAGAATACGTTTGTATGCGTGAGGGTAAATTTGTTCCTTGTATAATTGAGAAATTGATGAGTGAAATTGAATATAGGGGCTTAGAAGAAGTTGGCATTTATCGTAAGAGTGCATCATTATCAGTTTTAAATCAGATAAAAGATGAAATTAATTCAAGGGGCGATTTCAACATGGAAAACCAATTAGTTTTCGATATACATAATTTGACAGGTAGTATTAAATTATATATACGTGAACTACCAGAACCTTTAATTAGCGATGAAATTATACCTGAATTTGATAAGATTAAAGAACTAGCTAAATCCAGTGATAGATTTGGACATTATAAATTATTGTTGAGAAAATTACCAGTTTTCAATTATCATTTCTTAGAAAGATTCATCAGACATTTGAAGTTTGTTGACGAATATAAGAACTGCAATAAGATGAATTCAACAAATTTAGCAACCGTCCTTGGGGGTACTTTTATTGAAGGTTGTAGACCTGAAAACGTGAAAAGATGCTTTGGATTAATGAATTTCGTTTGTGAAGACTTAATCGCTAATTATGAAAAGGTTTTTGCTGACAATGACGGAATTGGAGATGAAGAATTGAATAACAATGAGAACTAGCCCAATACCTATATAGCCCTTCTTTCAGTCAATACATTTATTAAGCCGCCAGGCCAGACAAACTAGCTTCTTGATTTCTTGATCGATACAAATAAATAAGTTACATCAAAAGAAGCGAGTGAAGTATTCTCGGAGATCGCCGCCCCAGATAAGTACCAGGAATTCACAAATTTGGGAACATAAATATAAGTTTAGTCGAGTAACTCTTGTACGTGATACTCATCCATACAACTCAAATCGATTCTTCTACAACCCAAAATACACACAAACTGAGAGAAAAACAAATACAATGACAGTAGTTAAATCAATAAAAACGCCTGCATTGAATGATCAATTTCCGATAAATGCAGTTTCATTAACACCCGAATCATTCGCTGAATTTGGTTCGATAATTTCGGCAGACCATCAATTGACAAATACTAAAAAATCGAGTGCAAATCAAGGAACAGCAATTAAATTACATAAAGTTGCACCAGTGATTAACAACTTCAAAGATTGCAAGTCTGGATTACAAGGGACCGCAAACTGGAATATATTCAGATGTTCACCACCGATGCACCTTTTAAAATCAGTATCAAACGACAAAGGTGAAGGCAAAATGGAATATTTATCCAAAGTCCTTGAAAGACATCCATATTCAACCCAAACTTTTGTTCCACTGGGTAGACCAAAATCATCGGTTGGATATTTAGTCATCGTTGCACCTTATGATGAATTAACAGCGGAAAAATTGCCAGATCATACTAAATTAAAGGCATTTGTTTGTAAGGGTAATCAGTCAGTTACCTATGGAGTTGGCACTTGGCATGCACCAATGATTGCACTAGGTGAAAACGAAAGCGAGTATTTGGATTTTGCTGTTTTGGTTCACGAAAATGGTGTTGATCAAGAAGATTGCGAAGAAGTTGTTTATGACCCCGGCATGAAGGTTGTTTTCTAATGGTGTCCTTGCAAGTTTAAGGGGTAAATAAAGTTTCTATTTATCTGTACTTATTGTCCTAAGCCAGACCACTCGCCATTATATAGAAGCATAGCAAGAGAGTTTTATATTGAAATGTGTTTTCTTTCCATTTGAAGCACCCCGAAAGAAGGGAAACAGATTTGTTAAATGGAGTTTTACCAATATACTGAATGACAAAAATAGAGAGAATGAGTAATGGCAAGACAAATGTACTTATATATATCTGTACCTATCTATGCAATGCGCACGTTTAGTCAGTATCCATACAATCATCGGTTGGCGCTGGTGTATCAGTGAGAACATCATCGTTTGTACCCGTAGTAGCATCAGTCTCAACAGCACCGACAACAGCAGTAGTTTCTTCTTCTTCCTTTTTTTCATCCTCATCCTCATCCTCATTTCGTCTCCCCTCATTACCTTCTCTCATTCTAGTATTGGTTAGGGTATCCAACAAACTTAACCATTTTACAACTTCATCATCATCATAAACCGTGAACTTTTGATCATCAACCCCAACTACAGCGACAGTTGTGTTTTCTGCCGTCAATTCTTTGTCTTGTGCTAATGTATCTCTTAAAGCAGTTAAAGCATACTGAATCAATTCTTCTTTGCTTGCATTTGAGAAATCATCTATTTTTTTCTCCAATAAAGTCTTAGCTGCCTGAGATCTAGCACCAATTGCAGCACCAATGTACTCTAAGACAGATCCAGAAGGTAAAAATTCGTATAAATGTGGACCTAATTCATCAACACCTGCGATTAAAAATCCAACACCGTATGGGCGCCCACCTGCAGATTGTGCATTTTCTTGAGCCTTATCAGCAATAGAATGAACAGCTTTGGAAACATTCAAAGGCCTATCGAACATCATCTTGGAAGACATTGCTTGTTGACGTAAATAGTTAGATAAAACTCTTGCATCTGGAGCTAAACCGGCAAGTGCTATCCCCATATGATTGTCAATTTTAATGATTTTCTTTTGGTAAGAACCTAATTCTTCAGCGTTTCTTTTGAGTGCCACGAGCACAACGTGTGTATTTGAAGTGAGTCCAACTGCAGCAGAGCCTTGCTTGATCGCTTCTAAAGCGTACTCAATTTGAAAGATACGACCTGTTGGTGAATAGGTGGTGGCGTCGTTATCGTAATTGTTTCTAAACTGTTGAAAATAGAACGATTACCTATGTATGTTAGTACGATGAGATAAAAGTTAGATTAGTCCATCAATCGGTCTGTTTAGAGACTAAGGGTTGAACAGTTGGGCTTGCAAATCATTTGAACTAACCACTGATGTATGTGAAACTGTGAGCTGCATTGGAATAAGATATGTGATTTGCTGCCTCAAAAAAAAAAAAATAACAGGGCAGAACGAGGAACTTACCATATTGTAGATACTGAAGAGAGAGAGTATAAATAAGTATGGAGCAATTGAAATGATTTAAAAGGTGATGGAGTTGACTATGTTGAACCGAATTGCGTTGATCAAATCTGTAGTTTATTTTATTTCAAGTTGTTTGCCACTTCGTAGGTTAGTGTTTAGC
Source organism: Ogataea methanolica (assembly GCA_001600755.1). Lineage (NCBI taxonomy): Eukaryota > Fungi > Ascomycota > Pichiomycetes > Pichiales > Pichiaceae > Ogataea > Ogataea methanolica. The sequence continues at coordinate 110,000 of BCKW01000011.1, forward strand.
AGAGGGCAAATTTTTTGATTTTGGATTGAATGTTTTACTTTTCTGTGTAGGGGTTTTACATTTTTCGGTTTGGGAATGTGAAGAAACAAGAAGCCTCCCTGAATGTAAGATAGTTTGACTACCACATAGCTTCCGACCCTTACCACTGCAATTACAGGTACAATTATGGATACAGGCATATATACATCTTATAATAATATTCATTGAGTTTCATTGAAGCAGGATATATATATATATATATATACATATATACAGATAATTACACGTTGGGCGATTTGAGTCTCAAATAACGGATTGACTTTTTGGAGCAAGCAATTACAAGTTTCTAATCCGATTAACCTACAACCTCTCTACCATAATCAATAACGATTGGCTAACAAAATAAAGATTCAAAAACCATGCCATTCAAAATAAACCCACTAACTAAAATAATTGGATTATCAAGTGTTTTAGCAATAGGCTTCCTTTTAATAGTTCTAGCAGGAGCTGTTTATGGAAATTGGCTCCCAATTCTTATAGCTTCTGTGTTTGGATTTGCACATGTTCCTATATTAATAACATCATTTTACTCGAATGGATTTGATGATTATTTAAATGAGCCGGGAAGTTCACAGGTAACCTCAACTGACGGTCTTGAGTTTGGTAAATTCTTAAGTAGTTTTTTGTTAACTACAGGTGTTGCATTTCCATCAGTCTTATACCATTGTCACATCCTCACTCAAGTTGCTTGTATGTTGACTATTGTCGGAGGATTTTTGATTTACGGAACGATAGTTACTTTTACAACGTTTTTTAATGGATTTAGCAATGAAGATGATCCATTTAGTTTCTGAAAATAGTCAAGATGTTCATTTGAAAGCTATCGTTTAGTGTCAGTGCAAAACTTTTCACAATAATTATAGTATAATTCAACTTATTTTAAGCTGAAGATAATAATGACTATGATATAATTTTAGTTTCTTGTCATTCAACCCATTGACACAAAATCGACGACACTTCGAAGGTATATATATACATATATATTTAATTCACGACTTTCAACAACACAACACAGTTCTGATAGGAGAACGAATGAATCAACCACAATAAATCAGTCCTATTACTTCAAATGATCGCTTATTGTAGGCAATTTCACGCCATTTTTGGTGTTTTACTATCAATTTAGATTTTGATAAGATTTTGGATCTGTCTATCTGTCTATTTGTTTGTTTGTTTTTTTGTTTGCTTGTTTGTTTATTAGTGGCTACCTAAGCATTAGCCTTGATTATTTAAACGAACATAGTAACCGGCAGCATAATTAAGTGGTATATGGTATTCACAATAATAGATGTTGCGTTTGTATGTGAATACAAAGATACTGTCTTTATCTTCTTGGCTCAATGTACTTTTATGCAAATTCATTCAATGACTGCCTATTTTCCTAATAAGGTATTACCCGATTAAATACTAGCCACAGATGGATGCCCACATTGTAAATATACACATTGTAAATATACTCTCAGCCATGTTCTATTGTCACCGGCTACTGATAACGAGAAAAACAATCGAGAGATGTTAAATGAGATGAGATGACTAAGATGGCTATCAATCAAATCAATTCATCTGATTGGTTCTTTTATGGGAAGTTAATAGGAAACTGTTGGTTCACTTGGCTGATTTTTAATTGATTCGCCAGACAAACCGTCTGCTTACATTTTCTTATTGTATAATCCAATGAGCAGGCTTAATGGGATTGAGATGGGGCCTCTAAGCGTTAAGATGAGTTATAAAAGCGCCTTTCTTCTATCTGTTTTCAACCCTTAGTTTTGCCTGATTTCACTTGTTGTGTACTGACTGCCATCTGAATTTTTTTTACTGTTTGTCGCCTCCCTGAATTCTTAGCGTTCTTTATGGGAGTCATGCCCTTTACGTCAATTTGAGCTGATTGTAGCAAGCTCCATTTCAGCCACAAAATAAAACCTTTCAGATCTCTACTATACTCTCTTATTGATCAATGGGGAATTTTATTTATTGTTTTCTTTCACATATAACCAGGCACTCTTCTTATTCTATTTTACAATACATTCAAAAAACACATACACTCTGCATTACAATATATATGTCTTCACTTTACTCAGAATCAACTAATTCACCGAATAAAATAAGCCATATATAATATCATCGTTGCTTATCTCCCAACTTAAGCTATATTCATGTATGTACATATATCCGCAACTTCGTACAACCCCCAAAGGCAGTCTCTACTATATACATTCTTTACTATAATATTTAGCATCTACTACCGTCAATTATTAATTGCTCTAAATGTTCTCATCATTCAATGCTCAAATAGCATTTGACGAAGACGAAGATTTATCTAAGCTCGGCGCACCAAGCTTCCCATCCTTGAGCCCAACCTCCATAAATGAGAACCATTCAATAACTTCTTCTTCCTCCTTCAAGAGTTTAAAACACACACAAAGAACAAAAAGACAATCACCTTCTCCATTTGACCGACCTAAAACAAAGCAGCCATTAATTCAGAATAAATCTTTTGTTGGTTTGACATCAAGATCTAAAAACGGTTGTGTAAACTGTAGAGAGAAGAAGAAGAAATGTGACGAAGCTTTCCCTGCCTGCGGGCTTTGCCAAAAGAAAAATTTAGAATGTGTAAGAAGAAATTTGCCGCAATCAAAATATAAAAATCAGTTTGATTTATCAATTTTGAAACGATCACATAAATTGATTGAATTAGAGAAGCATAAAACTAGGCAGAATAATGCTTTAAGGTCTCAAGCCGCGTCAAGTAGAATCAACAAACCGGATATTAATGATAAGAAATCCACAGCAACTAAACAACAAGTTGCCGTTTCTGAAATTATTTTTGTCAATACAGTTGCTAAAGAAGGAATACTGGAATCAAACAAACACACTCAAAGAGTAGCCACTACCACCAATACTGCTGCATCTACGTCATTATTTTCATCATTTGAGACATCAACGAATCTAATAACACCAATTTCACAAGCAATCGAAGATGCTGTAGCAAAGGAATTCACGTTTTCTCCATTTATTCCTCCCTCGGATATTTTTTCTCAATGTGTATCGTTGGATAATAAAACCAAAGCATGCCCACCCACTTTAGATAATATTGATTCAAATGCCGAAATAGATCAAATTATCCATAATTTGATTGAACACCTCCATTCTCCAAGATTTAATCCACAGACAAGCATGATTGATTCAATGATCAACAATGCGATTATCATGAGGCATAATCATAGACAACATCTAAAAAACACAAGTTCTTTGTCTTCTCCAAAAATTGAAGAGTTGAAAGATGATGTTTTAGGTTTGGATCATATTCCACAAGTTGATTTCTTTGACACAATTTGTGGTAACAATTATGATGGCCATATTAAGCACGAAGATGATGACTATTTACCAATGGATGAGTCTCAATTAGTTGAAAATCTGAATTTATCAGACCCTGAATTGGTTTCAATTTTGAAATCAAAAGAGCTGATAAATTATTTAAAACCTGCATTGCAAATTCTTTTCGAAAATTTTTCTAGTCCAACTGCTATCGTTCCTTCTTCAAATTTGATCAGAAATTTGGATGATACTGGTAAATTATTTTTGGATCATTACATTTCTTATATCGTCGACGTTATCACAGTCTGTAATAGAAATGAATCTAATTTTTTTTTGAATTATTTCCTAAGACTTGCCAATATTGATGAAGCAGTTCTAATGGGTATTGTTGCTTGGGGTGGTATGTTTTTGCTAGGTCCACAGGATGAATCAGCAAGAAAATACTTCTATAAGGCTTTAAATATGGTTAACGAAAGATTAACGAAAAAGAAAAATTTCAACAATCAAGAATACATGATCATATTATCGTCATATATTGTCATGATGGGATCTGAGATTTCAACAGGTGATGTCAAATACTGGTATCATTTGTTTCTACGATTTAAAGACGTTTTAATGGATTATGGAGGATTAACTAAATTTTTCCATCACAACAGACATACCAATGAAGGCAAATGGATTATTTCAAATTTCTTTTACCATGACGTTATGAGTACAACTGCTCTATCTTCAGGTACACATCTGGATATGGAAGAATATAAGGAAATTTTTGTTAGTCAAAGATTATTGGAATTGGACAATTATGGGCTAGATCCATTTCAAGGCCCATCTCATGGTTTATTCTTAATACTTGGCGACGTTATAAATAAAAGAAAAGAATTGAAAAATTTGAGATTGAGGATCGATTTGCTGCAAATGAATTTAGACGAAGCAAACAAAGAATTACAAAATGGATCTTTGTCGACCAAAATACTTTCACTGAGTACTTCATCTTCACTTTCTTCTCCTTTATCTGCAATGGAAAACAGTCCTCATCAACGTATATTAGTTTATGAACCTGAAATTGAAAAATTGAAAAATTCTCATAATAAACTATTAGTTGAAGCATTTACAGATTTAGATTATCAGGTTGCTCATGCACAACCATCAGCAAGCCAGTTGAATGAGCTTAGGGATCAACCTGCATTGTTAGAACTTCATTTGACTAACTTCGAATTGATTCAATTAACAATACAACTATATATACGTGTCTCTTTCCGTTCAGTAGATTTTAGGTCCCAGGAAATTCAGTCCTTACGTATCAATGCTACTAAGCTGTTTGATATTTTAGTTGGAACACGTTTACAATCTTCTTTAACCCTGCCAATGATGGTTATTGGAGTTTTAAGTGTTGATAAAGAGCCAAGAGAAGAAATGAAACAAAGATACCGTAAGTTTATTAGCGTTTATGAGGTTAAAAACATTAGACGTTGCTACGATATTATTACGCAATGTTGGAAGGTTTTAGATATGAAGGATTCAAATGGCGAAGTTTGCTATGTTGATTGGTGCGATGTTATTGAAGATATTGGATGGATATTCTGTTTCAGTTGAACAATTTTTGGTTTATTGTAGATTGTTTTAGCTCCTTTCGCTTTATTTTATTTACTTTGCATCCATATTTCATTATATGCTTTTTTCCCTCGCAAATTTTATAAATTATAGCAACAGAAAGCAGCAACTAATTCTTCTATATGTACATGTATTTATGACTAATCCGTTTAATGAACCAAAGCTCCATCAATTTTTGCCTTCAACTTCCTCTTCTGTATCCATGTCACTATCATCCTTATGGAAATTCTTAGTCTCCTGCATCAACTCATACAGTTGACCTACTTGCTCATCTGATAATTTGACTAAATCTTCACTTTTCAATCTATATTTTCTCCAATCATCTTCTTGATTACGACTGACCATATTCAAATAATCTTGCCAAGCTGTTAAAAATCCGACTATATGCAAAGGATTATCTAAATTCTTGTGTGCTTTGAATTCTGATCTAACGTATTTATCACCCAAAGATCTTTCCATTTGACCTAATTGACGATGAGAACGTAAAATTGATCTATATAAAACCAATGGTGGTAGTAACGGTGCAGTACCTCTCAGTGGGCGACGTGGCTTGACAAAACGTGCTAACGATGGCTTCATTTTATTCGCTTTTTGTTATGTTAGGCTCTTCAGTTTTGTTGACGAATGGGTGCGTTGAAAAGATTTAGACAAAGACCAAACTGCCATAGAGAGAGCTAGAAATATAAAAAGTCTCTAAAGTTGGTTTGATTTCGGTACAAGGAGGAAGCAAAATTGAATCTGTTTACATTCACGTGACTTTAGACACTTGACCAACACATTTTTGCGCGCCTCTTTTCTTTCCTTGTTTTTTGTTACTGATGCTGCATTTTCTCTATCCACACATGTATGTATTCATTTGGGTTTGTTTATTTACCACCTCACCCCTTTTCTTATCTTTGTTCTTGTTCATTTAGCCAATTGTCTTTCAACAACAAAGAACAGCAAAGGGGGTGAGAAGATTAACCAACCGAATTGAATGATAAACCATCATAATTTACAATGCCAAAAGAACCTAACACTACCCCTCCACCTCCAGAAACTGTCACCAATCAATCTGATTTCGAACCAACCTCAACAGATACATACTTGAGATATACCGCATATGCAAACAGATTTCGTACGATTTTGTCAGCATCGCATAGGTATGTTGCATACACCTCCGACATTGGAGAATCTTTCCGCCCAGTTACTCATCCTAGCATTGTTAAAGCTGGTTATGGTATTTCATGGGGTTATATATTAGTTGATGTCTCATTTGAAACTTGGAAAGCTAGATTACGACAAGAAGGGAAATACACAAAAGGACTAATGCCCTGGAATGCAATACCTGATCCTAATCCAATTAAGGCTGAAGCCTTTTCCAACGAAATGGATTGGAGATGGATTGGTTTGAAACGAGCATTGTTCCAAAGTATCGCAAGTATGGGACTACCTGCTTTTACGATACATTCTTGCGTTAGGTATTCGTCTTTTTTATTCAAGGATTCAAAGAGTAAGCAATTGAAAGCTTATGGACCTGTTGGCGTTGGATTGGCTATTGTCCCTATTTTACCTTATCTGTTTGATGAGCCAGTTGAACGGGTTACGGATTACGTTTTTGATAAAGGGTGGGAAATGTATAGTGGCGGAGAAAAGAAGTTGGAGTAATTGTATCCTTTTAGACTAAAACTTATATATATCCACATGAAGTTCATGTGTGTTATTGCAATTACTTTTTGTTTTTAGGCATCGGAATGCTGTATTTGAATTTAAATGAGGTATTTTATCTGCATTGTCATATGTTGTACCTTTAATTCTATGCATTCATCACTGAAATTTAGCAGAATTTTTCCATTAAATATTCTCTTATACTTACGCATCAGACCTGAAACTTTAATGATGAATTGATCGTGTTCACTGCTCCTCTTTATTTAAAAATTTCGTCTGCTTTGGACCCGAAGTTAAATTTAACCATCGGAGGTTTGCAAATCCTTTATTATCTATCGAGCTGAAAAACAACTGGTCCTTTGTTCAAAGGCCGTCCGACGTACGCATTATCAACACCGAGGTTAATTAGTCCATGAGTCTATTGGTTGATAAACTTGGAACAAATACCGTAAATAGTTGAATAAATACCAAAAAAGCATGTGAATTTTTGAAACTTCTGAGTAAATCAAACCAAGATCAAACTCACGCGTACCTGATAAATTTTGTTAGTATTTATTTCTTAGTGCTGGAAAACAGTCAAGTCTCTCATTTTCCATCTTTATATTCTCAAAATACAGATCCTCTCAAATAATACTCTTTGAATATTACATAGAATACAAATTCTTAAACTGAAATAATGTTCGGATTTGGGTCGAAGAAATCATCAGCAACCGGTAAGCCTGAAAAACTTTGGATAACAGATCCAGATCTGCCAATAGCAACATCACCATTTACTTCCCCATCTTCAAATATAACAAAACCGGCATTAACATCCATAGAAAATGACGAACAACAATCGAAGTACGATACAGTTTTGAGGCATTTTGAAAATACTGAAAAACTTCCAACGCTAGAAAAAAATTGTCCAGAATCATCATTTAAACCATTAAACGAATTTGAGAAATCTTGGCTAACAAGAGAATGCATTTTAAGATACTTAAGAGCCTGTAATTGGATCACACCAGATGCAATCAAGAGATTAACAAATAGTATTGCATGGCGTAGAGAGTTTGGTTTAAGTGGGGGTGAATTTGAAAAACTTACAAGTGATTTAGTATCAGTTGAAAATGAGACTGGTAAACATCAAGTTTACGGATTTGATAATGACGGTAGACCATGCTTAATTTTACTGAACGGTAGACAAAACACCAAAACTTCATTTAGGCAAATTCAGCATATGATTTTTTGTTTAGAAACGGCAATTGATTTCATGCCCCAAGGTCAAGATAAATTAGCATTATGTGTTGATTTTAAAAAATATCCAGAAGCAAGTTTGGTCGAACCTAAAGTTCCTGCCGTTTCTGTTGGTAAACAAGTTTTACATGTTTTACAATATCATTATCCAGAAAGATTAGGACGTGCACTATTTATCAACATTCCTTTTATCGTTTGGGGTTTCTTGAAAATCTGTTGGCCCTTTGTTGATAGCTTCACAAGGCAGAAAGTCAAGTTTGATGAGCCTTTCAGCGATTTCATACCTGGTGAGCAGTTAAGTTTGAATTATGGAGGCAATGTCAACTTTGAATACGTTCATGAAGATTACTGGCCTGCTTTGATAAAACTGAAGGAAGAAAAAAGAAAGATCTATATGAGTAATTTTAGAAAATTAGGGGGTGTCATTGGACTTAGTGAATTTGATTTAAGAGAAGGACTCTAGAGTGATTTTGCATTATATATACATATTCAAAATGAATGGTTAATATATACTCAAAATCCAATCTATGGTCTCAGTTATTTGATTTTTATTAACGAATACTTTTCTTTTTTCTCTAGCAATATGATAAAAATATAATACAAAATAGGAAATACAAATAGAAAGCAATGCCGATAAATAAACTTCTTTGAAGCAAAATTGTGATGTACATTGTACAGTAAAAGCTCCCCATTCTTTAGTGTCTCATTAAGAGATACAGGTTTTCTTGTTTTAAACCACTTAAAGATCTATAGTTACCTTCAAGGCACATCAACAACCCGCCAAATGAAACATAAACCGAAATTTGATCATCCTGACCCTCTTCGAATTTATAAACGGTACCGTGCATAACATATTCATAATCATCTATTATTGATCTTTGATTTGGCTGAGGAGGCCTCCAAGATCCATTTGCTGCTAACAACTCATCTTGAGCTTCTGAGTTTCCCTCTAATAAAAGTGATTTGGTAAGCGTTATAGAAAGGGATGAATCCTTGTTAACTGGGAAAAGTTCGGTGTTTATATCAATAGTAAGGGTAGTGGATTGCACTGTTGTTGAAGTAGCTATTACACGAGAAACTCTGTCATATCTTGCAGTATCTATTGACTGAACTGAGAAGATATCATCGAATAAAGTTGAAGACATTGTATGATTTTTATATACGTATAAATATTGTAGCTTTTAGTGGAAGATGAGTGCTTAGTGTTTGAGTGTTTTATGCTAATGACATAAACAAGACGGGGTGATTAAGTAACAAAACTCGTTACTCCTGCTGCCTCTATTATTATCCTGATCAAAGAGTCTTCTAGTTTGTTTATGATCTTTCGGTATAGTTCTCTCTGTCTCTGAAATTTTTTTTTGTCCTGTTTGAACGTTTATGGAGAATTAAAACTCTCAGGGCGGGTAAAATAATCGTGGCTCATACATACATGCATACATACATATATATGCATATATATGGCTATGGCTGAACAATTGTCTATAGTGGCTGGTGAAATAACGACGCGCGGATGGATTATGGAGTGTTGGTGTTGGGTTGCTTATAAATCTGGGAATTGAAAAAGTGGTATATATGGAACCTGATAGGGGCGTATGATTTACAGTATCATACATAGGGAAGGAACAACGGAAAGACGATTCAAAACCCATAGAAGGAACTGAGATTTTGGCGATAATGGCGACTACCATTTTATTTAAAATGTATAGTTAGAGACGTTTAAATGTAAATAGGCTTTGTTTTACAGTGCAAATAGTACGTGCAGTGTGAGCAATACCCACGCACGAATAAACAGGTAGACAAACTGGTAAACATAACTGATCCACAATAAGTCTTCATCCAATTGTTGGATTCCCACGCTTGACATGCATTGGATGAAGGCCGTGTGAATACAGCAGCTATTACCCCAGGTTTTCGATTATCATGTGCTCGCTTCTTCTTTTTTACAAGTTGGCCGATCGACCCAAATGGACTCCCCAACATTATATGAAAACAATTCCACTCTCGCACCTCAAAAAGCAAAAAGTCCAACCGTTCGGTTAACAATATGGAAATTAGTTAAAGCTTCAAGTTGCATGTGAAGATTGACTGGTTTTTACTGCTGATGCATAACTGATACTTCCCTTAATCATATTTATATCTTTCTTTGTCATGAACTTACACACCTGATATATTTTCAAAACAATCAAAGACCACCCCTTCAGGTTAACGATCTTTTAGATTCACACTCGTCTCATACAAGTACTCATTCCAACTCTCACATTCACACTAAAGCTAATCTCAGCTGTTTTACGTACAGCTACCGAAACTTCTAGTTTAAGTATAATGTCCCCTTCTTCCGAAAACGAAGACCAGCTACAGCTTCAAATGGCTGCTGAAGCACTAGGCCAACTGAGAAACCAATCTTCAAGGTCTCCTGAATGCATATCAATGTGCCCTGAAGACAAAACTAAGGACACAAATATAGTTAACTGTATCAATGATAACGATGAAAGTCGAAATAAAACAACAATTCTTGATAAGGTGACTTCTTATCCATTGATTTCAAGTTCGATTAGTTACATGCTAGAGAAGACTATCAATACATCAAATAACTATGTCATGGAAGAACCTAGAGTTGAAGACCAAGATTCTGGTAAAGTAGTCCAGGATATTAGATTAGATGAATACGAAAACAACAAGAGAAAAAGATTTCATAATGAAGCTAATACTGTAAAAGCATCATCAATAATAATTCCAGGAGCAACAGCGACTACTACTGTACCCCCTACATCCCTAACCACTAAAGTTGTTACCAACAATGAGATAATCTTCAAGAAACCGAAACTGGAGACACATTCTAATTCAACGTCTTATTTATCATCTCTTGCACATCATTCAATACATGCGTCTCGTAATCAAACACATCAGCTACTCCCACCATTAAATGCTATTCAAATGGGCTCTATGAATCAATCTCTACCACAACAACAAAGATTTTCTAGATCGAATCCCAACCTGAGACAGCAGGTGACTATATCATCGGCAGTTTCTGCTCAAAGGTCATTACAAGATTTGAAAGAATTGAGTGTTTTGAATTTAAATATTGAAAGTAGAAAGAGATTAACTATGTTAATCAATTTTTTGAAAATTGGTAATAGACAATTGAGTGAACGAATTGAAAATTTGATTGAAGTTGTTGAAAAGGAAAGGGACAAAACTTCCGCTGTTCGAAGCAATGCGCCATCGAGCCCATATGGTAATGGGGCCGAAAATTATCCAGGCTCCTATTCTAATCACAGACATCCAACAGACAGAAGTGATAGATCATTTCTTACCAGCTCTACATCTTCATTAAGTTCATTAACCGCGGTAAACTCTACAACATCGTTGAGAAGTTTACCGGACACCGACCATAAATCGGACGATGGATCTACATCTTGTCATGCTAATAGCAATGCTGGGGGCGATTTTGAAATTCCAATCCAGCAATTGAAGAATGAAATCATTGGTACCGTTAAAAAAATTGTAAATGTCGTTTCTAAAGTTTCTGCAAATTCCTTACCTGAGCCAGCAAGATCTAACGTTAGGGAGATGTTATTGAAGTTACCTGCTAATTGGGCATTACTTATTGAACAACAACAACAAATGAGTGGACAAGACCGAATACCGGACAGTAATCACAACGACTTGGCGTCATCTGGTTCCGATTCTGAGGGTGATGATTATGACAATGAAGATGAAGATATGGATGGTGCTTATTCTGGCGGGGACTCGGATACTGGTTCTATTGGCACTGAATACGAAGACTCCTTAGAGTATCAATCGAAATCTTCGACATCACCAAAAAACGAAGCTCGTCGATCTCCTCTTCTCTCTTCTAGATCACAACATATCCAGCCAAAGAAAAGAAGATCAATTGCACATCAACTATTACGAAATCTTTTCAAATACGGAAATGTTTCACGATCATCCTCTCAGATTATTCAACGTCGTCGTCTATCAACTGCATCCAATTCTTCAACATCTTCAAGCAATCAACCTAAATCTTGGTTCAAAAAAACAATAAGGGATCAAATCTTAAACGATCCAAACGGAAAAGTTCTAATCTTGGCACAGGAAAGCTTAGATATTATTAACAAAGTGATCAAGTTTTGCAATCAAAATTTGGATAAAGCAGAAAATTGGAACATGAAATTACAGAGCCAGACACAGTTTGATTTAATTAATAAATTACAAGGCATGACTTATGTTTGTCCTGTAAAAAGCCGGGATTCACGTCAAGAAGAGCAAGAACATGATGATACTTCTGATGGAACTGCTAACGCTGAGATTAATAGGGAAGTCGAAACCATTGTTGTGAGACAAGAATGATTGCTGTTGTTCTTGCCCTGTTTGATTTTAGATAGGATTATTTTAAACATATCCATCCATGATATCAAATCAATTGGCGTTATATTCTTATCAGCTACAGTTATGTACTCTTTGTAAGTTTGTTATTGAACGCGTACTCTCTTTACTGTATTTTTTATCGTGCTTTTTTATCTTCTTTTTGTTTGGTTATATATATTGGCTTTTCCATTTTTGTTTTGGATTTGTCGGGAATTCTGGTTTGTTCAATTTATTTATCCTGACCTATTATTGGCTTTGCTATAAACAGTAATAGTGAGGTGTATATATTATTGGCACTCACACCACACTTTCCAAACTGGGTAAAGTCGTGTCTCACTTCTTTATAAACACCAAAATGAAAATTGGAAAAGTCCAAGAACTAAAAAAAATTTTCCTATGCGTTGCGCTTCCCTGTACTGGCATTGAATCAGAATCTACTGAATGATTGGAAAGAAGAAAAAAGAAACACCCTATTTTTTCTTTTATCAATCTACATTCGTAGAGTACAGTAAGACTTTGCAGCCAACCAAGTACTTCTGCTTTCGTGAACATAGTACAGTACTCATCCCACATATTCAATCCACTGATTCATTCTTCTGTACGGTCACCTTTTATCTCTTCATCAGGCTTTTTTAGTTAACGTTTACCTCTATACAGTTGATTAATTTTCTTTTTTCTTGTTTGCGTATTTATCAATATACATCTAAAGTGAAGAAAATTACTTTTGGAGCTCTTCCATAGAAACCTACACATATCTATAGCATATTTCTTTTGATTCGTTTATAGAGAAGCTAAAAAAAAATGGACCAACAATTTGTTTTTGAATTGGAAGCTACTTTAAAGCATGTCCTATCACCAGACAATATTGCTATTAATGCAGCAACTGCTAAATTGAAAACGGACTTTTATTCGAATACTACTACTGCATTACCGTCTTTGATTCAAATCTTGCAAACTTCACAAGACGATGGTATCAAACAACTAGCTGCCGTTGAATCCAAAAAGTTGGTTGTTAAACAATGGGGAGACCTAGATGCCGGATTAAAACGGCAAATCAGGGATTCTCTACTACAGTTCTCGTTCACTTATACTTTAAAGAATATTAGACATTCAGCTGCTAGAATTATCGCTGCTATTTCAAACATTGATATCCCTGAAAATGCTTGGCCTGAATTGCTGCAATCTTTAGTTAGTGCTGCTACTGATTCAAACCAGCAGACTAGGGAAATGTCAGTTTTCATCTTGTATTGTGTTCTAGAAACTTTCCCAATGGAATGGTTTAACCATGCTGAAGATTTCTTATCTTTGTTTGCCAACACCTTACAAGATCGGTCATCAATCGAAGTCCAGGTCACTTCGGTGTTAGCTTTAGAGGTTATTTCTTCTTTCATCGAAGAAGATGATGAATTGCTGCTTAAATTAGCTGTTCCATTCTCCGCCTTAATGCCTAGTATGTTCGAAGTTTTAAGAAGTTCATTAAGTTTCAACGATATGGGTAAAACTAAAGAATTATTTACTGCCTTCAATGGACTCATTTTATTGGATATGAAACTATTAGGTAACTGTTTTATTGATATCCTAAGTTTCATGATCAAAACTGCACTAAATACTCAATATGAGGAAGAAATCAGGTGTTTTGCATTGAGAACTTTAACCCAATGCATTCAATACAGAAAGTCAAAGATCACTCAAGCCAAATTAGGTACTCCATTAGCGACTTGTGCTCTAAAGATTTTTTGTGAAGAAGATCCAGCAGCTGAAGATAAATTAGAAAACGAGGACGAGGAAAATGAGAATGAAGAAGATGGTCCACATTCATTGGCTTTAAAATTGTTAAACTCGTCAGCAAACGAATTACCACCAAGTCAAGTCATTGCCCCTGTTTTTGAGCTAATACCACAATTACTGGCGTCAACAGATACTTTTGAAAGAAGAGGCGCTTTGCTTTCGATCGGTGTTACTGTTGAAGGTGCTCCTGATTTCGTTTCTACTCAACTACCTAAATTAATTCAAGCTGTGATCACTGGCTTACACGACCCTTCAATCATTGTAAAATCAGCAGCCTTGAGAGTATTAGCTCAATTGGGAGAAGAATTGAAGGATGGTGTTGCCGATTACCATGCTTCTTTATTGACTCCAATCATTTCTATCATTGATTCCACTGACAAGATCATGGTTTATAAATATGCCACTTTTGCACTAGATACGTTAATCGAGTACATGTCGAATGAATCTATTAAGGGTTACATGGAACCGTTAATGAACAAGTTATTCCAGATGCTTGATGCTGCTCAATCATCTTCTTTGAAATCAGCTGTTGTTTCAGCTATAGGTTCTGTTGCTTATGCTTCAGGTAAAGCATTTACTCCCTTCTTTGATAGCTCTATGAAATTCTTGGAAAGATTTGTTGCAAATATGGAGAATATTGAAGGTATGACTGAAGAAGATATTGAATTAAGAGCCCAAACGTTTGAAAATATTTCTTCTATGGCTAGAGCTGTTGGTTCAAATGTGTTCTCTCCCTATGCTGAACCATTAATCAATGCTTCATATAGTGCTACTCACTCAACAAACGGTAGATTAAGAGAATCTGGCTTTGCTTTCATTTCTAATATGGCTAAGGTGTACGGTGAAGAATTTACTTCATTCTTGGATAAGATTATTCCTGAAATATTCAACTGTTTGAAGCAAAGTGAATTTGATTTCAGCTTTGATGAAGATGATGAAAATTTGGATGAAAAGGAACTTGCTGAGAAGATGACCATTCATACCGGTATTACCGTTGAAAAAGAAGTTGCTTTAGTTGCATTAAGTGAATTAGCTATCGGTACTAAGACTGGCTACACTAAATACGTTGAAGAAACAGTGTCTATTTTAGCTGAACAAATTGATGAATCTTATGCTATCAGGGAAGCTTCATTAGCCACTATGTGGAAGGTTGTTAACTCAATGTATAAAGCTCACGGTCCAACAGACGTTGTTATTGAGCTAATCAATAATGTTAAGGCAATCACTATTGAAATATTACCAGAAGAATATGATATTCATATGGTTATAACATGCTTGGATTCTTTATATGAATACGTTAAATCTATGGGTAAGATTGCAATTATGTCAGGTGATGATTCTACTTATTTGGAAGTTTTATGCACACAATTGATGTTGATTTTAAAGAATGAACATATTTGCCAAGCACAAGATGATGATGTTCCAAATGATGAGATAGATACATCCGAAATGGATGCTATGACTTACGACTCTGTGTTGGAAGTTTTAGTTTCTTTATCCCTTGCATTTGGTGGAGAATTTGCAGAGATTTTTGCATCTTTCAAGGATGTTATTTTATCCCAAGTTAACTCAAAGACTAAAAATAAGAGAGTCTCAGTATTAGGTTGTTTAGCCGAAATTGCTAATAATATGAAGTCCGAAAATCCGTTCATTACTGAGTTATTAGAAGTTTTTATTAATAAGCTAGCGAACGATAAATCTTCTGAAGTTAGAGGAAATGCTGCATATGGTGTTGGTATCTTAATTGATTATTCAACTATTGATACTTCAAGTGCTTACCCACCAATATTAGTTGCTTTATCAAAGCTATTGAATAAAGCGGATAATGAGGCTTTGAAAACCGAAGATGGTGATGATGAAACCAAGGAAGTTATTAACAGAACCATTGCAAATGCTTGTGGGTGCGTTTGCCGTATGGCGTTAAAAAATCAAGCTGGTATTCCGTTGGACGCTATTGTTCCTTCGCTGCTGTCTCATTTACCTTTAGAAACAGGTCTTGAAGAAAACAAGCCAATCTTTGAGTTTATTTTGAAATTATACGAACAAAACAATGAGCTAATTTTGAAAGCCACTCCAAAGATCGTTGACGTGTTTGAAGTTGTCTTCGTTAAAGAAGCGGAAAAGGAGATTTTGATTACTGAAAGTACATTGGGTAGAGAAGAAAACGTCGAGAGATTAAACCAGTTTGCAGATGAAGAGGTTAAAGCTAGAGTTGTTACTTTTTTGAGGTATTTGGAAAGTAAGTACCCTGGCGTTGTTTCTTCAAAGGAGACGCTGAAAAGAGTTATTGCTTGAGTTATATTGCTGATTATCTATATCAGCATTGCCTGTAAACGCTGTTGTCTCTATTTTTCTGTTGTTCACATTAAGCTTTTGCACTTTTAACCTTATCTTCTCCCCTTGTTTCTGTTAACTATGGCATACCCATTCTCTTCTGTCCTATATCTCTTTTAATAATATTTACCCCAATTTAAACGAAAATGTGAAAACAGTATGGCTTAGCCTATCCCCTGTATCAGATCTCTGCAATTTTATGAGACACAAAAGAAGGGTAAGTATGCAAAAAGCTCAGGCCCCAAATCACTGTCCTAAACAACAAAACACTAGTAGCTGAGCATTTCATAGTGATAAGCATCGACATTATATAACGCAGCACCAGAATGGGGCAATATGAAGCTTGAAAGTTGTAACAAAATCTGTAGGGGTGAAACCCTGCACCCATAATAACTACTGACTGAGATCCGCAAGATGAGAGACTTTGTTTTTTGCTTATTTTTTAGAAAGGCTTCCAAGACTCTAATTGCTACATATATGCTCAAAGTTATGCTATGCTTCAAGATTAATTGAAGCTCGCTATTGATGCATCCCATAGATATGACTTCGTTTACTCAAGGCCCTAGATATCAATATCTTATTTACAGCTGGATTTCAAAAGCTGCATACCCCATCATCGTTATTGTTGACTACAGCTATCAGCTGCAACAGTGAATAAACTTTCATAAATGACTCCACAAATAATTCCCGAAGACAACAAGAATGAAGTGATCATCATCAAAATTAATCAAGACACAATTATCAATAAGAACCTATAGAAGAAAATTTACAAAATTGATTGGCTAAACAACACCATCAATCCCGATGGGAGCTTCGTTAGGGGGAATGTAATGCAGCATCACCAAACAACGCATTCATTGACGTTAATCATCAGAGCTAATAAAAATGAAAAGGAAATGAATAAATCACCGACGAACGTAATCACGTTTCGAATTTCGAAATAATCGAATGATAAAGACCGAGCTTTAAAAGCGTTTGCTTCAAATGATGTTGGTTTTAGTGATGATGGAAATAATCATATTTGTGAGAAAAAGAGTAAAAGGTTGATTAAGCTGGTCATTAATATTCATTGATCAATTAATAGAGTAGTTTTGATTATATTTCCCGTTTGAAATTTCCTTGTTGACACTCTGCTCTATTGTAATACTTAATATAGGGTTTCATACGGGCGCTTTCATGGACATCTTTAAATGTCTTTATAATTGTCATAACAAAATAAGTATACCACTTGCTAATGGAGACAAAAATACAAAACAAAAAATAACGTATATACTATAAACAGAGGCCGAGAATAGGAAGGAAACTGTGCTAATTGAACTTATTTCTTTAAAGTTCTTGAGTCAGAAATGGTGTTTAATAACAAAGCTTCGTTATCCAAAATAACCTTGTTCGGAGACCTTGACAAAATTTGTGCGATCTCTCTAGCGGTATCCAATCTCTTTAATTCAACATAATCTTTGCTCTTCTTAATGGCTTCACCAATCAATTGGGCAGACTGAGCCTCACCTTGAGCTCTGACAACGAGACCTTGCTTTTCTTGAATGGCTTTGTCGACAATGAATGCAGCTCTTTGAGCGTCCTGTTGAGCGATTTGTTTCGATTCAACCGCAGACGAAAATTCTGGTGAGAAGGTCATTGCCGTTAAAGAAACGTCATCTAACAAAATATTGAAATTTCCAGCTCTTCTAACCAAGTTTTCTCTCACTAATCTGGAAACCTTTTCTCTTTGTGTAATTAACTGAGCAGCGTTGAATTGAGCGACAACTGCTTTCAAAACTTCGTTAACAATAGAAGGAAGCACTCTCTCATCGTAATCTTGGCCTAGTGTTCTATGAATAGTTGGTAAAGCAGAAACTTCTGGTCTCGATAAAACCCTACAAGTAATATTAACCATTTGTAAATCTTTAGTACCAGTCAAAGAAGCAATTGATCTCGGTTTCGCTCTGATTTCATAAACAGTTGGGAACTGTAACAGTGGAATCTTAAAATGGGTACCTTCACTGACAACTTCATTCTTGATACCCGACAATCTGTCGTAAACAACAGCTCTTTCACCGCCATTAACATTATATAAAGCATTTTCAAAGACAAGGGCACCGAAGCCTAAGGCGACTAAACCGCCAACACCAGCAAAGATACCGAGTGGAGACGTTGGGGGTCTTCTTCCCCCGCCTGCACCTTGTTGTTTGGCAATGTCTTGTGCCTTCTTTTGTAAATCTTTTGCAAATCGGTCCCAGCCTTGATTACTCATTTTAGAATTTGTTGGTAGTTATATATATCTACGATGATGTGTAATTATTCTTGTGTATTTCAGTTGTCGTAAGACACTTTCGTGACAAAGCAGGAAGTGATCTCTTTTTATTTGCCTTTTCGAATTGTCTCCAATTTTCTTGGCCACCTTAAAAATGCCCAGTTTCCGTAAATGGCAGACTTAATTACGCGACATCTAATCCGTTGTAGTATCAGACATAGGCACGGTTAGAAATATCACTTATTCCAAGTCTGCGGGTCCATGCTAAACCATATTCTGCCTCGTGATTGAAACACACAAATGGATTCGTCTATACTGCCACTCAATACACATACATATACATATACAAGTACAAACAAATATTCACTGAAGGCCATGAAATACGCAATGCTGACGTGGAAGGAAATGTCATACTCGCCAATGGGTCTCCTTAGTGAAGTCCAAAGCTCGCTGTTCTTCAGATTGACCTTGACTCTAGAGCACCACACCATTTGCTTTGTTCCTCTCAAAACATCGAAATTGCTGAATTGATACTAAAACTATTCTCTGGTTTAAATACCGATTTAACCTTAGACTCGATGATGGATGGTCATAATGAGAATAACAGCCCACTCAAGAAGTTTGAAATCGATATTGACGACATGACAGATGATTCAAAGCTCACTCCCTTACATGTATATTTACTGCATCAACAGGTGACTTCCCAACACTAAAGCTTTTAGTATGGTCAACAAATCCAACACCAGATCTTAATTTATGAACTTCAAGTGATCAAACCTGTATACATTACGCTATCAGTTAGATTTATTTCAGTGCTATCGATTACTGGCTCAAAAATTACAAAGAAAGTTGCTGTTTTAAAGGCCGGAGCCTCCTCAATATTCTGTAAATTATGCCTCTGCCATTGGGTCAAGCCGTATGGTGGAAGCAGTTGTTACTGTCGGTAAGTTTCCATCGAATGCAAAGAACACTTTCTGGTTTACGCCGATGCTTCGTGCTTTGAGTGAACTTTATGATGATCCCGCTTTACAATTAGTTAAACTTGGGGCTTGTTAGTAAAGGACTGATATTAATAACTAGAGACCTGTTGAGGTATCGCTGGACGATAAGGTGAGGCAGGTCTTCGAAAAAGTTTGAACAATGAAGGGCTAATCTCCCAATGATTTTTAGGTACTGACTCCTTATTTTATGAGTGTCGTCCATATATATCTGGATGTTTATTTAACATTGTGCATCTATTATCATAATTAATTGACGCTAGTAATTGACGTTCGTAATTGAGAAATGCTCGCCATTTAAACATGTGTGTACCTTAATAAGCAGGATACATTACGTGATCACGAAATTCTCTTACTATATACATACAGATTATTTTTTTGGCGAATTCGCTACGTTTCTTCAGATGCATTCCCAGAAGTCAGTCGATCACAAACTTTGTAAACGTACTTCAGACTCTCTACTTGGTCAGAACAACTAATCAACTTTAAAATTACTTAAACATCGAGAAGTCACATAATTTTTAAGAACTAACAGTAATAGGATATGAGTGAACAAGAAGATACAAAGGAAGGGCTTTTCCCGACTGTTGGTGAAGCAGCCCAACATATTTCTGATGCACAACAAGAAGCAGAAAAAAGTACAATAAATACTGAAGTTAGAAAGACCGGTGCTGAAGATGCAGAGGGTCATCCTGTCCAAGAAATTGACTCGCTATGTATGAACTGTCATAAAGATGGTGTCACTAGAATGTTATTGACCTCAATTCCATATTTCAGAGAAGTTATCATTATGTCATTTGAGTGTCCACACTGTGGTTTCAAGAATTCTGAAGTTCAACCTGCCTCTAGCATTGCGGAAAAGGGTACTAGATTCATCTTAAAAGTGGAAACGAAGGAAGATTTCAACAGACAAGTTGTAAAATCCGAATCATGTACTTGTAGATTTCTTGAACTGGACATTGAAATTCCTGCAAAGAGAGGCCAATTAACTACTATTGAAGGCTTATTATCGGAAATGATTGATGATCTAGAAATGGATCAACCGCAAAGAAAAAAGGACCAGCCTGAAGTTTATATCAAGATTGAACAGATTATCGCTAAAGTGAGATCTACAATCAACGCTGATGAAGGTCGCCTACCTCTCACATTTATGATTGATGATCCATCAGGAAATTCATGGATCGAATACGTGGCAGATGAACCGCAGCACAAGTGGTCAATTGTCGAATACAACAGAACTCCTCAGCAAAATGTTGCTTTAGGTTTGGTTTCTGCTGATGAAGTTGCACAGCATGAACAAGCACAAGCACAGACTTCAGAAGGTGAGGAATGTGCTACTCAAAGATCAAGAAATCCAACTTCAAGTGGCTTCATTTCCGATAAAACTGACATTGAGAATTTTGAGAATGAAGTTCAGACATTCCACGCTACTTGTTCATCCTGTTATGCTGGATGTGAAACCCATATGAAGGTTGTGAACATCCCGCATTTCAAGGACGTTATCATTATGTCGACCACCTGTGATAGATGTGGATACAAGTCAAACGAAGTGAAGACTGGTGGTGCTATCCCAGACAAAGGTAAGAGAATTATGCTCTTCTGTGATGATCCAGAAGATCTTGCGCGTGATATTTTGAAATCCGAAACCTGTGGTTTGGTGATTCCTGAATTAAACTTAGATTTGACTCCTGGCACACTAGGAGGCAGATTCACAACTTTGGAAGGATTACTGGTTCAAGTTAAAGAAGAATTATATTCTCGAGTTTTCACATCCACTTCTGATTCAATGACACCAGAAGTTAAAGAAAGGTGGGAAGGCTTCTTTTCCAAGCTAGATGCAGCTATTGATGGTAAAGTGAAGTTCACTGTCATTATGGAAGATCCATTAGCATCAAGCTATATACAAAATGTGTATGCCCCAGATGATGATCCAAATATGGCTGTAGAGGAATTTGAAAGAACTCGTGAACAGAATGAAGAGTTGGGTTTATTAGACATGGTTGCTTAAGAAGCTGTGAGGAAGTCAATCTATATATTATAGAAACTGCTATAAAGTATTTCTCGATTAATCTCTTGAAAGGATGAGCTCCTAGTTGTTTATTTTCAATTGCCTAATCGATTTGTTTGCCTTTTAATGCATTAGAGAAAAATTTGAATCGTTGTAGTACGGTTCGGGTTACTCACAAGCGGACTAAGCGGACTAAGCGGTTTGTATGTCCATGTTCGCTAAGTATATGAGAAATGTGCTCTTTATCTCCTGCCTCTTCTATATATTCTATGCCTTTTATGAAGCAAGAGTTTTCATTACACTGATACATCTATGAAGCTATCATTCTGAAGATCAATTATATCGGTATACTATATTAGGTACATACTTATTTACATCATAAATCTAGAAAAAGTGATATCAAAAAGTCCAAGAAGAAAAAAGGCCCGAGCATTTGAAGTAAAAACCGAAAGCTATGATTTACTGAGATCAATATCAGTCAAATCATCGCCAACAAACTCTAGTACTCTTTCAATGATGGCGTTATCCTTGTTTAAAAGTGTTGGTGATGGTCTTGATATTGTGAGTGGTTCTTGTTCTTCATACGTATCCGCAAACGGATTCATATTTGTTTGGGAGGCAGATCCAGAAAACGGGCTATTCTTAAACGGATAGTAGGAAACATCGTCAGCGTCGTTTTTAACATCCCAAAAAACCATTTCTTTTTCTTCATCTCCACCGATGAAGATACTTGGGATCTTAAGACCAGCATCAACTATTTCATTGTTTTCTCTCCTGTATGTTTGAAGTAGCCTCGCCCTGTTGCTGATTTTGAATCTTAGTCACGATAGAATCATCAGCAGAATTGATTCGATTTTCGAGCTTTGATAATCTTATTAATACGCTCATTGACAACGTGCCCCTTAACGAAGTCCTCAAGTATTAATCAAGAACTATCGTCGAACCTAAAATAGTAGCCGACTTGTAAAAGGAGTTGAGTGAATTTAATCTTCGGTCCATCACCAGTTTCAGGCATGCTTAGTTGAGCCTTGATGACTAATCTATTGTAACGTTTTCTACGTTCTTTAACTTTGAAGAGAACAATTCTAGAGAAAATTTCATCAAGATTCCTTGTATCCAAGCTAACGTCGTAGGGGTTTTCTGTGTTTTTTATGATACACTCGGATGCAAACTCTGGCACCGAGTAATCTGGACCACATACTTTGTATGATAAAACACCGTTCAAGGAGCTCAGAAACCTAGGTAAGTCTTTAAAATCTATCAAACCAGTTCCCAAACGATCAAATTAATTCCACGCCTTCTTAAATTGTCTAATTTCATCTCTAGTTAACAGAGAATGTGGACCCGAGCCATGATAAACGTAACTAAAGCTATTAATCACAACAGAGATCAAAACATTTAAGAAAATATACGTTGACAAACATTCCAAGAACTGAATAATAAATATACAAGCTGGCTGTATGCACACTCTGAGTTAACGTATTCGTGGTTATAACAAAAAGGGGATTCTAAAGTATATCTTTCATTACATAATTCCAACCTTCACAAAACTTGAACGGAGCAATAATATCAATGAGTTAGTCACAGTTCTACTGTTCAACTTCCCTAAAGTGTTATCCCCTAACCTCGTTAGCCCGAAGCTTTGGTTAAACGCAATGTCAAAGACTAGGAACAACACTAACCATGTGTACAGCAATTCAACAAGCGAT
Source organism: Ogataea methanolica (assembly GCA_001600755.1). Classification (NCBI taxonomy): domain Eukaryota; kingdom Fungi; phylum Ascomycota; class Pichiomycetes; order Pichiales; family Pichiaceae; genus Ogataea; species Ogataea methanolica. The sequence goes on from BCKW01000011.1 coordinate 133,301, forward strand.
GCGAAACTAGCAGATACAAATTTCACTAGTTGGATCAATGCATCCATCCTTGGAATTAAGAACAATAAAACGCAAACCAAAAACATTTCATTGAAATTGGCGTAGATACTTGTTCTTGAAACAAAATAAGCAATTACGGATAGTCAAAGGCTACCAAGAACGACAAATAGTTTAATAATGTTTCACTTATTTCTGAAAACAGTCCCAGTCCCAAGGCATAGAGAGTGATGAAACTGTTTACTAATAAACCGGATGTAGAGCAAGCAAATATCGCGTATCTAATACCAGTATCAGTGCTGTTAGAAGGGTACACTTCAGCCAGTAAACCAACCAAATCAACTAAAACAAAGACGTTGGTGATACCAATCCATATTTTGCTTTCCTCAACAACTAAAAAATAGCATTTCTTTTTAAGATTAGGCATATCATTGATATCTTTTCTTCTAAATGATTGAACTTGCCCTAATACTCTCTTAACTTCATACCAAGCATGTAGACGTTCAGTGAGGTAGATTTTCAGTGAGGTATGCAACACCAGTTTGAACTGAGAAATTACTGATAATCAGAGAAACAAATAAGTTCAAAATGAATACAACCGAAAAGAACAAAAAAGCTATCCCAAATAAGCCGTTTGCAGGACTAGCGGAAGTCTCAGGGATGGATCCTGAACCAGTACTGTTCATTAGATCGAAAAATAGATCAGCACAACCTTCAAATGAAACAATTTGGGGCAATGTCGAAATGGACTCTTTGAAATTATTGAAACGAAGGACCGGTTCTGTATAAAGCTTTGGAGTCAAAATATTCCAATTAAAAACCTTTTGTGCGTATTCAAGGGAGCACTCCGCCTTTTCTAGATTCCCTATCTGTACACCAACCCAATTTTCATGCGAAAAGGTTCAGGCCCCATAAAGAAAAAGGCAAGAAAAGGGGCAAAGAAAGAAGTGAAGCTGTGATCATTTTCTTAGTCCCTGAAATAGCAGCAATGTGAAAATGCCCTTTAGATTGACGAGTGGTATTCAACAATCTCAAAGTTTTCAAAGCTCTGGCTTCACCAATCACGACAACAATCATGCTATTATTGTGAACTTCTGCTAAGAATTTAATTCAAAAAGAAATGATTGCCACAAAATCAATGACATCCCACGGTGTTCTGAGGGAAGCATTTGAAGTAAATAAAAATCCATCAGCAATGGCTTTAATCAAAAATTCAAAGGTGAATAGTAATATAAAGACCAGTTCCAATTTTTCTCCTACAACCCATTCTCCTTTCTACACTTCGGCGTTGTATAAAAAGTTAAAACAACAAAAGCAGCGGTAATAAACATAGTGCGGTAAAAAATATCTTTCACTATCAGAGTTGGATCAACACCTTCGATTCTCTTACCATTCTCTGGTGGGACAATCGTCTGGCAAAGCCTTCTTAATATGTAGCGTTGAGAAAAAATATACAAAGATATATTGAATGATAGATTTTCAACAAGGAATTTCTTAGCGTCGTAATCTGCATCTTGTTTGAGGGTTCCAAGTAATGGATTAGTATTTGGAATTGAGAAGTGATCGGTCGAAGTGTTGGAAGATTTGAATGCCTTAAACGCTAATTTCGAGGAGTACTGTCTTGGCCTCAATTTCTTAAAGTTAGTGATGGCATTGAAATGTCCAATCAGTAAGCAAGTCTCTTTGTATAAAGGTAATAGCTCTAACTTCGGCTTCAACCAATCCCATATCAATTTCCTCCTATCCTCTGGGTTGTCTATTAATTGAGTTGTAGATAACGGGTCGTTGATCTTTTGGCTTGAAGCATCAGTTTCGTTCTCATTGTCCACGAGCCTCTTCTTGTGTTGAAACCTCTGATTGCTGGGCATTCTGTCTGGCGCACCTGACTTAATCAATCCTCCTTTGATGCTATCGAAGAGACAATAATTATTCTCATGATTTGATGATTTGACTAACTTTACATAAAACTGCTTGATTTCTTTCTTTCGCTTGTCACCTTCAGCGACACCCAAATTCTCTGTAGTAATGGCGATGAAAATGTTCAGAATAAACATTTTAGAAAAAATGAACCAAATACCTAAATATAATGCCAAATAAAATTTAGTGAATGCAGTCTTACCTCATTCCTGAGCAAAATATAGAACTGATGTCTAATTTTCAGTTGACGTAATAACGTACAAATATAACATTACATTCGATAGATTAGGCATGATTAACATGCCAGTGTTCAAATATTCATATTTAGAGATTAAATCTTCCGATAATCTAGACACAATAATAAGAAGCGAATAAATAACCAAAAAGGAAAAAGAACCACAAATCAAAAAATGGCTTCTTGCTTTTAAGAACCGACATCCATGATTTTTTGATGAATCTCACAGACATAACACAAGACAAATCCTGGCTATTTGGAAAACTGACACCCAGGCTTATGCATCACCTCGTTTATGATAAATAGAAGGTATTATAATAACGGATGTAGTCATAGCAAGTAATAGATCTTTGCAATTAAATTGTGTAAAAAAAAGCTCTCCAATGGCCTCTTGCTATGAAAAATGCAAATCTAACAATTATTTCAAGAAGTAACAAAGCAGTAATTACAAATTCAGCTCCGTATAAATGGCTATTACCTGTAGCAGAAGTATTTGAAGTTCTTGAGGCTTGATAAATGAAACCTACTAGGATCAACGAATTTGGAACAAAAATGAATCTCATAAATTTTCTTAGCAGCTTACAATTTGAGATGAAATTATCATACTGCTTTTTGAAACTTTGAAAATCAATCAAAACTTTCTTGGATAATTTTCCTTTCCCTCGTTTCAGAATATACTATGAACCTTGTATGAATTTATAATAACAGAAACTATCAAAGTTAGCAATCAAACAACGAGTATGAATATACTGAATATGAAAAACAGCGAAGCTGCCATGGTATCACTATCCATGACATAGTGCATTATGTTAGTGAATGAATTTGCACTGATAATAACAAATACCATTTCCATAGAGTGTAAGATATTATCAAAACTTACGGGCCCACGATATGGATTGTCTGACAATACACATTTGAAGTTAACTGGGCATGTGAACCTATTTGCAAGTGAAAAGGGCGCTTCATCTGCGGACAGTTAAGAAACTGATTTTCCCGTCTGGGGGTCTAGGTAAGAGCCACAAAATTAAAAGGCGCTCAAATAAGCATCCGAGTCTTTGTTCGGATTTGTCCATATGCATTGTCTGCGTAAAGAGGCTTTCAAAGACTGAACGCCAATTATACCGAATAAAACCCAAAATGAAATCAAAAACAGAAACACTTCTCTGGCTTCATATCCCGCTTTTCTCAAAGACTTTAGGATTGAACTCGTAACACGAGTCTTATTCAGAAACAACCTCAATATTTTCAGGCGCATTAAAGAAAGAAAAATCATTATTTGATGTTCCAGATCAATCTTGCCAACTGATGAAAAGAAAGAAATCCAAAATGATGCTATGGAAACAAAATCTAATTTGTTCCCAGCAGTTCTCAAATAGGGTCCTGTAAATTTTGGAGATTTGCTCAGTTCAGGGAAAACAGTAACAGCATGCATAACCGCATTTAGTCTCGCGTAGTCCTTTCTATCGGGGCCAGTTGCATCGCGCTTTGCACCGTCAGCAGAACCGTCCTTTTCATAACCATCAGTCATCACAATTTGAGACTGGCGAGCTCTTCCTTTTAAAAGTTCAGAAGTCCTGATTTACATGGCATGCAATCGATCATAGTACTTTAATAATAAGTTGCTTTTCTTGCGAAGTTGTAACTCCTTAAGCATTTGAGAGTCATCATAGGAACAACATGCAATGGATTTCATTACCATTTCTGAAGTATGAAAGATGGAAATGGTAATTACCCAATCCAGATGGGTATATCCATTATTAGAAACATATCCTCGTTCTGAGTTCCACCGCTGATAGGATAAAAGGGAAACTTGAAGTAAAATCGACAAGGCTATTAATTGGTTGAAGATTGAGCTACTGACAGCTTTATAGCAAAATTTTCTTAGCTTTGGATTTGATGGCAACATACCAAATGATTTGCCAAATAATTTGCTCTTGCGGAGGGCGGTCGCTTGGATTTGATCGGGAGTTTGCGTTATTTTATTTGATATAGATGGAGGAGGTGGCCCATTATCAGGTGGTTTATCCAACCTTTTAGAATTAGTGCTAATGGAAGGACGAAATAGTTCATCATTTGATGTCAATCATGTGATTTCTGAAGCTATTTTTTTCTGCCTTGTAGAAGTCTTTGCAAATGGATTAAAAGGAGTAGCATGGTGTGCTTCCTGGTCTTGGCCAAGGAAGTTCAACGGGTTGTCGCTAAGTAGTTCATCAGAGGTACTGTATCAATTGCCAAAAGAACTTCCTTGGCTATTATATTCATCACCATCTTCTTCTTCATTCTCGGCCTAATCCTCTTCATTCTCAGCATCATCCTCGTCATCGCTTTCAGTCCCAGGGTTCACATTCAGTTTGGCAGAGAAGCTTTTTGAAGTCAGAAGAAATTTGGGAACCTGATGATATGGAAGCCCTTTTTTTCGTGGACTCAGTTTTACCATACTGTAATTGTATTTCAAAAAACTTTCAATTGTGGGAATTCTTAATGCTCAGGACATTAAGGGCATTAATGGACAATTTGCCACTGATGGGACATTTAAATAGTAGTTGGTTGTTATTTATGGTTCATCAAATCCAATCTCTCTCTGATTCTTGTTGCTTTTAGTCTTTTACAATGAGCGAGAAACGTAATCCATTTGTAGATCGTTTGTGATTTCTAGATCTTGATCCAAAGAACCATTACCCTTTCTTGAATGAACCTGGCATGGCAAGTATTGGAGATGGGGTTTGAAGACATGATCTTAAATTTGAAGATCCCTAATATCCCTCATTCTTTTTTCTTTTATAGAAGACGTGGTCGAGTAGTGGTATCCAGAGCCCCCACTTTAATCGTCAAGTGCCAAATTTAACCCATTGGAGAGTTCACTGCGAAGTTCAAGGTCGTGAAGTCCAAAAACAGTGGGGAAGCCGTTGTTATACTACCAGGAACTTCACTACCTAGAATAGGGCTGATTGGAGGTGATGAGGGTGATAAGGACTGTGGGATGAAATTTGATAAGCCAGCCAACTTTGATTTTTCTTCCGGCGACGTTGAACTGTACGTTAAGCCAATGCGTAACTTTGATGAATAGACGGAATGCAGATCATCTGAAGTTTCTGTTGAAGTAAGTGTTCTGAGAATACTGAACCTATGTTTTAATTGGCAGAATAAATCGAAGAAAAGGTTATTGCCAAAGTTGAAACGTGTCCTCAATATAAATAGAGGGTAGGCTTCCTTATTTATTAAGTACCATTATATATTTTATATGGTTGATTAAGTAAGAATATATAATATAATAGGATATTATATAACTCTATCAATATGAGTTTGCAGAATAGGATATCTATTCTTCAACAGTTTCCACTCCGAGTGCGTCTTGGAGCAGTGAGATCACACCTTGTTCTCTTGGTATACTGTCAACGAGCATTTGGTAATGATTATTATTTGAATCGTTTAATAGATCGTATCGCTGTCTTTTTGTACTACTTGAAGGTGTGTCAGGTCTGGGGAATTATGTAAATTGCTGCTTTCTGGAAAGTCAGAATCTTTGGGGAATCTTAAAGTAGGTGCCCCTAGTCTAAATGGATTCAAGTCACTGGCATCTTCATTTTCCCCAACCCTTTCTTCATCTTGTTTATCAGAAGTCATTGTGATCTAAAATTATTCAACTATATTGCGGGCCTTTTAGCCTTTTCAACAAAAAAACGGTATTGGGTGTATCTGTTAATCAGGATTGATTTGTTGGTTCAAACCACAAGCTTAAAGGGCTCCAATAGGCGATTTTCTAAAAGAATGTTTCCAATTGAATGTTTCCAATTGAATGCTTATTTGATTATTTGGAGGTTGATGCTCTAGCCATTGAAAGTTATTTCTATATTTAGTACTTCGGTATTTTGAAGAACTTCAATAAAATAGGCAATTATAAAAACGGTTGGCCTTCTGGTGTGGGCAACAAGTGGACAGTTACTATACGTTGCCCCTTGTCTTTCTCACGTCCAAAAATCACATTCTCGTCCTTCCTAATTGATTAGCTGTAGATATATTATATACAAATATATCATCATACACATGGGCAGGGCATACACAGAAAGCGACTATATTTAAAAATAAAACAATAGTCAAAAATTTGAAGTATTCGTCACAATTCTTTTTCCAAAATCAATAGTAAAAAGAGAGAAAAATACTACTACTTGTCGCGATCAACAGATCTAATGGACTCTTTAACGTCATCGATAAGGTCGCTGGAATCACTACCACGTCTCTCTTGAATATCACTTCCCCTTCTAAAAGAGTTAAAAATGCCAGCCCCAAACCTCGAATCGTCAGTACTTCCTTTGGTTCCCATATTGCTGTCAGATTTAGCATCTAGAATTTCAGTGTTCATGTCTTTAGCACCCGCAGTCCGTATTGTTGGGCTCTGTGTATCAGAAGCCGGAACAGTAATAGCGGCATCTCTGTAATATTTGTAAGGAACATTTCTTAAGTTAGGTTCGGTTTGAGAACCAACAGCAGGAACATAGCCTTCAACCTGCTCACGTGATGAAACTATCTTTGGAGCCGAGTAGTATTTTCCAGTGTTCAAGTTTCCTGTTCCCACGTTAGACCTGGAAGATTGCTTGTAAAACCAACGGTCTAAGAATGACATTTCAGATAAAGGACGTTAGTAATTTGCTTATTTGTTGTAATAAATGGTAATTCCAGAATAAAATCAAGATTTTGACTTATGGGGAGAAGACGAAAAACATGTCGAAGAAAAAAAGCGGCCAGCTTAGGGCCATAGAAAGAATGGTCCTGGTATTTATACTAGTTTATTCATCATAGGGTTGTAGAGTTAGTCAAATGAAGCAATTCCGGTGGTTTGAGGCTAAATGAATGTAGATGGCAACTCGGTTCCTTAGCAAAGGATGACTAACTTAGAGCGGAAGCTAAACGATTACTCCGAGTGGAATGATTCAATGCATGCATTAATCTTGTTACACTATATAGAGGGAAGAATATAGATAAAATGGCAATGAAACAGTAGATATTCTACAATTATATATACTGCGACTTGGAGCTATATCTTTGACTCACATGTTAAATAAAGAGTTGGGGATAGCCGCCACTTTCACATTGTTTCTTTTTTTCCTTTCTTTTTGAGGAGTGCTTTAAGAGGGAGCAACTAAATGCAAGGAGGAGTGGGAAGAGACGATCTATTTGTGGGCAGAAATTTCTTGTGGGGAAAATGTAGAAGACCTAAAGTGCTGATCCTTTTAGAGGCAATCGGACGTCTATAGATATATATTCTCCGCTTCCCTTCTATTGTTGTATTTGTTAATGACCAAGATGATGATGTTGATGGCCATCATAAAGTTTAATAAGCAGACTCTTAGTGGTCTCAATATGTAGGAGGTTACGAGTCTCTGGTGTTTTGGGCATTGTTCTTCGCAGTAGCCATTTAATCGCAATGTTTTCTGCTGAGAATCAGTTTACCTACCAGTGGCAAAGTTTTCCCAGCATGTAATAAATCCAGGTACTCTGTTGTGACCAATGGCTATGTCTAATCTAAGCATTTGCTGCTCTCTTTGAAAGTTTGACATTTTGGTAGTCCATAATGAAGCACATTATAGTGAAATATAGTATATAACATATGTATATGGTACATAATTCAACGTAGTATATTTATAACTATTTGTAATGCATAAACTAATGGACGAAATAAACGATTGATTCCAATGGAGCTCCTGTTAGCATCTATTTTCTATCTTCAGTAACAACAGGATGAGAAGTACCACCAGTCCGATTCCAGAACGTCGAAACCTTCTTATTAGCACCATTCATAGCAGCTTCTTTGGCAGCTATAGCTTCCTCTTCTTTCAGCTTCAAAGCTTTTTGGAACTCGATCTTCTTTCTAATAAATTCATCTCTTTCAGCATCGACGTATTTTTGTTGTTGTTTATCAAAAATGCAATCTCTCATAGCTTTAGAATGCTTTCTACATTTGAGCCAAACACCATAACCTGCAAGTTGTTCACATTCGGAAAATGCTAAATGAGAAGCCATTTGTCTAGTTGTTAGTATGAAATTTTATCTATCGATGTTTATCACAAGCATAAAACCATAGTCAAATGAAGTTTGACTATTTTCTTAACGTCAAAGCTGTCACTACCCATCACTGGTAACTTAAAACATACCTTTAACTTGATCATCACATAACTTCCACGCATTTATTCTCCAGTTTTCAAAAACCTCTTTTTCTTCTTTTGGTGTCAACAACCAAATCGGGAGCCCTTCTATACGTTTTCTATCCATTATAAGTGTCTATATTTATTGGCATCTATATTTATTGGTCATGCACTTTCTATTCCCATAAATGAATACGGATAGGTACTTTGGCTGTATCTGATCTCAGCAACTTATTAAAAGCAGGTGAGCTGATTCGATTTGACGTCGTGAGAAATCAGTATTTTTCTTTGGAGCATATAGGATAACTTGAGGTTGAAACATCTTTGCACCACCCTTTGCTCGTCTCTTAAAGAGACAATGTGGATGTGGATCAACTTTTATGTAATATCGACCCAAAATCAGCTTTGTTTTCAATTTGAAGAGCCTATAGCTCTTGGTGTTTACTTGTTTGTTATCTATGCGCCTTACTCTTCCGTAAACCAACAGCCAATTCTAAATCTCAAAAAATAGAGATTGATATAGTTAAAAGAAGCAGTTTTTTATACAACTCTATGAATTCTTTTTCACCTTCTTTTATTGACACCATACCACAATCCAGATCAATCTTCAACATCCAAGAAGATTTGAAATTTATTGATAGCATCAATAGAAAGATTGATGAGCTAGATTCTATTAGAATCAACACTGAAAATACACATAGAGGGCATATAACACGTAAGTATAACTATGGTGTTTTTTTTTCTAGAACTGTCTATTGTTTGTTTTAGCTTAGCTGCAACATCAGTGATATACTAACATTTATTTATTTTGAAAATTATTATTCGAAACATATGCGATAGAGTTGGAGCTCTCATTAAACCAAGCCAAAGCATCTATCTCAACTCTTAAGTCATCACCAGATGCCAAATCTAACAAAGGCATATTATTCGACCTTGAATCTGAAATGTTTTCAATTTTGAACAAGATTTCACAACTAACAAAAGATATATCAACAATAAGACGCAAATGCTCTGAAGATTTGAATAAATTGGAATCATTAGAGACTAAATTAGAACAACTTAAGGACTCAAACACTACAAGAAATGTTCATGGATGTGATTGTGCTGGCATTAGTGAGAAGAGCAAGATCATTAAGTTAAAGCTATATGAAAGTTTAGGTTTGAAATTCAATGAAAAGGAAATTTTAATATTGAGTAAAAAGGGAAGTAAAGCGAACGTTGTTAAAATTGATGATAGTTATAGCTCTTATTTTGTCTCAAATTTAGTTTGGGATGATTTATAATTCAATAAATTTTGATGAACTGTGTTGTGTTACGTTAACTGTGTATAATTGTTTTTCTATAAGATGCTTTTTAATATTTATTAATCTAGGTTGGTGATCGGTTAATCTTAATCATTAGCAGATACTTGACTACCTCATTTATAGTCAGTTTCATTAACGAAGCATTTTTCAGTAACAAAACTTGATTATAGTGCGTTAGCGTCATAAATGAACAAATCAAGAGCTTTCGGGTGTTTTTTCCTGAACAGAAGAAGATAGTTATACAGATAAAAAGAAGAAGAGGACAATATAGGACAGTAAAAATGGATAAGACGTATCAATATATCATATTATGTCCATGAATAATTATTCTCCAATAACTGATCAACTATCAAGGCAAAATTTATAGAGAAGGGAATAACACACATCGACCAGACACTTTGATAGTACAGAGCAGCAAACTACCTGTAGCTATCTACAACATAACCACACGTTAGAAAAGAAAGTTTAAAAATAATTAAAAATAAACAAATATATGCATGCATCTAGAAATTTTTCGGATTTTGTCTTAATGGCAACTTAGTCCATTTAGGAACAAAGTGAACACCCTTTCTATAGCCTCTACTGTCCTTATCAAAGACAGTGTACTTATCCTTTGGGTCCATTTTATATTCTTTAGGGAAGTTGAACATCAAATGACTCACTCTCTTGGCTTCCATACCGTTTAGTCTTAAGCCTTTGTATAATGCTTCGATGTTAGAATCAACTTGTTGTAATCTCTTTCTTTGCCTGGATTTTTGTGAACGGGATAAACGCCATGGTTTCTTCCATAGTAAACCGCCTAAGTCAACTGATGTGGATCTGAATGGACCAAACATTGTCTTAAATGTTTATAAGTGTTAGTGAATGCTTTCTGAGGCTAATAATGTCTGCTTACCGTTTTTAAATACTCCTACTCAATACTTTTGTCTTCTGAAATACTGGTTTTGATTCAAAACCTCCAAAGAATTGTGAAAAATCGTCTGTCATTTTTCTTACTGGACGATTGTACTCGACAATGTCGGATCTGATATATATACTTTCAGATAATTACATTGGAATTACACGACTATTATTACTTCTTAGATAACTTACAAAATTATACTTTGAGTAATATGCTACAATATTACCCTACCTTTTCCCTAACTTGATTAATGGCACGAAATATTATGATCAAACAATGTTAATTTTGTTGGGTAATTTCAATTACCATGATACTATATGAGTAATGGTTGTTTTGTCCAATCGGATCTCTTAATGATTACATTCTGTGTTGCAAGATATGTGACAATTGCATTCTTTATTGGAAATTCTTTTCAATTTACCCAACATATTCCGAGAAACAATTGTATGAATAGAAAATTAATTCTATAGCTGTTTCTTTGAATAGAAAGAAGTATTGTTTATATATAGAATTACTTACTGCTTCACTTCACTCTTTTACTCTTTGACGAGGTATTACATAGACGAACTTATAGGGAAACCCTGCCGCCTGCGTAGACTTTCCTACTGCCACCATAGATTACGTTATATTTTTGTACTATATAGTGAGTAAAACAATATCATGACATAATCAGTCTTTCCCACCATATATTACCATTTAGGTTAATTACTGCAGCAGCTGCTTAACTTTTTACTACCACAACTACATTCTATCTTCCACTATTATATAAATATCTCTTTCTTCTTGTAGTCTAATTCTTCATATGAATCTTTATCCTATCATGGAGCCACTAATGGAGCAAGCCTTTGAGGCCAGAGATAGGCTAATTGCTTCTATCAAAGCAACAAAGCATCAGACCAAAGGGTCATCAAGAAGAAATCGCCGCCAAAATGCTCAAATTGTGGAGAAATTGGGCGTACAATTCGCTCTTGTAGGGTTTAAATAGGATATGTATGTAAATGTGAAATGAAGCAAGACAAAGAACTAGCCATCAAGAAGAAAGAGATATTCTTCTAGTAGTGGAGGATAGAATGTAGTAGTAAGTAACGCGTTTGCTGTAGTAAAGTATGGTGAAAGGGGTGTACAAAACTGATTATGTCATAATATTATATAGTTGATTATGTCATTTTGTTATTACATAATATATTATGCAATTTGGGGAGCGCCTAAGGACAGAGCAGATTTTCCTAGGGACAGAGCAGATTTACGTAATATTCTCATATTACATAGTAAATTATACAGTATCATGACATAATCACTCTTGTCTACATCATCTCCGGTCTCAAAGACTTACTCCATTTATGGCTCCATGATAGGATAATGATTCATATGAAGAGCTAGATTACAAGGGTTATTATAGTAGTGGAAGATAGAATGTGGTTGTGGTAGTAATAAGTTAAGCAGCTGCTGCAGTAATTAACGTAAATGGTAATATCTAGTAGGCAAGAGTGATTATGTCATGATACCTTTTTAATTAGTAAATGGTATGAAAATATTACGTAGTTGCTCTGTCCCTAGGAAAATCTGCTCTGTCCTTAGGCGCTCCCTGCAATTTGGTCTGTCCCTAGGGAAAGCCGGTCTGTCCTTAAGGATTCCCAAAATTTGATATTGATTATGTCATGAATATCTACCTTTTTATATGGGCATTACGTGATTTGGTCTGTCCCTAGGGAAAGCCGGTCTGTCCTTAGGCATTCCCGATATTCCTGACAGAAATACATAATTAATATAGACCATAAACCCTTCCGGTTGTTGGGAAAGAGGTCGAGAGAAAACTACTCTCGACAATGAATATGAAGCAGGGTAAATTACTAAGGATAAGCGGCTTAGTAATCAGTAATCTCTATTGCAATAGTTATAAAAGTGCACTAATACGTTTGGTTGAATAAGTATAGCTGTTCTTTATTCTTGAATGCTATACAGCTTGAAATGTATCTTTAAGCGAGAAGTATATAGGCTGTAAAAAGGTAACTAACTAACCTACGTAAAGGGTAAGAAATACATAATTAAACGGATAAAAGCCTTCCGGTTACTGGAAAAGACATCGAGAAAACTCTTCTCAACCATGAATAAGAGGTAGGGTAAATTGCTGAAGGGAGAACGGTTTAGTAATCGGAGGAATATCATGACCTCTATTACAATTGCCGATATCTTAGTTAAGATGGTTGCAGTTGCTTTTCACTTGATATGACGTTTTTATGTGTGTAGTTTTGGAGCAATATTGAAAGCAATACAATGAATTATCCAGAACTTCATCTCTGGTCCTATTCACCAGGCAAAATTCTTAATAAACTTATGTCCTTGGCCACCTGCCGGAAGTAACCAAATCTTCCTCGGAATTAAAGGTTTCAATCACCCTCATAGGCTAATGTGGTATTACAGAGCAAGATAATGGACCAGTTCACAGGATTTGGACTCTGCCGTGGCAGCTCCAGCGTGAGATTCACCTGTCTTTTCCTATGAAAGAGTGCATGCACATTTATCTGCTGGCTGATAGAGGGGAAATCAAGAAGTGTCTACAGAAAAGCATTGTGAGAAATATACAGATCTCAAGGTCAAGCGAAAATGGGTTAGAATATAATGGTTGCGATATGTATTATTTTGTAGTTTATAAATCACAAGGATTTAAATTCCTTCGAGAATTGCTAAAATTACCTGAAGATTTTAATAAACAGACCACGACAAGGGGTGCTTTAAAAACTGATAGTTTAAAAGAACGTTCACTGTATCATTTCAACGACATCAGTTTAATTACAAAAGCAGCTACTGCCTGAGAATATCCCAACCTTTTTTAAAGTGCTACCGAGACGTCGAATGGTGGTAATGGTATTCAGATTCGATTCAAAAGTTGCATATCACGTATTTTCTGCAACAGAGAATGGAAGTTTTCTGAGACTTCCTCGTTCATATCACGATAATTGCCTGGTTCATTTTCATTGTGTTCTAAAAGTTTTAGAAGTATGCATTGATAAGCCTAATACTAGCATTCCCGGCGGAATATAGAATGTAATCACGACTAGGAATTTGCTCCAAGTTATCTAGCATTTCCTCTTGTCGAAAGAATATGATGCACTCAGAAATTAATGGCAAACTAATTCTGGCGACTAAAATCACTTGAGATTTTTGTAGCAGAGAAAACGGTAAATATTTGCTGTACTATTTACCTTTACTAAGATTTATGAAAAGATAGTAAGTAATATTTAAGATCCAGGAAAATCGTCCAGTATATATACATAATAAACAGATACTATACATCTGTAGGTAAAAAACGGTTCTAGAAAGAGCCAAAAAAGGAAGGGTGGAGGAAACAAAAATAAACCCAGTAGAAGAACCAACTAAAGAAGCCAGGGTGATCTGTTCGAATAAATATCAAAAAGGTACAAACAAACTTAAGAACTTGACTTTAGTGGCAAAACGTTTTGTTCAAAATAGTATGATTCATCATTAGATAAAATAACATTGCCAGCTGGTGCATAGTTGCAGACAATGTAATAACCGTAATAACTGCCACAATATCTATAGGCACAACCTAGCCTCGTACTACTTTTCCATATTAATTGCGTGAAATGACCAGTGGACTCGCTAAAACCAGGATTACTGTAATCATAATCGCCGATTTCATTATACCAAGCAGTAACTGCGCCCGCGGTGGCGAAATCATAACCGTATGCCAAATTCTCACCCAGTGATGAGCCATCTGTGTTACTGTTTCCTGAATGGACTAGCTGCCCATTACATGTGTACCTATCAGCGTAGGCCTCAGCAATCATGGCAATATCATCGTCCCACGCCAACTCTGGGGTGTCCTCATGTAGGGAACGGTAGTAATTGTGTTTAGCTAAGTAAATCTCAGAGAAAGAAGACGATGTCGCAGAAGCTGAGGTTGATGTTGATGTTAATCTCGTGTTGTTGGAGGTGGTAGATGCGGATACAGGCTTTGAAGATGTAGCTGTTGGAGATATACTTAAAGTGGAGGATGATGATGAAGTGGTGAATGTGGCGGTAGTAGAGGAAGAAGAAGTAGTAATTGCTGAAGAAGCTGCGGTTGAAGTTGAAGACGAAGAAGTGGTGGCTGGGTCTAAAGTACTACTAGTACTAGTTGTTGACTTTGGACTGTCGATAGTACTAGAATTGAAAGCATTCTCCGAAGAAGGAGTCAAAGTGGTTAAAGATTCAGCTGATTTAGTTGCTTCAGAGCTACTGCTCGATGCCGTAACTACCGTTGAAGGAAGTATTTCTGTTTCACCTGCAGCTTCTGTTGTTGATATATTGGTGATGCCAGTGGACGATGGAGTGAATGAACTAGGATCTTCACTGGTAGCATAAACGAATTCAATTTCAGTGAGGGTGTGGTAATTGAAGACACATTGCGCTTGGTCAATGGATATTTTGGCATTGACTCTTGGATTCGTTAAGGAGGCAATGATGGAAATAGCTACAGGGAACGATAATCTCATTTATATGGATTTATTCTTCTTTTGATTGTAGTTACTTTTTTGAAGAAAGTATTAATATGTTGTCTTTATTTTTTTCCTAAGCACAAAATAAAATAATCGAGGTAGATAGCTATCTTTCTTTTCTTGAGTCAGGTTATATTTCTTGAAAAAACCTAAGCATCGAGGGATAGTGATTAATATAAGCAAGTTGCTTAAGTTCTTCTTAAAAACAAGCCCACTCACTCTAAAAATGAAATCAGCCATGTTTAAGGACTGCTGCTAATATGCACTCGTTGATGAATGATTTCATTATCTACTTCTAATTTTCAAGACAACCCAGCCATCTAATAGGCACAGGGAGTCTATGATGTACAACAACTTTCCACAACTCTTCAAAATCATCTATGATGCTTGTTTTTGGTTATGCGGCGATTGTGAGCGCTGCATTCGGCGTTTTCTACTGTTTTTGCTTCCCTCAACAGCTGGGTTGAAATGAATAATCAAAGAGCTCAGATCAAGGCACTGTGTGATAGGTTTCAGTTATATGTGTATATCCTGGTGTTTGGTTTCAGCCAACAATTATTAACGTGCTTGTCTAAAAATCGACCAACCATTTCACACTAATGCCACTATATATTGAGACTTGTAGCTTGTAATTACTGACCACAGGTAGATGGACTACATCCATACTCTTAGGTTAAACACGAATATTTATCACATTAAAATAATTGCACCCAGCACTATATAGAACGATATATATGATCTATCTTGAAGCTACATTCAACAATTATAGAGAATGTGATTAGTTGATTCAAAACTTTGAAGTGGCTGAACTTTTCTTGCCTCTCGTAACTCAAATCCCCAGTCACTCATTGCCATATTTGGCAAAATGTAAACAATCCACTAAGATCGTAGTATGAGTTTTCTCTTTTTTTTTTTGCACCTAGAATGCTTGAAGCAGTTAATATGGGAGCGTCTAGGGAGACAACAGATTATTTAGTATTTTCATATTACATAGTAAATTATACAATACTATGGCATAATCAATCTTGCCCACCTCATATCTGGTCTCAAAGGCTTGCTCCATTGGTGGCTCCATGATAGGATAAAGATTCATGTGAAGAGCTAGATTACAGTAAGGAAGATATATTCATATAATAGTGGAAGATAGAATGTAGTTGTGGTAGTAATAGGTTAAGCAGCTGCTGGAGTAATTAACGTAAATGGTTATATATGGTGGGCAAGATTGATTATGTCATGAGATTAGATAATGGGTTACATAATAGGATATTATTACGCAATTTGGGGTGTCCCTAGACGAGTCTATGGTGTCCGTAGACCTTCCCTCTCCCTAGGGGAATCGATCAGGACACCATACACGCTCCCAGTTAATATGCGACACAGTTAATGCAATATATATAAGCAGCGCTTCGGCATAGGCATATAGGAGAATGAATGGATCATATTCATTGCACTTGCAATCATAATAGGACAATTCAGAATGCTTTAGTATCCAAATCATGTGTATTAATCACAGCTAAATTTTTGTAGTCGGCGGGTTGTTGGAATTGCAGTCTCCTGGAGTTTCAATCTGCTCAAATTAGGCTTCAACTTCTACAACTGGCTTCATCAGTTTAGTCACTATTATTGTAGGTGTAGTGTATTGTAGATATGATAGATAAATAATATGTAGGAAGATGTGCTATACAGACAGACATTTACTGTAATAGAGATCACCGTATTACTCTGATTACTAAGCCGTTTCTCTCTTATTAATTTACCCTACCTTAGTTTCATTGTCGAGAAGAGCTTTCTCGACGTCTTTTCCAATAACCAGAAGTGTTTTTGGTCCCTATCAATTATGTACTTCTTACCTTTACGTACGTTACTTTGAACCTTTTTACCCGCTAGAAGAATCAGTCTTCTGAAAAGTTATACTCTCGCTTAAAGATACAGATTTAGGTCGTATATACAGAATTAAGACCTAGCCACTACAAACTATAAAATCAAAGTAGTCGAGCTAGCTTTTACATTTACCTAAATATATCCAGCTTTATTAGTAGTGGCCAACTGCCCGTCTTCAACAGGCATCTTGCTTGTAATCAGTATCTTCCCACTATGCAGATTTTTTTTAACATTGGAGTTTTCTTCGCTGACGA
The DNA here is from genome assembly GCA_001600755.1 of Ogataea methanolica. NCBI lineage: Eukaryota > Fungi > Ascomycota > Pichiomycetes > Pichiales > Pichiaceae > Ogataea > Ogataea methanolica. Next base: position 150,429 of record BCKW01000011.1, read on the forward strand.
AAACCTGATTCCAACCATAATAACTTTTAGCTCTTACAAAACCACAGCCAAAGTTAACTAAGTAGCAAACAACACCCAACCCAATAGAAAACCCAAAACTTTTAAAACCAATGGGCTCGAACACAGAGTTAACCAACGAACCTAAAATCTCACCAGACATCTTTGTATATGATACATCTAAGTGTGGATTCCCATTCATACAGTTCTCCCATTCACCACAACGTTGTATTAAAGCAGGAACAACAGTATCTGGATGGCAGTTATTAGCCAAAAATTCTCGTTTACATAGTTCTATATCGAACAAGGATTCTGATATTTGTTTATGTAGTTTTGATTCAATCTCATATTTGACCGTTTGAATCATTCCATATGCTAAGCTTAAACCATACACCGATGCGAGAAATTTGATAAGTAGCTGTAAATAAGAAGATATCAAATATGGTGTTTTCAAATTTGGTGAAGAATCACATGTCCAAGGTTGTGGTAAGTAAGGCATCATTTGCTTTGATTTGCTACTTACACTCCGTCTTTGGCGATCATATTGATCCGTAGAATTGCTATCTTGGTTATTGAATATCGAGTTGGGGTAATAGTGATGGTGATGGATTGTAAACTTTTGCAATTTAGGTTGACTTCCTCCGTATTCAAATTCCTGCTCTTTTACATCATTTGGCAGTTCGAGAATAGCATCTCTGCTTATTAAATTAGTTGGACCATATCCTTGAAGACCACCTATAACATTAGCACTGTGGATTTCTTCAACAAGACGAGCCACCGTCTGTTTCTTGCATTTGCTCTCTGTGTTGTATGCGACAGTTGCACACTTTGGAGATAATGAGGTAGGACTTACTAAATCACTGACTTTCTCCACTATAAACGTTGGCTGGGTATGCTCATTATCATCTTCGTTCTTTTCAGGATTAATTTCTTCGTTGCGTAATTCTTCTGCAGTGATTATGCTGGCATTTGTTTGGTGATGGTGTGAAATAGGATTACTGTCGTACAAAAGGTCATCCAAGAAACACATACTTGAGAGTTCTTCAGCCGGTGCTTCATTCATTAAAATATCTTCATCAGTGTATCTTTGCTGTTTTTGAAGTCTGTGATACTGCTGCTGCTGTTGTTGTTGTTGTTGTTGTTGTTGTTGGCGCCATCTTTGTTTTACTTCATCTGAAAGCGAGAGACGAGATAGTAGGACATCATCCTTTCCCAAAGAATCACTCATCGAAAGAAAACTGAACCTTTCCATTAGTTGTGTGGGTGTATGCTAATTTGGCGATTAGAAATAGAGTGTGAAATAAGAAGGTAAACTTATTGCTATCTAATCAGAGCTGTTTTATCCACAGAAATCATCCATTGTTTCATACCCGCCAAATCTTGCGAATCTTGAAGCAATAGAAATTTTTGTCCCTCGCAATTTTTTTTGTGTCTTTTTGTATCTTTTTATTCTTTTTTTAGTTTAAGGAGTTAACAAGGGACTTTGCCTTCGTTTACACAAGTAAATTGTACAAAGACACGTTTTATCCGAGTCTTCCCAGACATTTAATACCATGTGTAGTAGAAGAAAGCATCTGGAGAAAAAGAAGGACTTTGCAAAGCCAAAATTTAGGGTTGGCAAGACCCAAGCCAGTACAGCAAATTCAACAAACACAGTTTTCAAATCAAAATCTATTCAATTGAAACGGCAAATCCCCCTGAATCTGCTCGCTGATGAAGAACTTAAAAGGCAGCTTTCGTTATTAAGGCATCACGCCTCTAGCTCTCGAAAGGAAGTGATTACGCATTTAACAAACCAAATAATGGATTTAACAGTTGCTTCGAATTTCCCGTACGATGAATTACTTACCAAATTTAAACCATTAGTGTTGGATTCTTCAAGAAAAGTTAGGAAATCAGCGTTGGAGTTACTTAAACAAATAGCATTAAGACAGCCGTCTATTTTGATCCTTCATCAAAGTTCATTGGTACTTTTCATATTATCTTCAATGACACACGTTGACCAAGCTATTAGAAACGACAGTGTCAATTTTTTGGATGCCTTGATTGCTGGACCTTCATTTGAATTGAGTGAGTCAATCATAAGAACAAACTGGGCTAAGATATTAAGAAATTTTATGCAGTTGATGAACTGGCCTATCGATAGGGGCAAGTCGGATACCCAAGCCACTAGCTTTTCTGTTGCTAATGGCCCTGCTAGTTCAATAAGTGATAAGAATGCCAAAAATCAAAGAGAAAGAAGATTGACACAAATCAAGCTTCTTACCAGATTCATTGAAGTAGGCTGTCTTTGCGGAAAAAGGAAGGAGACAGAGAAACTGATTGCTGCTACTACCACTGCTACTAGTAGTTTAGATAATGATGATGGTGACAGTGAGAATGGTGAATATAAAAAGAACAAAGAAGCTATCCAAATTCATGCATTTAGTAAAGCGTATATCTTTCAAACAGCGTCTAACCCTTTCCGAAACTTAAGGTTGTTTAATACTTTTGAAGTACCTAAATACTCTAAGGCGGTATCCAAATTCCCAGAAAGGTCAGCAACTTCTTCATCATGTTCATCAGTTGGTTCAAATTCATTGGTTAGCGTGGATGCATTGGCATCTGAAGATTTAACTAATAGACGTAAGACTTTGATCGAAATATTCTACACTGGGCTAACTCAAGGTTTAACAGATTTGCTGGACGATGAAGATGGGGAGTTGAAGAAAATTTCACAGGTTCTGCTCAATGATTTAGTTGAGATAAACACTGACTACGAGCTAGATTCTCAAAAGTAGTGTTAGAACAAGGGTGGCTTCTCAGCATTATATACTTACATAGCTGGCATACATAAAGATTTCTATGCTGTGAAAGAACATTTTCGTATAATTATTAATTAGTTTATTTATTCCTTTCATTGGTTGTCCGTAAGTAGGAACATCTCAGTCTCCGACCTCTGTTCCTTTAGCTTTGGAACATAACCCACCGTCGGAACCATTAGTTGCGGATAATGGCTTACCATCTTTGGCTTTTTCTATTTTCTGTACAGATTCCTCTTCAGGTGCTTGATCATCGCTATCACTCTCGCTATTATGGCTTGAAGAATCACGGTCATTATCGCCACTTGAGAGGAATGGCGATGATTCGTCAGCTTCTGATCCATCGTCACAACTAAACATCGCAACTTCCTTACTTTCAAATTCTTCATTCAAACTGACTATCAAAGTTGGAAATTCAATAAAAGTCCTTTCATTGATAACCGTGCTTAATTTCAAATCCTTGGGTATTTTGATTAATCTGTTTTTGTTCAACGGTGGGGACAAGTAATAATTCAATTGCGATTTGATTCTGTTCAATGCTTCTTTGGCGATTGCCGCTTGTTTTATTTTTAACTTCGTTTGTTCTAAATCTTCATTACGATCATCATCAGGTTTGTTAGAGTCTTGATTTGTTCCTTCTACTAAAGAGGCTTCATCTACAAGTTGCTCACTGTGCTTTGTTGCAGTCTCAACTGGTTCAACTTGCTGCACTGGTTCGGTTTCAAAATTGGACCCATTCGGCCTATTATCATTCTCTAACTCAGCCTCAAGCTTACCCCTAATAGCACCTAAGTTAACCAATCCTTCAATTTCCAAGATTCTAATAAACCTTCTAAAAGGAACTAAGTTTTCAATCAATGAATCTTCCGCATTTTTAAAGCTAATAAATTGGCTAATAGTTTTCATATTCTCATCAACTAATAACCATTCCAATGTCCACATGAATTTCCCTTTTTTAATATCAAATCCACTCTTATTCTGAGATTTACGAGACATGCCATTTGGTAATTGTCTTAATTTAACCCCTCTTCTAATAATGACATTATTTTCATCTTCAAACCGTCTTCTCTCATTTCCTGAACCAGAAGCATTATTGTTGATTTCTCTATCGCTGTATGATCGTTTGGCATTTAATATTTTGTTCGTTTTGCCTGCCCTCAGACCAAGTTCTAAACCCCTAGCAACTTTATTTAAGAAATTGTAATCTCTTTGAATGTCCAGCCTTGTTATTTCACCTTTCCTTATATATGCCGACTTATTTGAAGAAGCGTCCGATTTACCTGAGCAATTTAATTGTTTTCTATGGCGATTGAAACAGGCTAAAGAGCACGTTCTTCGAAGGCATCGTGGACAGTTGTATTTGGATTTGTTTATTTCACAGATTATGCAAGGAGGTTGATTAACTATTCGAGATTCTGGATTGCTGTTTTGTGAGTTTTCCAAGGTTGAAGGGATGCTAGGATCTGGCGGTGACATCGTTCTTTGAGGCCTTGAGGAGAAATCTCTTTTACTATTTTGCTTAGTTTGTTTATTTACCTGCAATGGGGGGGGGGGGCTTTATCGGTGGTTCATTGTATGCTTCGTTCTGAAGTACTCGAAAACTTTTAAAAATGGCGCTGCGCCACTTTTGCAATACGTGGATGGTGAAAACCATAACAAGCCACACAAAATCTGTTCTGAAAAAGTGAAAAATTGGCGCGTTGGGTTCGAGCTTCGTTCAACTTCGTATTTGGGTTAGTATGTTACTCCAGTTTCTATTTTCAAGTCTTATAAGTGGATCACATCATTCGGAAAGGGAAGACGATTTATATAATCATTCATTATCATCAATCGCGTATCACTATGTCACTTTGGGCGGACAAATATAGGCCACGGACTTTAACCCAACTAACTTACCACGAACCAGTTACGCGCAGACTCAGATCATTGGCATTTTCTTCTGATTTCCCGCATCTTTTGATTTATGGACCTCCAGGAGCAGGCAAGAAGACTAGAGTTTTAGCTACATTAAATGAATTGTATGGTTCTTGTGTTGAAAAATTAAAAGTTGATGTCAAAACATTTATAACTCCCTCAAATCGAAAATTGGAGTTTAATGTGATTTCATCACCGAATCACCTAGAAATTACTCCAAGTGATATGGGCAACAATGATAGAATTGTTATTCAAGATTTATTGCAAGAAGTTGCACAAGTTGAATCCATTGATTTTTCTAATATTTTAAACAGTGGATGTATTGTTGAAGCCGAATCAGGTGATCAACAACAGGTCGTACCAAATAAGAAACATTTTAAAGTTGTTGTTATTAATGAAGCAGAACTGTTGACTAGAGACGCGCAAGCTGCTTTGAGAAGAACTATGGAGAAATACTCTGCAAACATCCGAATAATTCTAGTTTGTAACACTACTTCCAATATCATCAGCCCTATTAAATCAAGAACGCTATCAATTAAGATACCTGCTCCAACATTGGAAGAAGCATCACTTATTTTCAGCAGCATTTTAACGAATGAATCACAAGCTAGCAAAGTATTCCCTGAATCTGAAAATGACAAGCAGGTAGTGTTTGAGAATGTTTGTCGTGCGAGTGATAGAAATCTAAGAATGGGTATTATGATGCTTGAAGCATTATATATGAGTAATGATATCGTGACCTCTTCAAGTGTAATGACAATACCTGATTGGCAAGTTGCTATCAAAGAGATGGCTGGTAGCTTATGTAAAGAAAGAACTGTTTCTAAATTAAGACAAATTAGATCAACGATGTATGAATTATTGGCCCATTCCATTCCGGCTAAATTGATTTTGAAAAGGCTAACTTTTGATCTTTGGGAATTAATCAACAAAGCTAACTTCAACGATAAAGATGCTGTTAAACTGGGTATAGTCGACGCTTGTTCTACTTTTGATGAAAGGTTAAGTCAAGGAGGTAAAGCTATCTTCCATTTAGAAGGATTCATCACAAAAGTAATGATGATTATGGAAAAGGACTTACTAAAGTAACTTACTAGCTAATAATAATAACAATACTTTAAATTTAAGGTCTATTTACATGAATCTAAGCATATTCAGCTATAATATAATATCAATCTGTTTATTTACGGCCAGTAAATTCTTTATATTCAGGTTGTTTACCTTTCAAGTAGTTACCAAATTTCTTAGTTGGGTTCTTCCTTAATTTCTCCAAGAAATTGACTTTAGATCCTGATTCTGCAACAATCTTTAAGCCTAATCGAGGGGGTGTATCTTTAGTAATGAATTCCCAAACACCTGGTAATTTATCACAAGTTCTTCTTAACGCATCTTTAGCACTTTGTTCGTGCATACCTTCGACTTCAAAGACAACTTTACCGGTTGGTACTCTAGCAGTCCAATGGTCGAAGCCACCTTTACCTTTTCCCATTCTGGTAGCATTACCTTTAACACAAACTGCGATATTAGAACATAATCTTGCCCAATATTGACCGGATTCTTTCTTAACTAGTCTAACCAAAACAGCATCAGCAGCTTTTAATTGCCCACCAGTAATTCTTAAACCTTCAGTTTTCAACCTCATACCGTAGGTACCGAAATTTAATGTTGTACCCTTTTCAGAACCACCTGTTCTAACTGTAACTCTGCCTTTTTGCTTTTTTTTTTGTTGTTTATATCTTGGTGCCAACTCGTGGCCAAATCTTTTACCGGTGTTGAAATGAAGACCTAGAAATGGTGTCGTTGAAGTTGGTGTAGGTCTCAACAGGGGAGATCCCACACTATGTATAAATAATCCAAACATTGTCAGTATGTTATTATCGATGAACCTTCGGCGGTAGTTTGGGCTTTGAATAATGTATACCTCGTCTATCTAATATCAATTTGATATATGCTTACTGTCGGACCTATATAGAAAGTATGAAAAGTTTGGGAGATGAAAATATAAGGGCGGGTAATCGAAACTGGATTACTGCGTGCGACAAGTATACGGCAACAGATAGACTTGACGGCCATTAATTGCCAATTATGCTTTCCATCACCCATATTTTATCATAGTAATTCCCAATCCGGTAATACGGGAAAATCAAAAAGGCTTGCGATTTATTCTCTCCTTTCAGTCCGATTTGAGGATGCTTCCAGATCGGATAAAACTACTTGAGACAGTTACCTCTCCGTCTACCTTACCTCTCAGAATTCATTTCGTTTAATTTTACACAATTATAGTCATTCAGCATTACACTAGAACTATATAATTCCCAATTCCTTTTCTCTTCTCTTCGCTGATCAAATCCGTCATTACTTCGAATCCTTTCACTAATACCAGGAAGATGATACGATTCTTATCACGTAATCACCCCGCCCCTCTAAACGGATGGAGCCAAAAACACAAAGTAAAGAGAAGAGAGCCTTCAAAACTTTACCAAGAAATACAAGACTCAATGTGAAAGAGACAGATTCTTCGAATTCACCTTACTCTGTTGTAATCTAACGAGATTAGTCGACATAACTTAAGCGTTTAAAAACTAAATTGATCGACTGATAAACTAGAACAATTGTAAAAGTGTACCAATACTTTAGGTTGTATAATAAGTAGTAGCTGGTCTTTAGTTTTGAATGTATACGGCTTAAATGTGGACCTTTAAGCGAGAAGTATATTTCCCCAGAAGACTGACTCTTCTAGAAGGTAAAAAGGTTCTAACTAACATACGTAAAGATAAGAAATACATAATTAATATAGACCAAAAACCCTTCCGGTTGTTGGGAAGATGTCGAGAGACTCCTCTCGACTAGGAATATGGGGTAGTGTAAGCCACTAAGGGGGAAAGCCGCTTAGTAATCAGAGTACTAGAGTGATCTCTATTACAACAATATTCTAATAACTGTAATAGAGGTCACTATATTGGTCTGATTACTAAGCCGCTGTACTTTAAGTAATTTTTGCTGCCTCATATTCATTGTCGAGAAGAGTTTTCTTGACCTCTTTCCCAACAACCGGAAGGGTTTTTGGTCTGTATTAATTATGTATTTCTTATCTTTACGTATGTTAGAGCCCTTTTTCCATAAGAATCAGTCTTCTGAGAAGTTATACTTCTCGCTTAAAGCTACACATTTAAGCCGTATAATGGAATTAAGACTCGCCGCTGCTCACTACACAACCGAAGTAGCTGTGCTAACTTTTACAATAACGATAATATACCTATAATCGATTCCATTATAAAACTCATTTAAAGTAAAAGTGTAAAAGAATTGCTTGAGAGACAAAATGGATGCATCCCCTATTTATGTTACAATGAAGTCTGATGCTTGGTGAGAAAAGAATATTACAGCGAGTTGATCTGCGGCACAGTAGTGAGCCACTGGTGGCAGTGACCCAGTTGACAACTTACTAAGCCACAGCACAACAATATGTCTCCTTGTAACTTAACCACACAATACTTATGAGATGCCAGTGGTGCCTTCTCCAAACGAAATGACATATTGGTCTGCTTAAATATTAAGCGAGCGATCAAACAACAGTAGAATCAATCAACCCCAGCAGCTAGAAAACAACGGCATCCGTCATTATCAGATATAATCGGTATTGTACCTGATACGAATCTACAAAATTCATAAGAACAACGACGACTACTAGTAATAAGATACTAAGCCCAAACTCCTTTAATCTTTAAACTATGAATCCTTTAAAATATGAATTCTTACAAAGTGAATTAAATGATCAAAATTCCCCAATGCAGAACCTTTTCAATAGGAATAATCTCAAAATCACGGATATGCCAGCTACTAAGAGGAAGAACTATACGGAAATTGCTAGATCCATTTATGGCTCAACTTATACACTGATTGATACGACTGATTATTTGTCATATTTGGGTGGTGGTTTAAGGGTAATGAATGAAACTCCTTTTGATGTTGAAATTATTAGGGTATTGTATCTATCTTTTTTTAGATGGGATATCGATTTGCTAAAGTCATTAAGATTACTATGTGATAAGCTGTTCTTCAAAGGTGAATCCCAATTCATTGATAAAATCTTAGATTCATTTTCTGACAGTTGGTTCCAAGTTTACGGTATCCAGAATAACAAATCGTTGTTTGGTAATCCAAGGGGTGTCTATTTAGTTTCATATTCTTTGATCTTATTAAACACTGATCTGCATTCCAGTGAAATTGAGAAAAAAAAGAAAATTAGTAAATCTAGGTTTCTTAAAAATACAATAATGGCGTTACGACAGAGTGAGGTCCCGTTTACAGATATGGCAAAATTATCAAATGAATTGAAACAATTTTATGAATGTTTGTTATTTAGGGAATTGAAATTAACTGGTTCAGAGAATGCTCAAAGATCTATAGTGGCAACAACTCAAAGGGAGACTAACAGTTATTTTAACACCCATTATACCGCAAACAAGACGACCTTAATCTCTTCATTATCAACAGTCAGGTCTTCCGCTCAACAACAACGCAGAATTACAAGCTCTCGAGATTCGCTATCTTCAGGTTTGTCCGTTGGAACATCAATGACCAATTTAACCTTGACCGCGATCAACAGTAGAAGCCCAGCAAATGAGCACCCTTACGGTTTTGGTAATGCTTTAATAGCAGAAAGAAGATTAAAAAGAATGACGTCAATGGATAGTGGACGCTTATCATTAAATTCTAATAATGCAGATCATAGTAACAGTATGGTGCTTCAGAGATTCAATGATACTACAGATCAATCTATGTTGAGCACGTCATCGTTAACTAACTTCATTATTGAAGAAGAGGGTGATTTGCAATTGGAACTACAAGGTCCTCCATGGGTCAAAGAAGGTTTACAAAAGGTTATGTTTCCTGATGACATTCAATTGAATTATGAATCATCATCATCAAGTTCTGGATTCACGAATTTTTTTAATGCAACTAGTAATTTCAGAATGAAAAGTAAAAGGTGGCAAAACTTATTCACAGTCGTCTCGAAAGGGGAGTTAAAAATATTTTCATTCAATTCAACAACAAGAGATGAATCAGTGAACTTAAGAGGCCAGGGTTACGGTGATTGGTGGAATTCTGCACATTGCCTACTATCGTTCAATATGTGTTCATGTTTTGCACAACTTGTTCAGTCAGATAGTAACCTCCATCAACGTTTGAAAGCGCGATACGATCCAATTGTTAAAAATACAGGGTTTGAAACTTATTGGGTGTTGAATTTACCGTTTACTGGTGGAATCACTGAAATCAACCCTCTTAGAAAAATCTATTTCTATGCAGGTACGGAAGAAACGGCCAAAGAATTTGTTGATTCTTGTAATTTTTGGGCATCTAGAACTTCATCTATCCCACCTGAAGAATCAATTTCATCCATTGAATACGGTTGGTCTAAAACTTTTACTGCTTTACTAGACTCGAAAAGGCAAGTTGACATAGAGAGTTATTTAGCAACAAGTGGTAACAACAACAACTACAACAGCAACAGTAGCAACTGTAACATCGGCAAAGTATCTGAATGGTCACCAATGACACCTGGTTTAATACCAACGAATTTAAACATGTTGCAACAATTAAGAACTTTGAAAGCTTTTTATTTCGAATTAAAAGCCAGATTGCGAGATCATCAACGCTTACAATGTTATTTTGATCAATTAAATCAGATATACAAAAAAAGCAAAACATCTTCTTCATCACTTGCATCATCATCAAAGGAATCTTCGCCTGCTTTCTATCTAAACTTCAATAATCTATTCAATAGATCATCGAGACACTCTCGTGAATCCATTATTAAGAATATTAAACTAATAAAAACAAACTATATCAATAAACTAAACTATCTGGATAATGAATTGCTACGCCTTAAAACTTATATTAAAATTTTGAAGCGTGCTATTAAACTAAGAAGCTGTAAACTAAACATTAGCCTTCAAGAGGAGGGGATTGCGGAATAAGATACCACAGATGATCAGTTCGATGGTGCTGAGGAACACTTTTGATTGCCATTCTCTTAGATATTGTATATTTACTCATTCTTGTAAGAGAGCTGACTTATATTACTGTGAAGAATCATTTTGTAATGCCCTGGGCTGAATGATTGGTGTAAAGGTTAGTTGGTTAACAATATTATGAACTTTTGAAAAACGCACTATTTTCTCAATGTATTAAGAGTTGTGATTAAAGATAGGTAAAGCTCTAAGCTACTAAACGTCGTGTTAAATAGGATTGTATAGTGTGGTAATTTAGCTATATTCCCGGCATACGGTCGAAAGGTCGAAACCTAAACACTTGTTTCTTCGGTGAACATATCCTACTAGACTAAAAGGTAAAAGGACTATAAAAGGTGTACATACAGAATCATATTTCCCTCTTAGTAGAAAAAAAACTTCTATTGCGAAATGTGGTTAAGGTATAAAGTGTTGTAATCTTCTCAAAGGGAGTTGCTAAGGGGGCGGCAGACTTTGCTAGTTGTACGGTAAATTTACGTAATACTCTCTTATTATATAGTGAGTGTCAGAACCTCACTCTCATCAGACGTGTGATTCTCTAGATATAGTCTCCGTCACGAGGATTCCACTGGTGCTGGAATTGATACAATGGCACTTTTTAACTGTTAATATGGTTCTGTAATTAATCGTGTGGCGCGCAAAACGTCCGGCGGTTGGCGTAGTTCTCATGTGGCGAAGCAATATTAAGGGAGCTCCTAAGGACACCCCAGACTTTCCTAGGGACACCCCAAATTACGTAATATTATCTTATTATATAACCAATTACATAATATCATGACATAATCAATCTTGCCCACCATGTAGAATAACTCAAGGAAAATTTTGTTGCCAAAGTTGAAACGTGCCCCTAGTATAAATAGAGGGTAGGCATCCTTATTAATCAAGTTATTATTCCGTAAATTAATATTTATATGTAATTGATCCAGAAAGTAAAATATAATACAACCTGATATTATATATGTCGGAACCTCACTTTCATTTGACTTGTGATTCTCTGTATATGGCTACAATTTGTGGTATTTATCAAGTAAGCCACAACAATAGTGAAGTCATAGTCA